>VWPU01000576.1:145155-474496 GCA_013398955.1 Callaeas wilsoni
AGTTCACAGCAATATTATATTTTCTTTTCTTCTTTTGAATTATATGTCTAAACTCAAATTCTATTGAAACAATAGGTTTTGTTTTTTCTTTTTTTTTTTTTTTTTCTTTTTCTTTTCTTTTCTTTTCTTTTCTTTTCTTTTCTTTTCTTTTCATGTGTAAATACTTTAATAGTTTGAAGCCTGTATATTCTTACATGGGTTTTTCTTCATAGGCACCCCTCTCATATTAAGGATAAAATCTTAAACAAAGAAAAAGTAATACCAAATTTTTGAGAAAACTCAAATAGTTCATTTAGAAATTAAAATTTTCTTACGTCAGAAAGCACAATTACGTGTGTGTCATAAGGTTTTAACTGTAGCAAGTATGAGTGGATACAATCACGATACAATCCTCCATAAAAGGAGGCCAAGACAGTTATTAAATTCAAGGCTAACTTGTGGGCTTCGATTGTGTTCATTTTGTTTCATACTAGGTTCCTCTAGAATAGATTGCTCTAGTCACCCTGCCCTACAGCCTTTGGACCTAGATTTCCTGGTGTAAATACATGCTTGTAAACAGTGTGAGTGTCTTAAGACAGCTGGTATATTCTGCCTCTATGTGTATGGTAAAACTCACTCTCCAAAGCACGGTGGCTGCCTGCAAACTGACTGTTGAGAATGATCTCCAGCACACACAAATTTGGAAAGTATTTGTGCCTTGTTTGATGGATTGCCAGGTGTGATGGGTAAAAATTACTCTGGGGACAATTCAGAGTATAATGGTCTCAGGGATCAAGCACTGTCATCCATGCCCTGTCACTGCTAAAGCAGAAGGCCAGATGTGGCTTCTGGATGCTATCTGCTTCCACTTACTCTAAGACATTACTGTTTCACAGACATTTCTGTCTGCTTAAAATGTGGGAAATAACATGAGGGCTGTGATTCAGACTGCCACTGTGGCATGTTTATGGCATGAAACAGATATATCACATATACTTTGGCTTGTGAATGCAAGGGGATTTTTCAGGGCAGAATGATCTATGATTTAAAAATGTGATGATGTCTCAGGTGCTCTGGGATTTTGCTGAGGGAATTATTCCAGATGAATGACTGGACATTTTTTTCCCCCTTGGACATACCTAGTTTTGACTTGGAGAAAATTTGAACTGGGACCATGAAATTTTATAGTCAAAGGGTGTAGACAGAGGCAGTTACAGTATTATGAAGGTCTAGACCCCTTTTTATTTAGCAGTGTAGAAGACTCAATATTCATTATTGAAAAATGAGTGAGTAATTTTAAACAAGAATGTCAACTATTGCTTAATCCATAAGATACAAAAGTCCATCATTGCAACAGGTCCCAGATGACAACAAATCCTGAGATCATATTTATACCATCATAGAACCATCAGGCATTCAAACATATATTAATATATAGTAAAGAAATAAATCCCATTCAGAAAGAGACTACAAGTTTTAAACATTTTATTTGGACTGTTTTTCATACCCCTGAAGTATAAAACCAATTAGAGTTCTCAGTCATCTTGGGCACAATCATTCTTTCACTGACATTATGACAACGAATTATTCACACTGGATTTTGATGGATTAATCTCCTGAATATCTAACTTGGAGAGTGTAGTTCTTTTTACAATTCTAAATACTTTAGAGAAATGAGACACCTTTTTAGGGTTTTCTTTGGCTTTTTTGGGGGGGAATTTTTTCTTTGCTTTTTTTACATTGAGCTAACAGAGGTGTATTTTCATTTTCCTAGGGAATCATCTTTCTCTCAAGATGGTGACCCATCGTGTTCAAAGTTAGGAAATTGAATTCTGCATCAGTAGCAATTTTTTAGTTACAATAGGCACATTTTCCCCACCATAAGACATGAGTATAGTGCTCTTTAATGTTCTCAAAATCTATGGATCTATAAAAATACTATTATATTCATGACCAGTATCTGAAGAGTCTCAATTATTAGCAATTAAAATTTCCCTCCACCAACATGAGATTTTTCCTTGTGAGAAATGTTGGATAACAGCACTAGATTTTTATCTGACTATTCAAGTCTTGGTGCAATTTCAGATCTGGGATATTATGCTGGATAAAAAGGTGAAAGTGACATAAATGTGAGCTTAAGATAAGCAGGAAAAGATTTCTTGTTGTGCAGTGATGCCTTTCAGGTCTAGGCATAGAGACCACGACAGCAGTGAGATCTAGCAGTGTGAGAAGAATGTAAACTATTTCCTCCTTGAGCGGCAGGGAACAGAAAAGAAACAGTAGTGATTTAAATTCACTTCTTTTTCTCAGCATTTCAAATTCTGCTCAGCATCCTTGCAGAATCAGCTCATAAATGGACCATTTTCAATGAACGCTTATTCAGAGCTTTTTCAAAGTACTGAAAATAATTCAAAGTACCTTACACCTATTTAAATTAGGTCAAATCTGAATTGAACCACATTGAATCACATCAGCCCAACAGTGAGCATGTCCAATAGTTCAAGGGAAGATTGTAAAATGGGTAATTATGAACAATTTTCTCACTAGGAAATTTTCTTCTTAAACCATTTGTTTTTTGTATTTGTTTTTACATACCAAGGTGTGTATACCTGTATCCCTTTCAAAAGCTACTAATATGCTGTGGGTGGCCTTAGTAGCCAATCCTTGCCTGAACTCTTCACTTCAACAAAACTGTGTAATGTTTTATGGCTTATTCTAGATTTGCATAGTCTGTGGGAGAATAAACTGTTCCTGTACTTCCTGACAGCACCAAGAACACATCAGGCATTTATGATGTTTGCACATTGTGACAATAATAAAGTATATTTCTGCAAGGGAAAAGACGAGCAAAATATACAAAGTTTACCTTAATACCTTTGCTGTGGAGTTCCTTAATCAAAATTTTCTGATGTAACAACATTTGTTTACACAAAACAATGTTCATAAAAATATAATGTAACACCTGTATCCTTTTTAAGCAAAACATGACCAGGTTTGAAGCACTGTTTTGCTGCATCTTCTATACAATGCTGTATACAACTAGAGCAGCTGGCTGAGGAGTGAAGTTGTGAAGTAATGACAAAGAGAATGAAATAATTATGAGAATATTTCAGTAAATGCGTGTGATACACTGGAGTGGTTATTGGTGAAATTAAAATATAACTAGAAAAGAAACAAAACAAATATTTGGCTAAAAAAAAAGTGTGAGGTGTGAGAATAGCCTTACTCGTATGACAAGGTGACATTCAGATAATGGTTGGTACAAGTACCTGAACAGTGAGGGAGAGTCCCACTCCAGTGGCTATCTTCTTGGCACTCCCTCGTAGAATTCCCTATGAGCCTTCGACCCGCTGTGCAAGAATAGTGAATTATGGAGCCATATGTAAATTTGTCTCCTGAAAGAACTGCATTTGCAGGTACCCCAGGATGTCCACAAGAAATGGCTAACAAAGGAAAGAGCACAACATTATGAGATGTTTTCATAGCACAGAAAAATTCTCCTATAACCTTTAAATATAAGGCTGGTTCCACAAAATATACATGTTTGTCTGGATTTGAACTTTTACATAGCTTCAGTTTTCTTGTTGCTACAGATGATTTATTGGCCATTTGTAAGATTAAACACAAAACTATATGTAAAACTAACCTATCCTGTTTAGCCTTTCTTTAAAAATGTATAGCTTTTGTATAGCTTTCTTTCATTTTTTATTTCTGTTCATGATCCTTCCCTACAAATAGAACACCTTATTTTGGTTAGCAATAGGAAGGAAGACACCAAATAAGGCTACTGTTGTAATGTGCTTATATACTGCAGATATGATAATGTAAGTAGCTTTACCGTATCTACAACTAGGTACAGTTTAAGCAGCATAGTAAAATAAAATATTTATTCTGTAATATTATTATAGAAATGTGATGAACTAGAGTGAGCAAGAGGAAAATGGATTACTGATAATTTATATAATTTTAAATCATACTTATTTTTCTAAGATACAAGAAGTAAGGAACACGCTTGCAACAGTAAATATTCTTGCCAAACTAAGAAAAAATTATGCAGTTATTTTGTATTTAAAATGGTGTATTTTTACTAATTATTTTACTATTGAAATGTGAATAAACCCGCTTTTTCAGGTTATAGCTCTTATTTACAGACATTGAAAGCATAGATTGTTGTGAAAAAACAAAACAAAACTGCTTAGGTCATGTGAATATTAGATATATAGCAGTATGAAAAGCATAATAAAGAAATAAATTCACCACTAGTGACATTTGTTGCTCTGGCATATGAGTGTAAATCCATGAAATAAATAATTTTAGTAAAATTGTAATTCTGTAAAGCTAAAACTTTAAAATCATCTGATGCGTTTCAAATTAAAATATACCTTAATATCATTTACTATTTCTTGTAATTGCATTGCAAATCAGAAATCATGTCAGCAAATTAATAGTGATCAGAGAAGGAAAATATTTCAATGGAAATTAAACTCAGGCAAAATGTTATTTTCTAAAGATATGAAGCTTACTGATTATAGGAAACATCAGAAGATTTCCTCCCTCTCTGAGAAGAAAATGATGGAGGAAATATGAAGTGTTGTTATGAAAAGACCTTCTTGAGAAAAATTTTTCTACACAACATTTCACAGATTTGTTCTCACATACACACTACAACGAGTCTGAAAAAATATAAATATCTGATACAGGCATTAATGGTCTTAGACTATCATTCTAAATTATAACAAATAAATGATAATTTTAGATTTCTCTAGCTGTTTCCAGATACCTTAACAACTCACCGATAGGGGAAATTAATGTTAACTTTCTGGCATTTGAAATAATAGTTCCACAGTTCTCTGGAAACACATTTTTAATAATGGCAAGTTGCATGATATCTTGTCTTAATGTCTTCTTACCGAGATGTACAATTTGTAATATATTGATCTTAAAGTTCACTTTGTTCCTTAATAGATGGCTGCATTTTTTTTTTCTATCATGATTTAAAATCATGCACAACTCTTTAATGCTAATCCAACCAAATGGATACTTACACAAACACTTTGGTAATGATCTATCCCATAATCCATTAGCTTTACAGGTGAGCGCAGATGAGCCCAAGAGATAAAAGCCCTTCTTGCAGTGGTATGCCACGCTTGTTCCGTATTTGAAACTTTCAGGATAATTCTGCTGTCCGTGACGAATTGCATTCTCCACAAAGCCAGGATCAGAACAGTTCACCACTGTAAAACAAACGGTATTCATTGCTGATGCATAACAGCAATATCATAAGTGTAGCAGTGATTTTCATTACTTCACCAGCAGCTTGTAACTGTGCTTCATCTGTGGTTCCTTTGTGGGTTTTATTTGACTTAAATACCAGCAATACCAGAAATATTGACTCCTAAATAAGACTAGATCTTTTTGCTTTGAAATTAATACTACTATTTTACTCCAGTTCTTGTAATAGTCTTGGACAAGATGCATGGTATCAAGTATACAAGTGGTTCTAAGATAAAAGAGGAATTGGAGGAATTTTTTATCATTCCCTTAGTTTGGTCTTGTACGTAATTTTTATGTGAAGGAACAGTATATAGTTTAAATAACACTTTGACATTTTCTTTTTTAAATCTCCTCTAATGAGAAAAATTGCTTCAAATATTAAGAAGGACATTTTCTGCTAACAGGAAAAGGAAGACAGTGAAAAATCAAAGACTTGATAGGGGAGCAGGACTGAGGGTTAGCACAAAAAATCATGAAGCAAGTTTTTCAGATAGCCGTTAAAAACTTTAAAAATTCTGGGTTTTTCCTGACTGTTTAGTTTTTATATAAAGTATTGCTACCCTCTCTACTCCTTCATTTTGTACTCTGCAGTGACTGCAGGATAATAGAATCATTGAACAGTTTGGTTCGGAAGGGACTTTTGTGAACACCCAATTTTGCTGTCTGTTAATCTGAGAACTATATGAAAAGTTACAAACACCTACTCCACCCCTCCCCTGTCTTCATTCTAAAGATAACAGTATAAATAAACTAAAAAAAAGACTTAAAATATTATTAGTATCACAAATTAAAGCTCATCAAAGAACTACAGGAATCTACCTTTCAAGTATGTCATCTAGTTCAAATCAATTTTCATGAAGAAGAGATCAGTGGAGAATATAGACAAGATTATAATTTTACAAGTAATATATACATAGTCCCTAATGGACTGCATTTTACTGCTGGATAAATTTTATTCAAAAGCTGAAGTTTTATCATACATAGACTTTAAATTTGCTGATTAGATAATACACTAGAACAAGGCAGCTTGTGCAAATATTAATTCATGGAAGGGACATTTAATTCAATCAGCTAAAAAGTATCAAGATTTTAGAAAAATACTAACATCCTAAAATTTAATGGAGCAAAATCCAGTTATATTTTTTTTTTTATCTTTTAAAGCCATGACCTTAAGAGTGTTAAATGTTCATAATTTTAACCTCAACATTCTAAACAAACATATACTTACGTCTAAAAAACATCCCATATGAATCCAAAGTTTTCCTTCATAAAAATTATTTTAGAAGTAATATTTGGGGAAAAGAACTCTTTTTGGCATAAAGAAACCCATTTATCATCTACCAATTGTTATTAAAAGCACTGACAATACAATTACACAGAAAAGTAAAATATATTTTTAAAAATTCAGTATTACAATGAAGTACACAAAGCTTTAGAAAGGTATTATGTAGACTGATTATGGTCAATGAAAGAGACCTTTTTTTTTTTTTTCTGAGCAGTAGTAAAACTTTAGAGTCTCTTAATTGGAACTATTTGTATTTGTTTTGTGGTGAATCCTATGAAATAATTCACCAGAGAAGTTACATTCAGCTTATATTATAATAGTTTAGCATATATTTCATACTAACTTTTATTTAAACATAGTGTTATTACCATAACATTTTATACATAAATCGGATTTACACAGGTTAAGTAAATATGTGTTTACACAAGATTTCATTGACAGAAATAAATATCTCTTTAGCTCTTGACTTTTTTTTTCTGTCCCATAAGACAGCAAAAGATATAAAGTCCTAATATCGCACTGCTCTTTGAAAGCTGTGAAAAATTTGGATGTGGAAGCCTGTGTCTCTGTACTTGCTTTGAAGAACTCCGAAAATTCTTTCTTCTGGGGATCTCTATTTAAGAGTATTATCAAGAGAAAATGCTTTATTCTTTTTACATGACACATTCTTTGTTACTGCTTTTTTTTCATGGTTACTAATCTTTGTCAGCGAAGTCTAATTCTTGCACTGGCAATATAACTATCATTGTAGAACAGGGACACATGTGCAAGTCTGTAACATGTACAGTCCACTGACAGAAAGACTTACCAAAACATTAAGCTAGATCTGAATGAGCTCATATGTCTGTACTCACAGTGCAATCCTTTCTTACAGAAACTAGCACAGTTCCCAGAAGCAAGACATGCTGCATCCTAATTAACCCTGTTTCTTAGGCAATTAGATGCAGTGTAGTGCTGGGTAGATGCTGTTGTAAAGTTTCTGCTTCTGGAACTAGCCTGCATCCTATGCACAGTTGTAAGTTGCCTTGTACAAACACATCCTTAAACTCCATTTTTCCACATAAATGTATATACATTCCTAAACATTTGAGATTAAGTTTCTTATGATGTCAAAAGAATCTTCCTACACACAATCTGTATTTTTAGTTTATTTTCTAGTGTGATTTTTGGGTGGTTTTGTTTGGTGGTTTTAGGTGTCTTGGGTTTGTTTGGTTTGGGGTTTTTGTTTGTTTATTTGGCTTGGTTTTGGATTTTGTTGCTGTTATTGTTCTTTTGTCTGAGAATGAAGTTGCAGATGCTCTGGTGTTCTCTTTGATGAAATGGGGAGAACAATAGAGAGATACAGGCAAAAACCTTTAAAAGTGCCTTCCAGAGCAAAAATGTAGACAACTTGTCATGGCTCCATAAATTATCATTTGGGAGTTGTGGGAACTGCAGAATATCAGAAAGTACTATTTTTTAAACTATAATATTGAATGCTTATTGTATTTCTAGATAAAGTGATAAACAGTAAAATACTGCATAGATAAAAAATTTGTGTAAAGGAAAAAGCAGTAAAATAAACAGTGGAATGCCATTTTAGAATTTGTTCAAAAGAAAAAACAAAAAGTGTTTATTTTTCACTGCAATTTAGAGAATATCATTGCTATGGAACTTAAATATGCACTAGGTTAGTTGAAAGAGAACATTGCAAGTAATAGCTCAAATTATTTCAATTTTAATCTCAGAGTATTCTATTGAAACAGAAGAAAAACCTGATGCATATTGTAAAATTCTTGCATTTATTGAAGGTTTTATACCTTCATAAATACAATTATTTTCAAATATTCTTCTCATCCTATGGACTACTGAAGTCTTTCCCTAGGTTTAATTTTCCACAAGCATTTACAAGAGCTGTCCCTGTGTTTAGTGAAGTTGAGATTATGAACATAAAACAAAATCAAATATAACTGCTTAAAATTAAAACTTTGGCTTAACAGATAATCGTGTCAAGTTAGCTTATGTAAAGTCAGTATTAGAAATAAAAAGAACCTTTGTTTCATGAAGATATGCTGGCCCAAAGCTACCCAAAAGCAATCCTAACTGAACTATTTTTGCAAGGCAATTGGGAGAATAGAAAAATTAATTCTCTATGCAGACAAGAAATATGGAATGTTCAAGGAATATATTGCAGTTCCAAAGTATCAATTTGTCTGTGTGATACAGTTTTCACTCCAATACCAGTACCATCTGTTTAGACAGCTCAGTGATGAATGAAATATGAGTCACCCGATGTATAATTTAAGCATGTGCTCTGTGAACAAAATTCTTGCATCATACACGAAGTCGTATCAAATGATATGCAAGAGAATATAATACCTCAAGTTAAAAAGAAACAACAATTATGCCTGCAGTGCCACTTAAGATCAGCTACCAGTTTTTAAATATATACACAAGTGTGGTGTTGCTAAGAAGGGATGCAGTAAGGAGTACTTTAGAAAAGAATTTGAGTTGGCTGGCATACAAAACTCAGGTAGTATTTTCCCCGATTGCCTTTCACCCTGGGGACTCAATTGTAAATCACAGTGAGAGCAGACAGAGATTGCTTTCCCTCAATGACACCTGTCAAGGGTTGCATGGGAAATGAATTCTGTCAGTCTTGGTTTAGTCTTCTGAGAAAAGCTGGAGAATACTCCAAGTCTGCCCTGATAACGTTGGAACCTCACACTGAGTGGATTCAAACCCTCGAAGACAAAGAAGTCGAAAAACCATGTCAGAGTCCTCTAGGGCAGTTTTCTGTTAAAAAATTGAATGATCATCAAAAAGTACATCATTCACAGTATTTTGTTTCTTGTTCTCACTGTCTCTTTTTTTTTTTCCTTGACAGAAACAATCTTAAGCTTCTTTTATAACATTTCATATCTGATCAACACTATTTTTAAACTTTTTTATGTGAAAAGTATTGCATTAATGTTGGTATCTAGAATATATTTAGGGACTGACACTCTGGAGTGAATAAAGAGTAGAGAAATCACTCTGGTTTTATGACAAGTTTTTAAAAATGCTGTCTATAAAAAGAAAGAAAGCACTGCTTGTGAAAGCATGATGACAAAATTGCCAGTAAATGGAATTTTAGTAAAGGTCAAGGCAAAGTCAACAATAAACAAGAATGAAAACTTCTCAGATTTTGCCAGGTATTACGATAGTAAATTGAACAGAAAGATAAAGTACTTACGTGTTATTTTTCTTCTGTGTTCTCTGTATGCGAGTTCATTTTTGGGCATCTATGTATGAGTAGTATTAACACGATAGCTTTTGTCAGACTAGTACAATCTCTGGGGTCATGACTTAAAGCCTTTTTCTTCAGATACTTTTTAATTCTGAGAATTATTTTTCACCTAGATGATGAACTCTTCAGTTGCCTCAAAAGATATTTCTACTACCTTTTGCCTGATCTCCAGGCTGGTTTCACTCCAGAGAGGGGCATCTCTGCCAGATCAGGTAAATATCTCAGACACTATATGGCATCTCCCATGGCACCTCCCCTCCTTATTTAGGACACTTAGTCAAGTGCAAGTTGTTCTTCTGAAGAATATCAACATGCTATCAACATGAACAGATTAGGTATATCTGACATTTAAGTGTAAAAAAGTCACAACAAAGGCCTCTGACTTTGGAAGAAACAAAACTGAATAAAATGCATTCCTCAGCTTATAAGAATCCTTGACTCCACCATAGATGGAAAACTGCTTAAATTCAGAGCTGCTTTATCTTTGGATGAGAAGAATTGGTCACCAGTCTCAATCTCTCCCACCGTTCTATTAGCTGCCATCAGAAAGGTTATTTTTCTTGTCAGTGAAGGAGTGGAACGTATTACCACTGGTTCAAATGACATAGTCACTAAAGAGAATGCAATAAAATTAGCAATTCTTTGTAGATACCAGATTCCTGATAAGATATAAAAGTCTAATTAAACTTTTCAAGAATCTGTGAGTAATGAGACAAAGAAAGATAAACCTTTCAAATTAGAAATTCAGTACAAATCCAGTATAAATAAACAGAGACCTGAATTCTTTATTACTAACAAATAGCCTAGACTTACTGATACAGACTGGAGAATGTGAGCTAACTCAAACCTCTGCAACTTTGCCAAATGGACCTTCCCATCAAAATATTTCTGGTCTTAAGAAACATATTTCTAACAGGATAAAAGCTCATAAATTGCATTTATAAAAAGAAAAAAGGAATTCTGAAGGCAACAGTAGCAAAAGATATCCACTTTTCCTGATACAGATTATGAATATGAGTGTGCCTTAATACAGGCAGAAAATGTGGAGTTTAATTCAGCGGTTCTTACTTCAAGCATAATATATGGAAAAATGACCCGCAGTGCAATCAGGAGTGCAGAGCCCTGATGAGACCATCTGATTCAGTTCTCATTTTGGTGGTTAGGAGTTATTATAAAAAGTAGAAAGCATGGAGATTGGCTTTCTGTGGTTCCAAATATAAAATGGAAAGTGGTTCCAAACTGCTAATGGAAAAAAAATCCAGTGAACATACTTGGCTTAGGATTTAATATAGTCGTAACTAGTTCTGGGGCAGCACATCCAGGTTGCACCAAGCTCTACTGAGTGTGCCGATTTGGGCACTGATTCACGTTTGCAGCTGAGAATAGAGATCTGCGTATTGTAATTTTTCTGATGCCATTTGATTACAGTTTAAAGGCAAGTAAACCAACTATTTGACCTGTTCTTTATCAAATAAATAAAAGTAGAGTCCATGTGGAGAATTACAAATGATGAATTTAAAGTCATGCTTTAGTGACCTTTACATTCCAGAAAAGGTTATTGCCAATCTAGAAAATACTAAACATATCCAAAGGATTGAATATAAATTTTTAAACAGATAGTACTGTTTGAGTAATTAAAAAAATTTGGGGTTTCTATCTCACAAAGTACCTGAACATCACAACATGCCATTTTTTTTACTTATGACAGAAACAGTGGGAACATAGATTTTCCAAGGCATGGATATTTTAAGAAATACAGTACCTCAGAACACAGGTCCAAATCAAATGCTAAAAAAAAAAATGTAGATTTTAAGAGATTAAAGGTTTTACTTTCTGAGCCAAAATAATTACCAGAACAGACATTCTGGAATAGGGGAAAATATCATTGCAAAGCAATTCAGTGCTTTCGGTGCATTTAGGATATACTAATATATTAAAATCCTTTGTTTCATACAAGTTTTTCTCATACAGCTCTCAAGCAGTAAATATGATCTTTTGTGTGCATTACTTTTTTCTGAGCCAAAAAACCCCATATAATTTCCTTGCTAAACTTCCTGTCACTGATTACTTAGTTAGCCTGCTATTGACACGACAGAAGCAATGTATCATTGCAAAAGCGTGCCTAAGAACTGCCCCAGCTTTATTTTTGGAAAATATCAAGGTTTTCTATGCATACATAACAGCTCAGTTTCAAAATAAAATAAAATAAAATAAAATAAAATAAACTTCTGCAATAGCTTCAAGCAGCAATCTTTAATTTGTAGTAGTTCCTGTACAGTCTTAACCAAATGAAGCCAAGTTCATTATTGACTCAGGTGAACTCAATCGAGGTTTGAAAGAAAGGTCATATGTAAGATCTCTGTTGAATTAAATGATACAGGTTTGCCAGGAACATCAATCCTTTCCCAGCAGGATATTTAAAGAGCTGGAAGATTTACTTTCTTTGTAAACAAGTTCATAATTCATTGCTAACAATGAAGTTTAAAACCAATGTTTTCCACCCATTAGATAAAAGACAATTTTAGAAGTAAAGGCTTACGCCAGAAAAAATACTATTTACTTGCTCTAGGTAAGTTCTAATCAATTCATTAAGACCAAATTTGACAGAGGAATATTGTTGGTGTATATATATAGTCTTTAGTCATAAACTGTATACAAGAATACTTGAACTTGGAAGTGACAACTAAACAGTTTGCCCAGGGCTTTGTCCAGTTAGGTTTTGAATAGCTATAAGAATGGAAAATCCACAGTCTCTGGGAAATTTATTCAGCTGTTTTACCACCCTCATATTTAAAAACCTTTTTCTTATGTTTGATTTTGTTCTCTTTGGACCATTCATTTTCAGTGAGCACCACTGAGAAGTCTGGCCCTCTTTCTTTATACTATCTCTCAGATAAGTATAGATGCACGCTCCCCTGAGCCTTCTCTCCCCTAAGCTGAACAACCCCAACTCTCAGTCTCTCTTTAAACCAGACGTGAGTCATGAGAAAAGTTTGTTTCTCTGAAAATATATTTAGGAAAGGGCAGAATACACCAGGAGAGGAGGCTGCACACACACACACACATATTAGTGAGAAGTAAAAGAGTAAAAAAAGTAAAAAGTAAAAAAAAGAGCACTGAGTTTAGAGGAGAAGGCAGGGCATCAGGGAGTATATACACTCTGCAGCCTGTGGAAAACACACCTCAGAGAAGTGAAGTGAGAAGGAACAGCACAGACAAACTGCTACATACTAACTGCAAGGTCAACCCACCACCCTAACATAAAATAAGAAACAATACCAATTATCAAGGCAATTATTACAACTCTTGAAATCACTTTAAATTTTCATATAATTGAAAAAAGAATCTCCCACATTTCTAGATTAGAGATGCATGTACTAGGAGAATGGTATAGAACTACTCTAACACTGATATGCTTTAGCAGAAGTGGATATTGAATATTCCCTTTACACTACAATTAAATATCTTCTGGTGTGCAAATACATTTACAACAGTTATTGCTACTTTAGACAGTATATTCCTCTCCAGAAGGAGAGGTTTCTTGGACAAATTGCAAACTTCACAACTTTTTCAAACCCTTTAAATCGGTTGAACTCAGTCAAGGTGAGCAGCTACAGTGTTATGATTAGCAGTAAAGCACTCTGGGTTCTAGCCAGGTGCACAGAGCAGGTGATGAAATTAGGTGGATGCTTGCAGTTCATGATGGAAGAGATACAAGACAGACACGAAAAAATATATGTTGATATAAAGAAAGAAATACCAAGTGAAGAGAAGAATGAAGTGAAGAAACACTGAGGGAATGGCAAAAGTCCAGCTTCACACCACCTGCATGAGAATAGACAAAACTGTTGATAATCAACTAAGAGAACTCCGGGCCACTCCATTCTGGTAGGAGTTTACCATTCCGAAGTGAATGGATCTTGGCAGAGTCGCTTCTATACTACTCACTCCTTTCAGAAAACCAAACTCCCTAAACAAGATTTCAGACCATAAATTGGCCTGGATCAAACTCAAATTCATGTGAATAAATTTAAAAAGGACAAAGAAAGTAGACAGGAGAGACAACTGAAATAATGTTGTAGTAACTGTAAGCATCCTAATTCTTAGGTTCTTTTTAAAAAATCTTCTCAGTATTTGCATTGTTCTTCGTTGCTTTCATTTCAATTTGTTTTCTTTTTAATAAATGTAATGGAGTTCAATGTAAATAGCTGAGTAACTCAGCTCATAAATGGGGCTGAACTTCAGTTAAGATGTTCAATCTCTGCCTCTGACAGTCAGAGCAGATTCCGATTGCATCTACAGTATAAGTGAAAAAGTATGTGTTTCCAACAAATAAAACCTTACTTAAATGCCTTACAGATGAGACAGACGAGTTTGTTCACTTAGGTCTAGTAAAACAAAACAGTCTAAAAGGGAAAAAAATACATGAGCTTAAATAGGAACAGTTTGCTAATTCTTGTTTCTCTGTTCCAATAATTGTATTGCTATGTTAGTTAACTCACTTGAATAAATTCTGATAGTAGTGACTGAGGGAATTGCCATCTCTTTATTGTTTTAATGAGAATGAAAGATCTAATTCCACACACACTGAGCCTGAAATTGCATCAGCTATCTCTGAAACATTATGATGAGCTAATCACCAAAGATAATTATTATTCTTAGGAACAACAGTTGTAATACAATAAGATTTTTAATAAACCAACAGGTGGAGATAATAAAGGTACAATAGCCAAAGTTAAGCTCTTATTACATGATTTTTAGTCCCAATGTTGTATCCTTAGAATGACTTTGCTGCCTGCAATTTCCTTTAGCCCATAAAAGACAAGCTACAAAGAACAAAAAGCATAGTACTTACACTGATTTAACATTTTTCTAGTGAAAGAAAATACTCAAGAAAAGCTTAGTAACCATTGCATTTCTGGAGAAATTTTTCTGTTCTATTTCTTTGCATGTTCCATAGCAGACATAGCTATCAGATTCTTTGCAGACACTAAGCATTTTTTAATTTGTTTTTGGTTTACATATTTGGAAATTAGTACTGTTATTAACATTTATAAATGAACCCAGATAATTTCAGCTTTGAATATGACCAGGAACAACATTTGTAAATTAGAGCCATTAAAATACATTTCCTTCCAGAGCCTTCACAGAAAGGGCACTGAAGGACACAGAGTATCTCAAAAAGTTTTCCCCAGGCTTTTGAGATCTTTCAGTATATCTTACATTATTTACCTCATGTCCTGCCTTTAATTTCTCTGTCAGTTTGAATCTATGATTTGGTCAGAAGGTATTCAGTCTTCCTCATTGATTAAAAAAAAAAAAATGTTTCACAGTATCATTAAGTACAAGTATCTTAATAGACTCAGAATTGTGAAAGCATGTACTATACCAGTAGAAGCTATTTTGGGGCGCATAACATAAAAACAATAAACTAATGAATAGAGTTTAGGTGTCTGATAAAGATATTGGTGGAACAGATCAAAGATGAGATGTTAGCTCCATATTCTGCAAGAATAGCCAAAAGTTAAAGAAAATAAACAAAAACATTGGTCAAAAATGGAAGAGGTAAAACCAGGTTAACTTCAGAGAGTTTTAATCTTAATTACACTACTGGGATCTGGATAAAGAATTCAATCTGACATTTGTAGATTGTGTTTTAAAATTATTTTTCTTTGTCCTTTCCTAATATGTACATTTGATACAGATTTCCTCATAACACAAACCTTTGCTTCATTCTCATCTCTCAAACATGTCTATCTTACCCACAGCACACCAGGAATCAAGCTCAGATGTATTTGCAAAAAAACCAAACCGTGTTAAATCATACTTTATGACTTTTTTTTGTGGGGTAAGAATAATCAGGTTTCACATCTCTCAGGCATTGCTAGGAAACAAAAGAATTAATAGTGTTTTGATACATAAATATTCAATTTCATAACGACCATTTATGGAAACTGTACTAAAATGTACCTAATTCAGGCTAGACAGGCAACTGTGATTTATTAATGTAATATAACTTTTGTGATACAAAGTTCACTTTATATGTCTATAAACTAAATGCTGCTGATTGCAGTCTGAGAACTTTGAGGTAAAACACTGAAAAGTCTAGGCTTCCCCAATACTCAGCCCTAACAACAATCTCCAATATAGAAATGCAGAAACTCAAATAAAGGTGGGAATAAGTTCCTAAAGGACAGGCTCGTGAATTATATCGTGAAATATTTTGAGGCAGGGTAAAACTCTTACCTCGGCAGTTGGGTAAAGGGCTACTCCACTGCCCGTTGCTTCGACATTGTGCCCGAGAAGCACCCTGAAGTAAGTATCCAGTGTTGCAGGTAAAATTTACCACGTCGTTTAAATTGAACTCACTGCCATTAGTCATTCCATGTGCTGGATTCCCAGGGTGTCCACATGTGATTGCTGTTAGAAGAAAAATAGGCAGGTTAGCATCTAAGTGAAAGGTACTGATCCATGGAACCACTTGCAGGTTGGAGCTCCTTTGGCACTTTGGTTTTTGATTTTGTTGGGCTTTTTTTCCCCTTCTGAATTTGTCTTCGACATTTATACGAGACATATAAGAAAAAGAATAGCATATATTTATTGAGAATCCTTAACTGCCAGGAGAAAAATCTTATTTTTTCAATAAAACTCTTAGAATCTACTTTTTACCTTACGCTGAAAATTGTAATATAAATAAATAAATACATACATACATACATACATGCATATATATTAAAAATACATATAACATATGCATTTTCACACACATCTGATATGTATTAGACCTTTTAAAATGCATTTAAAAATTCCTACTAATACAAAAAAAGGAAATTTTTTTTCCAGCAAGCTTAAACAAGTAAGGGCTGAACAAATTTGATGCACTCTTTCAGAACATTCTAGAGTTCTGAAGCATTCCAGTTTCAAAGATCTTGCATTGCTTTGCTAAAGTAGCGATTCTTTTAATGTGATTTTCTTATGACTATAAAGAAATCATTTTTGGGAGTAAATTTTTCCAATTATAAATATTATGTGTGTTGATTTTGCTAAAATAGAACTTATAAGCTTATTATGGGCAAGCTCTAGCTTTCCATGTGACAACATATTAAATATTACAGAAAAATGTAGAAAAGCATAGAGACTAACAATGTAAAATCAGAATGTACATATACACACATGCAAACACAGAACTGCTCAACTCTGTGCTAGTGATGTCTATCATACTTGAATAAATAACCTGTACATGGGTTTATCTTTTCTTTTGATTCTGTTGTGCTGCTAGTCACAAGGAACTAAGCAGAAATCTTCTTATTTACTATAAACTCTCAATAAGCAGCGAGTGGAAAGACCTTTCAGAAAATACTTGGCTAAAGTGTGGTCCAACTGGTTATCCAGTAAAGAGATGGGGAAAGACTTGTGTGTCAGAAACCTTGCAAGATGAAGGAGGCTGACTTTTATATGAAACTAAGAACATTAAGTCATGGGTGGAGAACTACAAGTGCTTCCTGATATATCATTTTTTAAGATTACAATGCCTGGTACTTTAAGAATCTGAAAATCCTTTCAAAGTAAATTAAAAGTATAAAAAGATGTGATTAGGCACAGCCCCTAATGTTTTTGTAATATCTCTGCCATTGTACTGGATCTGCCTGAGATGGACGTCTTACAGTGCTGTGCTTTGCATCATTAGCTAGAAAGGTGTCCATAACACGCCACTGTTTTGCTACTGCTGAGCAGCACTGCACAGCACCACCGCTGTCTCCCCAAAATTCCACCTTCCCACCAGTAGGCTGGGAGTGGTCACGGCCTTGCAAGAGGACATAAACAGGTCAGCTGACCAAAGAGATGTTCCACACCATATGATGTTTGCTCAGATATAATAGCTAAGACGAACGAGGAGGAAGGGGCAAGGCAGGGTGGTATTTACATTTATGTTTTGGAGCAACTATTATACATGCTCAAGCTCTCTTTCCTGGGAAGTGGCCAGACATTGCTTGTTCATGGGAAGTAGACAATCAAAATCTTTGTTTAATTTGCTTGCATGTGCAGCCATTCCCTTTTATTTTAGTAAGCTGCCATCTTATTTTCTTCCCCTGCCTTTCTAAGGAGGGGAGTGAGAGTGGCTGAGTGGCCACCTGGCATCCAGCCAAGGTCAACCCACCACAGCCATACTTCTAGTTCATGCTCCACAATGCTCAGTCAGAAGAATATTTCAGTAGAACACATTTCTAGCATTGGTGAACAATATGTTTTCACTTTACATCTCAGAAATAAGAGTCTCATTTGTATGCAAATTTCTTAAAAATAGATAAATTAATCAAAGGAAGAAAATCCCCTGAAGTTTGGATGCTGACATAAACAAATTATCCCGCATGGCTTTTTAGTCTGGCAGTGTTCTAAGCGAAAGAAAACCGTGTTGTAATGGAAAGCATTAGGCAACTTCTAATAACAGAAACTGATGCCTATTCTTGTCATAACAGTAATGATAACATCCATTTAGGAAGAAACGGCCTCCTGCCTCTCCCATGCCCCCTCTGCTTTGCCCCTTTCTTTTGAAGGGATTTTATTCCCTCCACAGTCAAATGAATGCACTAATAGTAACAATGCTAGTGGTGATGTTTCTCCTTTGATGCATATAAATCACTTGAAGGTATAAATAGGATTTTAAAAGGACAATGACACTTGGTAGATATTTTCTGCCACTGTATACAGGTAAAAATTTTCATTTTGCTCTAAGAAAGAAAATGCTGAACGTTTAGAAATCTAATGTATTGCACAAAAAAGCTGACTATCTCAGTGACTGTATGGACAACAATACTTTTGTCTGAATTGCAGACATCTTAAAAAATGCAGCACTGAAATAGTTTATATAAATGATACATTAAAAATAACAAAAGTATGTATAAAAATGGGGCTCTTTAATAAAACTGAAATGAAAAAGAAATAAAATCAACTACATAATAAAGTAGCAAAATAAAAACCAGATAAATCAGACTTGACTGATTAAATGGCTGATGGTTCAGAAGATGTCAGATAACCTGCCACACAAATGAAGAAGGAACTAGAGAAGGAAAGACTCTGCAATTCTAGCTATTAATTATGGGATTTTCAAAACCAACTGAATTAAGAAAATACTAAAGTCTATAAAAAGTTAACATCTTTTCTAACAGATATAGCATAATCCAATGCCATGCCTTGCCTTGCATTGGTAAGTCAACTTCAGGCCAATTTGAAAAAATGGGCAGTCACCATCAGAACTGCATAGATAAACTGTCCAGCTTTGTCCTCCAAGCAATGAAAATATACAAAGGAATTTTTTACTCCTGGTGAAACAGTAGGGGAGAGGCTCAGCAAGCCCACACTTGACATAACAACTGCCTGGACAGTTGTTGCCTTGACATATGCCTGGACAAAGAGAAAATGATAGATTAAATTACACAGTTGCAGCCTGCTGTTCAAATCCCTTCAGTGTCTACGCCACCCTGTTTCTGAAACAACCGAAATCAGGAGTTACCGAAAATATTAACAAGTCCGTGTTATGTTAGAAACTGGATCATACCAACTCTTGTAATCGACAATAGGTCCAATAAACATCTGATCTGAGCACAAACACTTTTGAACATCCAATCCACCGTTAATATTCAATTATGTTTAAAATAGTAGCAATAATTCAGTGAAAAATTAATTGTACTTACGGACACAAACAGGAGTTTGTCCAGACCACTTGTGATCCTGTAGGCAAATTCTGACAGACGTACCAACAAGTCGGAAGCCAGGATTACACTGGTAAACTACAGTGTCACGATAACTGAAACCATCTCCACTAATATGACCATTTACAATTGGATCCGGAGACCCACAGTGACCAGCTACAATAAAAGAACAACCCATCAAAAATGTGTATTTTGACAAGACTTGACAAAATTTACAAAAACCCCCCAAAATTTTAACTTTCCTTTCAATAAACAATATATTTAGAGTCAACTACTGCACTGTGCAGAACAAGTTCTCAGGTATAAAATCTACAGATGATATTTCTTCTACTTTTTTGAAGAAGAAAATAATGAATTACAGAAATGAGAACTCTATTATGAAGTAGTATGGGTTTGAGAGTTAAAGACCTCACACTGCTGTGAGGAAAAAGGCAACCTTACTAAGGCACTTCACCATGAAAAAAAGTAGGAGTGAGGTATTTTTCTTGGTACTAACCAAATTGCAAAGCAATGTAAAGAAAAGCTTACTATAATTTTGACATAAATATGGGTTTGTAAGCATTTTCCAGATAGAAGACATGAATGGGAAGGAATGTCTGCCAGCACTGTTTCCTCCTTATTTCAGCTGCTGTTAAAACATTACAGAATCCATTATTCCAGGATAATAGCAGTCTTGGCACTGAGGAAGCTAAGTAATGATTTAATTCATTCTGGATTCTTCATTCTGTTTGAAAACAGAGTTGCTGAACAGAAAACTATTTCTCTTTACTGAATAAGGAGGAGAAAAAAGTTGAGGTTTTTTTTGTGGTGACACTGATTAATTACAGCTGCAGTAATTTAATCTGAAACTGTGCTAAGTCCTCCATTTGAGAGGTGAGGACTGGGACCTAAGGCTCAAGACTGCAGCTACGATGGATTGTGTTCTGTGTGATCGCTTCTGTTTCACACAAGGCTGTGTTCATCAACAGCAACTTGTTTGTAACTTTTCTTTGGGATTCAATCTCATTTCTAATAAAGCCCCTTTATTATGCTAGACATTATATTTCATTCACACCTACTGGCTCCTCTAAAACACTAGAAGGGATAAAACATACACCACTTGATTAGGTTTTTCATACATATAGGATTATTATAAAAATCCTAATTGTAGGATTGCTGATGCCTCTAAAAAGACATTGAGGTATTATTCTGCAAATTTGAGGAAGAATGTATGAATGCAAGCTTTTCACTCATTATACAGCTACTTTTCCCCTTACAACAGAGAATATGGCAACAGAGGACATTGAAAGAATATTTTTCTCCTTGAAATATGTCATGCAATAATTTATCTTATTGTTCTCAGTCCAAATTAGTAATATGATCCCTTTTACCCTTCTCTCTCCTCCAGCCTCACTCAGCCTCTCCTTGTCTAAAAGATACTCCAGCCCTCGACCCCTTAATGGATCCTTCCCCTGAACTTGCTTCATTTTGCAATATCTCTCTTGGATGGTGGAGGACACAAAAACTACACACAATTTTCCACATGAGTGCTGAGGAGGAAATAATAACCATGACCTGCTGACTACACTGATGCTTATACACTCCAGTCTGATATTTTTACTGCAAGGCCACACTTTTAACTCTTAGTCAGCCTCTCCACTCAGTCACCTGGGTGCTTTCTGTAAAGCTTGTTTTTACCTAGTCAGTTCCAAGAGCACTCACAAATGGCATTATTCTACGCAAAGTGCAAGATTCTGTATTTGTCTTTCCTGAACTTGATGTGCTCCCTGTTGGCCCATTCCTTCAGATTCTAAAGGTCCTTCTGTCTAGCAGTACTAAAATCCACACATCAACTGTTCTCCCATCATTTGGTGTCATCCTCAAACTTGCTGCAGCTGCATCCCAATTTGTTACTCAAGTGACCGACAGAGGTTGGATAGTATGGACCTCTGCATTCATCCTTAGTATCCACTGGCTCCTAGTCACACTTTGAATCAAGAAACAATACCCTTAGAGTTTGCTGGCTCAATTAGTTTTCCATCCATTTTGCAATACCCCCCGTCCAGTCCCTGCGTTCTCCATTTGGCTACAAAGATACAAGGGGAGACTCTTTCAAAGGTTTTGCTACAACACAAAGTGAAAGAAATCTACTCCTAAAATCTACATCTCATGAGACAGTCACTGGAAAAGGGAGTAAGATTATCAAGGTTTGCTTTTGATTCTTCTATCCTGCCTGTTCCCAATTATCTTCTTATTTTCCCTATGCCTAGAAATTAGTTCCTCATATATACTCATTTTTTTTTTCAGGGACTGAGGTGAAATAGAAAGGAATACATTTGGGTTTTTTCATTTTCTCAATCTAAATAGTGAAGAATTGAAAAGTAGTAGCTGCACTGAAGAAAAACATGGGACCACAGGGACTTTCAAGAAGATAGATGAAACGTGCCACCTGGCATAAAGAAAAATATTGTGCACTTTCTCTTAAATGGGGATTTAACAAGTTGCTGGACTTATTATGTGAGTCATTTCATTTACAGATCATTCCACCTACTGTATTTAATGATTTTTCAGGGAATTTTGACTCAGTTAAATTAACTATTCCAACATATCAAGAACTGAAAGAGCACTGCAATGACACAAAATATATATAATTTTCTCATCAAGTAAAATTAAAGAAAATTAAGAAGGCTGTGAGGGGATTTTTTAATAAAATATGCCCTCAAGAATTTAGAAAATTGTTCATATTTATCAAAGTTGGTTCAGCAGTTTTATTCTAAAACACCTGGAAAGCAAGATACAAATAATTCTGTATTATTTTAATAAGAATTTCAAATATAAGCCAATATCATAATATTATACTGCAATTTACCTATGAGTTATCAATTAAAGAGTTAGATATTTTACACAGCCACAGTCCGCAGCATGCATATTTTCATACTGATAAATCTAAGGCATTATATATATCATATAATTAAAAGATGGAATGCAGCAGATTGTATTTAACTGTAGATTTTAAGCATGTCCTTGACTTGTTTATGTGTAGTTTTGCACCTGAAAGTCATAAAAACACAAGGAAAAATATCCTTTCAAGAAAACATACTGATCCATAATTAAGTGCCACTGATTTTGCAGGTGGAGTTAGGCAAATTTAAATGCTTCCAATTTGCCCTATATGAACCTATGGTCTCCCATACACAAAAAGTATGCATACAAATAATAAGGATTTGAAAAATCTTTTCCTAAGATACAGAAATTAGTGTACTCATTTAACCTGAAATCATAAATTGATTCTACACAGAGCAGTGGGTAACACAAAATGATATCTATTTTCATCTGTAGCTCTCCTGAATTATGTTCATGTAGGTACAGTGTAGATAGAAAGCATCTCTAACTCATTATAATTCCTTTGAAATGGAAAGGCTCATTCAGAGCTCCCTGGGTGTTTGCCTTCTGATTTTCACAGGCTTCAGGTAAGTCTTAAAGGCACCTCTGAAATAAATTTGGGGCATACTGTCCTTGAAATTTAGGAATATTCAACTAGCAGCGTTCACATTATCTAGCTTTAAAATTTAAGAATTTACCTTTCCTGAATTGCTCTCTGGAGGAGCCTACATAGTTCCATTGACCTTGGATTTTATTCTTAATTGCATCTAAATTAAGTGTCTGAAGAACATGGTATTAATATATCTTAATTGAAAGAGTGTAAGAGAGACAGGAAGGGGCTTAGCAGCAGAAATAAAAGTTTCTGCAGCATGCAAGGGGTAACTCAAATTTAGACTTTCACACTCAAAGCTGTATAATATTTTTAGTACTATAGAGCCTGTCTGATTTTGAAATAGCAAAGACTAAGTAGTGATTAACCTCTAAATGTGATCTTTTTTGTCTGGTAGATCCATGCATTTAACTGTTCTAAGCATAGGGCTTCATTCAACAGTGAAATCAATCAAATAGGAACTAAAGTCCACCTAAGATTTTAGTAAAAGAATTGGGAAGTATCATAAGACAAGCAATGCTTTTACTACAGTAATAGTTCCTGCAAGAGGTCCTGTGATCATTACAACTGGGAATAGATCCATAAAAAAAATTTAAAATGCAGAATGCAGATAGTTAGGTGGGAAAAAAAAAAACAACGTTATTAGCTGTAAGGAGATAATAGTAATTGATCCCAGTTTCAATGGGGATTTGTAAAAAACTGAGTTAGATAAAATCCAACATCAAATTACTCTTGGAGAAGAACAGGATGACTTGACATAAATTAAATTCAAGCTGCATATAGACACCATCTTTCCTAAATATGAGATCAAATAAACTTATTAACTGTTTCCCAAAGAGTTAAAAGCTTCAGTAGGTGTCATTTCTAAATTCACTTTCAGAATAATGTGGTATTGTTCTATATGTAAGTCCTGTACTGATAATTCTTCTCCATCTCTACACTATTTGAATCTAAACTCATGACTACCATAGACAGTTAATCTTCTGGGATGTTCAGTGTAAACGTCATTTCTCAATAGTCACAATAGAAGAAAAAAATCCTCTTTTCCAGCCTTTCATGGGCAAGAGTGATTTACAATACAAACAGAATCCATTGAGACTTGTGTTTTTTAGTTTGCATGTGTTGGCAGCCAAATTATCCTGTGTATAGCCTTTCAAAAAAGAAAAGTAGTACATAAGTACTAAATACTGTTATTATTGATCAGATTATGAAGTGTTATTATTTCAGATTATTTCAGGTTATTCAAAATGAATGAATACTAATACATATCTTTATGCTTGAATTCATTACATGGAGGTGTCAGGCAATACCCTGCCAATGAGTGATATAACACACTGGAAAAACCTACAGGGATAATAGCTCTTTTTTCTTTTTTGCAATAGTGTTTGCATGTTTGGAACAGAAGAAAAGGCTGTGAAAAACACTTACATATACACGTTTTGGGCTGTTGGATCTTCATAGTTGCAGTTCCAACATCTTAAATGTCAGTCAGCCTCAGGCCAGGGATTAACCTGATGGCTGAATGTGTTTTTAGATACAAACCTTCTGTGTACTTCCACTGTGGATCTGTGAACTTATGCATGTGAAAAAGTAATACTGAATCATAACATTCCCCTAAGCAGCACTTCAGTGGAATTTATTTCCTAGGTAAAAAAAGTTTATTTTACTTCTTTACTGCTCTAAATATCAAAAGAAGTAGCAATTAGTGTACTCTGCTTATGCCTATATCCTATGCTTATGCTATCCTATGCTTATTTCCTGCATCAAAATGACATCATTCTTTATACAGCATATTTCAAATTGAACAATAAGGTGTGAAAATATATCAAACCAGAGAAGTGTTCTTCATTTTCATAAAATTTGCCAGGAACAACTGCATCTTGCTGGGAAGTCACTAATAATGAACTGACATTTAGAAGTTAGGTTAGTTCTATGAGACAATGGTCATTACTTTTGATGACTTTGTGTCTTGAGACAATGTACTATAAAACTATATTCAAAAAAATTGAACTACAAACATTCCTGTTGCAAAATGAAGGAGTTAATCAGGAATACATAATGAAAGGTTATAAAATCTTAATTAGGATCTGAATTACATGATTCAGTGCTATTTTTTTTTTTCTGAAAATATTCTGACTTTATTTTTCTTTCTGCTGTAGCCTAGTATCTGTGTGAAATCGAGATGTTAATGGCTCAAACATTGCTAAGATCACTGTGAGACTTTACCCACTATGGCAAGCTGTATAAAGAAGCCACTGCTCATGTGTGGACACCAAACCTCCCCCTCCACACCAAATAAGCCCCTGAGAATTGCTGGAAATCTGGACATAAACTTAAGCCGCCTGATTTGAGATAAGATAAAGATGATTCTCTTCTCCAATTGTCTCGGGTCTAAGAAGTAAAAAAGCCTGGGGAGAAGAATGTATCCACGAGGAAAGCCAACTCGGCAGCTGTACTAAAAATCAGCTCTGTCTGGGTGTGGCACAGGCAGGCCATAGCCCACAGACTCATTTCTGAGGCGTTCCCCCAGGGGACTGCACATGATCCACAGTGTTGCAATGGGTCCACAGTGCTGCAAAAGCCACTGTAAAAGTCCCCCGCCACCCAGGAGAGGTGCTTGGACATTCCCATGTATACCTGAATAGAAAGATAAGCATGGAACACTATGTGTTCTGCTAAAATGACATAGTGAGGCAGCAGAGAAGAAAGATGCTTTTCATGTGAGGTTGAGCTCTGAAGAGGAAAGAAGAATTCCTCCTTTCCTGAAAGCAACTGAGTACATTCAGCTATAAGACAGGAAGAAAATCTGCAAAATGATGGCAGACAAAGCAAATAACAGATTCCAGAAATAAATATACTGTTCACAACCAAGAATAAAACCACTGCTGAGCCTCAAATGTTACTCAAAAAGAGAATCTTTTTCTTATGTTTATATTAGGAGTGTGAACCAATATGAGTGGATCTGAAGAGAGCAAGTGTTGGGCTGAGAATTAATGTCCAAACAATATAAATTTCAGGGTTTGAAAGAGTGTTGGTTTTGCTTCACTTTTGGCTGCCTCTTGTCAGCTTCCCCTGACTGAATGCCCAATATGCTGAATGCTCAACTGTAGTTGCAATGCATCAGGAATAATCCTAATTGAAGATTATCTTGCAGCTTAGTTTCATCACACACCTTGCTCCACAAAGAAAAATGCTGTGAATATGGGCGATTATTTGAGACACTTAAAAACCATACTGGTTTGAAAAGCATTACAACAACATAAAAGGTAATTTAATTTCTAATGAAAAGACATATGCTAATATAATAGCACAAAATCGTATTCAGTACACAATATTTCCATATTTAAGGTACCTTTATTTTTCATTGATTCAAAAATGTTGATGCTTGACAAGAGCTGAATTCCAGTTCTTGATACTGTTTAAGACAAAACAAAACCAAACAAAGAACAGAAATGTGGGGGTTTTACCTAGGCATTGGGTTTCAGTACCACTCCAGAGACCATTTGCCAAGCACTCTCTCACATGAGAACCAACTAATGTGTATCCTGTGTTACAAGTGAATATTGCAGTAGCTCCATACACTGTTAAGGTTCCAATCTTATTTCCATTTGGTGGAGATGGAAGACCACCACAGGAGATAACTAGGAAAAAAAAAAGGAACAGAACATACTGAAATATGAAAATGCTTTCCATAATTCTTTGGCTGGAAGACAATACATCTCCTCATGTTTTCTTATAAAGTAAACGCAATAGGAATAGATACAAGAGTTGTATTCCATAGAAAGGGCTTAAAATTATGCTTGATTTGGCAACATATATTCTAAATATAAAAGTTCTTTGTGATATCTTCATATCTTGACAGCAGCCAATCCATATTTCTAGTTCTGAAACAAGGGAATTACATGAATTCCTGAGAAGGTTGCGGTTATATTTGATGTGTGCATATCCATGGCTAGTCCTCAAATACACTTTTCCTTGCTATTTTAAGTGTTGTTTCAGTTTAAAGGTACTATAAATCTTTTTAACATGTAGTACTCTGAATTGTTACGAACTGTCTTTTTTCTTATTTCCCACTACTATTCATAAGCATATAGCATATATGATAGTCTGCTTGCTAAAACAATAAAGCTTCTGGTTTTGCCACAGACGAGACTTGACCAATTATCACAGAAACTTTCTGTAGCATCAGCTGCAACCAACAGCTATTGCACACCACATGAAAAATTGTCTTTTAAGAATGTATCAAACTCTAATTAAATTAAAACCATTCTGTCATTTCTTTTGTTTCTAGAAGAGTATACCAATAATATTGCAATTTAATATGCAGATCATAGTCTTCAAGAGCTTCAACTGTATTTATCTGTTAGTATAAATCATATGTTTACTTTCAAAAGCATCTTGATCACAACTAAACTTCCTATTTGAAATCCCAAAGCCTCACTCATATATTTTAAAATGTTTGCTATAGAAAACAACATGAAATTGCTTAGAATTGGGATAAAATCAAGTTCCAGCTACTGTTCAGTTAACTAACTCAGTCATAAGCAGAACTTATATGATCATAGTTTCTTATGTACATAATTTGCCCAGAGATGAGTAAAACTCATTTTGACTATGATTAAGTCACATTAATGTAATTTGTGGATTAGCCTAACATTACAATTTCTAATTTTCATGCTGAATATTAATTATATTTATGTTTTAAAAAAAAAATCAAGCTCTTTTCCTAAAATGCAGTAGAACAAACTGTTCTAAAGATATTACAAATGCTTTATTGGCTTTAATTACAAGGATTACAGTTGAAAATACGTAAACTACATGAATAATGAGCTATATCATGATTTTTAGGCATCTGTTCAGCATATTCTTAAAAAAAAAAGTCTTACTAATTAGGTTTCTCTTAATCCGGAATGATCTCTAATTTGAAGTTTTGCAATTCCTTGAGAGATACTATGGACAATTAGACATTGATAAATATAATCTAAACTCCTTATCATCAGTGTTTCAATTAGCCTTCCTTCTGCTTCAGAAAAATAAACAACTAGAATATATATATTTTGTCTATCATTAGCATGTAAATGACACAGGGAAAGTAAACCTCTCAAAATACTCTGCAGTGTGTTTTGGGATCTTGATGATCCGTGTCCA
Organism: Callaeas wilsoni; assembly: GCA_013398955.1. Lineage (NCBI taxonomy): Eukaryota > Metazoa > Chordata > Aves > Passeriformes > Callaeidae > Callaeas > Callaeas wilsoni. The sequence goes on from VWPU01000576.1 coordinate 173,292, forward strand.
GTGGAAATATTACTGAATATCTCTTGGAAGATGAAGTTTGCTATAATTAAATCCTAATCAGTCCTCTAGCAGAGGGCAAAATAATGTACCTTTCTTCTAAATTAACTAATATCTCTTCAATCAGAATCTCTCTGTTTTTCTCTGTCTAATACTTTGCTTTTGGTTAACTGCATCTGATGTGGATCACTCCATTTCCTAGTTACATAAAATTCCTGTAATTGTAGAGGGTGGGCAAGAACTATCTTTTCAAAGACTTTTCAGCAGCTGAAAAGTAGCTGCATATTAGGCAGCACATGAAAACTACATTTTTTAGCATGCGTGCACAAAAAGAAAGGGACAATTGCAGTTAACAGAATTTTAAAAATAACACCTTGTAAAAGAAAAAATGAAGTTTCGGAGAAATTTATTAAGACTTTGTCACTGTAACCCTTGAAATCTGTATGATTCTGCTGAGATTGCAAAGTTTCTCTAAAACTTTAAACATCCAAAGTCAGGGTTGATATAATTTATGGCATTTTTGTATGAAGACATGTCCTGCCCCGTGACAGCGGGGGACTCTGTTAAATAAATAAGTTTTTTTTCACTTTCACTTGAGAAATTATTTTCCCGAAGCCAGGGGGGAGGGCTTGCCAGGGCCTGCGTGCCTGGCAGGCAGGAGAGAGAGAGAGAGAGAGACGCCCCTTTCGGGTTGTTTCCTCCTGGATTTGTGTCCAAACCGGCACAAGACACTATAACAGCTTATATGAATGTTTCTCCAACAGTACAGTTTTAATGCTTCACCCAAGAGGTCAAAGTAATATCATCTTCTAATCTAACTCTAATCTGGAATCTTCTAAAGTAATAACATGCTCTCCTAGTATTTTCTACACACTTATGTACCACCTAGTTGAATAAATACAGATTGATTTCTTGATGCGAGTCCTAGTATTTTCTACATACTTATGCACCACCTAGTTGAATAAATACAGATTGATTTCTTGATGCGAGTTCATTGGCTCTTGTATGACACATATTGTACTTAACACCTAAGGAGTTGGAATAAATTAATTTCAAGTTAATAAAAATTTCACACTTTCTTAGTTATTGAAATGTGAGAGAAAAATAGTTTATTAAAGCCTTTATTTATAAAAGAAAATGTATTTATTAAAAAGCATAGGATATTCTGTAAACAAGTCTGTTCCTTACCCTTACAAGTCGGCCTTTCATTGCCTACGCTCCACGTTCCATTAGTCCTGCACTGTATGAGTCTTCGACCCAATAAATAATATCCAGGACTGCAGCTGAGCATGACTTGAGCTCCATACTCATTCAATGAGCCAGAAATCAGTCTCCAAACAACATGTTCTGACAGAAGGGTCTCTATACTGGGGCAGGTTACAGCTGTGGAGAAAGGACATGTACATATTAGCATTCTGCCCCTAAATTTCTTTACAGGTGTATGTCTTGCCTTACCGGCGGATGTTTCACCATCTAAGACTTAGAATACCATAGTCATTTTGGAAATACAAGTTCTAAGAAAAATAATTCTCATACAGTGAGTATAACCAATTGAACTTGAGTTTGTAGCATATTTTCATTTAGTGGATGTAGCAGAATGATGACATACCGTTATGCTCTCTAATGAGATTTATTCAAAAATTTCAGACACAAAACACATCACAGACTACGGTGGATGTAAAAGGGAAAGAAAATATTGCTACGTAATGTTTGCAAACCTTGAAGAAGTTCTTAAAACAGGTTGCCATAAAAGCTGCTAGCACACATTGAAATGCTAATTACTATAAAACCGTGTACTGTGGGTATACAGGAAAATTATTTCATTCCAGTTTAGAAGACTTTAAAAAAATTGATGATATTAAGAAAGATTTTTAGAGTTATTTCAGTTCTGCTGTTTTTAGTGTTTCATATTTTGTAATAGAATGCAGTTACTGACAATAGACAAGAAGTATAGTTTATGTTCTTTTCTCAGTTTCAATTTGATACTCTGCAATTTAAGTCGACAGAATATTTGCAATATTTATGATATTGACATGAATTCTATCTTAATGTGCCTGACTCTAAACTAGCATTATTAAAATATTTCTGAATATTTAAAATAGCTATATTTTTATCTTTTATCATGTTATTCAGAATTTTCCTGATATAGAAAAAGTCTGGGTGAATCAGTGACTGTTTATGTCACTAAGTGAGATTCACTAAGTGAATACTTTAGAAAAAACTACTACCCCAGAAATAGTTGAGAAAAGCTATACTTTCCAAGGAAAATCAACCAATCAACAACAGCAACAACAAGTGGCAGAAATTTTGTTTCTTTATATGTTGCTTAGTGGAAGACAAAAGCATTAGGAGTAAGTGTGTAAAAATCCCAAATGAGGAAATAAAAAGAAGAGTCTGGTACTCATTTATGCTACAATAAGTTCATACCATTCCACCAGGAAAAAGAATAACAAGCTGGCAAAATAAATAAATAAATAAATAAATACATACATACATACATACATGCATTTGTTATCTGTAGACTTCCCACTGTCTGAGCGGTATAAAGAGGCTTTATCACAAGTATGAATGTATGATGGAAGAGACTACTTTAGGCAATCACTGAACTAAAGGAAAAGTGATAGAATCAAAATTCCTGTAAAAATTTTGATATTCATGCTATAATTATGTATCTACTTTTCCAACAGTTATTTTACCCATGGCAAATTTTGACACTCAGGAAAATCAGAATTGAATACAGCATGTCTATGAAGATGTGTAAGTATTTATAAAGAAGAAATAATTTGAAGAATTTTCAAGTTACAGATTATAATGTTATATTAAGTTGAAATTGTAGAATACTTTCTTAGATTTTTTTTTAGTATATCTTAGGAAGGATTGCCAGTGTGCAATCACTTTGAAACTGAACAGGTCTTCACTTTGGCCTTTACAACAATATTTTGACTACTTAAGAACAGTATCCCAGGTCAATAGAGGACTTCCTACTTCTTAATTTAATTTATTTTGGTATTGATACTAAACTGTGTTTCATAGCTATGGAAAGATTATAAACTATCAATGAAGAAACATTTTTCTGTACTTGCTGTTAAATAAAATATTCATATTGAAGCAGTCTACTTAACACCTTGTAGTGAAAATCATATAGGTCTTTAAGAAAACAAAATATTCTAAATAGGAACTTAATGCCTATCAACTTTAACATTTTTATCACTCCTCCTTCCAAGCAATAGTTTTATTGGTTCTTTCAAATATGAGAGCAAACTTCTTATTTAGTCCAATAGCAAAAATTTTAGTGTTAGCCATAGGACATATCTCAAGACAGGCTCAGCTATTTCAGAATATGTAAATAAGCTGCATAGATGTTACCTCTACGTACTGAGGTCAGTATGCAATTTATTCTTTCTTTATCTATAGATACACTTAGATTTGCAAGCACATTTTACAAACAACTATCAGATTCTAATGCTTGAATGGACAATTTCTAATTCAAGATGTTCCTCAATACAGAATATACTTCTAGGCTGTGTTAATGTAATCAACTAAAATTGTTGCTTGAAAAATTTTAATTTTACAGGTACTGATTTCAATTTATGAAATTCCTCATCCTTCAAGAAACAAAAAAGTGACTGTTAACAGATGTTTGATTTTGTGCACATGGTTGTGAATGAGTGCATCAACTTGCCTCTTATGGTCAGTCTCTTGGAAATTATGGTCTGGGCACTATTTAAATTCTCAGTTACACAGATGAAACTCTGTAAGAGATTATCTCAACTTCTTGCAGATGTGAAGATGTTCTCTTACTTATCCAGGCATTTTTATACAAAAATGTATGAACAATATTGATTTACATAAAATACAGGTCAGAAAACATAATTATAATTTGAAATCATGATTATCCATTTTAATGACATGACAATCTCCATATTATGGTAATTCTGAATAGACTTGAAAGCAGGGAATTCATAATGACATATAATTACCATAAAAAAAAAGTTGCTATAAAGCCCAGATAGGCAGATTTGTCAGGTCAACCTGTGGCTTTGAGGCTGGTGTAAGTGGGAAAATTTGGGGTTTGTTGACCATGAGATGATCCACTCAACACCTGGTCTGCTGACACCTGATAGGATGCACCTTTCTCAGAGGGGAAAAAGAGCTGTAGCACAGGAGTTAATGGGGCTCGTTGACAGAGCTTTAAAGTAGCTTGGAAGGGGGAAAGGGAAATTACGAGGCTTGGCAGTGATGAGTGATGGTATGGTGTGCCAAAACTTGAGGAAACAAGCACTAATAGGATCCCTCAATCTGTTTCACAAGGTGCTGGCTACAAACCACCACACTTAAAATGTTTCTACAGATGCACACAGCATCAGTAAAACAAAACGAGCTCGAAGCTTTGACCCACTCCCAGTCTGATATCATTGGTGTAAGTTAAACCCGGTGGGATGAGTCCTGTGACTGGAGTGCCCTCTTGGATAGTTACAGGCTCTTTAGGAGGGATAGGCAGGGCAGAAAAGGCAACAGGTGGTGATGGGGTGGCACTGATATAATAGAAGGGGCAGAATGTATGGAGTTCTCAGTTGGCAATGGCTCAGTTGAGAGTTTCTGGATAAGAATCAAGAGACATACAAATCATATGAATGTCACTGTGGGAGCCTACTGTAGATCTATAGCTAGGAAGATGACGCCAACAAATTATTCTTTGAGGAACTAAGGGACGCTTCCAAGTCAACTGCTCTTGTCCTTAATAGGGGACTTCAACTTAGCAGAAATTAACTGGGAGAACCACATTGCTGCTACAATCCCTCCCAGAAGATTCCTAAAAATCCTGCATGACAACTTTATGGAACAGGTCCTAAGGGAGCTGGCTTGGAAAGATGCCCTCCTTGATCTATTGCTTGTCAACAGAGAGGATCTCTCAAGCAAAGTGGAGATTGGTGACCGTCTTGGCCAGAGTGACCATAAAGTGACCGAGTTTAAAATTTCTGTTGACAGGAGGAAAAGTGCCAGCAAAACCTCAGCTCTGGAATGAGGAGACTAGACTTCAAACTTCTCAGGGAACTAGTAAGTAAAATCCCCAGGGAAAATATTTTTGCAGGTGTTGGGATCCATCAGTACTGGTCACTTTTTAAACATTGCCCCCCCAAGGGCACAGGAATGTTGGAAGTCAAGTAGGTGGGGCAAAAGGCCAGCTTTGCTTAACGGGGATTTCCTCTTGGAAATAAGGTAGAAAAGGAAGGTGTATGCCCAGTGGAAGCAAGATCAGGTGTCATGGAAGAATACAGAGATGCTGCTTGCCACTGTAGGGAGACAATTCATCCAGTCAAAACTCAACTGGAGTTGAAGCTGGCAAAAAATATGGTGGACAATAAAAAGAGTTCTTTCAAATATATTAATGGCAAAAGTCAATGTAGAAATAACATCGGCTCTTTACAGGATGAGGATGGTCACCTCACAAACAGGGACATGGACAAGGCAGAGGTGGTTAACGCATTCTTTGCCTCTGTCTTCAACATGCATGGTGCACCAAGGGGGTCTCAGTGCCCTGAGCTGGAAGACCATGACTACGAGAATGATCAAGTTCCAGTCGACCCTGAAATTGTGTGAAATCTGCTGCTCCAGCTGGGTTCCAATAAATCTATGGGACCTCATGGGATTCATCCAAGAATCCTCCAAGAGCTCAGTGATGTCATCGCAAAACCTCTCTCAATGATTTTTGAGCAGTCTTGGGAATCTGGAGAGGTCTCAGCTGACTGGAAGCTGGTGAACATTTTCAAGAAAGGCAAGAAGGAGGACCCCAGAAACTACAGGCCCATCAGTCTCACTTCAGTGAAAAATTTTACTCTTTTACTGCTCTCAATATCAACAGTGAAAAATAATCTTCATGGAAAGGCTTATTCTAGGAAGTGTTGACAAACACCTGAAGGTCGCTCTTCAAGAGTATCTTGAATAGTGTGACTCTGCGTGCAATTATTTTTTTCAAAGAAAAAAAAGACAAGTACAATGTTCATGATGGAAAAACATCTCAATTACAGGAACTTGCTATTTAGCAACACTTGCTATTATTATTTTCAAGTAGCACATGATACTTGATGGCCATTCTTCAGCTGGTAGTTAACAACCATGGAAAAGGGGAAAGGGCATTTTGGACTTACTATTTAGTGAACTTAATGCAATAATGTGACCTACATTTTTCAAATATAACCTTTTGAATAACTTCACTATTAGCTTAAAAATAAGAGCAACATTAGAGTGAAGTCAGGTATTATGTCTGAGATACTAGTGTGGTTTAAATTCACAAGTATTAGTAAAATAAGAAGAGTAGGAAACCAAGTAACCCTATACATCATAGAATCTATGAACAAAGACCTAAGAACAAAACAAGATCACTTGAGCAAGTTGATAGTTTCAGTATGCCAATAGAAAGGAAAAAAATTAAGCTGTTCATGTTGGTCAATATATTCAAACAGGACAGACTTCAAAACCTCAAAACAGATAAACAAAAGGATCATGTGGTATTCAGTATCAGTCTGTCAATGCAGTCAGCTATACCAAGCCAATCTGTTATCAGTCTAATGTATCTGGACTAATCAAAAATTGCTAAATTAATGAACTGTTTTACTAAAGTTCATTGAATATGTACTCCACGTTACATACCAAATGCTGACAAAATACTTCAAAAAATACTTGCGGAACTTAGGATTTGTTAAAGAAAATGGTTATGATGTTCTGAATGTCTTAGCAAATAAAAACCACCAGCACAATATCTATGATGAGTTGATGGTGAATCTTTTCCTGTTTATCTTAGCAAATTTGTTTTTGCATTTATACTACAACTAATGTTTTTTTCCAGAACTACTTAGGATTCTTAGTTCTATAAGTAGATATTTTCCAAACATATTAAAAATGATAAAAAAGGCTAATTTATAAACTTATAAATTATAAAATCTATAATTATTTTTCAATTAATTTCTAAAAAATAAAGATGTCTGAACCATCACTGTTACAGCTCAGCACACCACACCTTCAAATAAAACATCTACAGCAAAATCTGCAATATGCAGATTATGGAAAAGTGACATTAGCTGTTCCTTAAAATATTTGATGTTAGATGAATTAGCAGAAACCAATGAAGGCCTTGATTTAAATCTTTGAATAAGTGTATTAATGGAATAGTGAAAAAGAGCAATAAAGTTATGAAGTTATGGGGACTATCTCAGCCAACTAAAATGTTAGAAGAATACACTCAGTTTTCTAGGTTATGCATCCACATACTTCTATGAAAAGGAAAGCAGTAAGAGCAAAGGCCAGAGTGACATGGCTTTGACAAGTGGACCAATCTGTGGATAAAGGCAAACATTGTGAAGTTCAACAAGGCCAAGTGCAAGGTCCTGTCCGTGGGTCAGGGCAATCTCAAACAAAAGGCTAGGCACAGAATAAATTGAGCGCAGCCCTGAGGAGAAGGATTTGGGGTGTTGGTTAATGAGAAGCTTGACATAAGCCAGCAATGTGCACTTGCAGTCCAGAAGGCCAACCATATTCTTGGCTGCATTGAAAGAAGTGTGGCCAGTAGGTTGAGAGAGGTGATTTTACCCCTCTATGCTGCTCTTGTCAGACCCCACCTGGAATACTGTGTCCAGCTCTAGGGCCCCCCACAAAAGAAGGATGTGGACCTGTTGGAGTGAGTCCAGAGAAGGCCAAAAAGATGATCAATGGGCTGAAGCACCTCTGCTATGAGGTGCAGGGGCAGTTAGTGTCATTCAGCCTGGAGAGGAGTAGGCTCCTGGGAGACCTTAGAGCAGCCTTCCAGTGCATAAAGGGGGCTACAAGAGAGCTAGAGAGACATGTTTCACAAGGGCATGTAGTGATAGGAAAAGGAGTAATGGTTTCAAATTTAGAGAGAGTGAGTTTAGATTAGAAGTTCTTGACTAGGAGGGTGGAATAGGTTTCCCAGAGAAGCTGGGGATGTCCCATTCCTGGAAGGGTTCAAAGCCAAGTTAGATGAGGCCTTAAGCAACCTGGTCTAGTGGAAGGTATTCCTGTCCACGGCAGGGAGGTTGGAACTAAATGATCTTTAATGTTCCTTCCAACCCAAACTATTCTCTGATTCCATGATTCTATGGAGGAGCAATAGAGATACACTTCTCTTACCTTCATCATGTTCTAGGGATCTCTATGCAGAATAACCGAAGCAAGATATTTGTCATTCAGTTAAGCTTTCTTAGTAGATATCTGTTGCTTTGTATTTTCTATAATTAAATTCAATAGCCTAATATCCATGATCCATCTGTGTCTTGCCCTATGACCATCACGAATCATATTTTTCATGCTTCAAATCTGATGTAAATACTTTTAATTAAAAGAAAGGCGTTTCAAACATCTGCCTCCGGCATTATATTATCAGAGGTGCTTTGCAAAACAAACTGTCCTGATTTCAAGCTTCATAGACATGGGAATAAAATGGACTCGTTTATTTACCGTTTACCTTTCTGTGCTGTGTCCCATCAAGTTAGATATGTTTCTGTTTCTGGAGACTAAATGCATCTATCCTTACAGCAGCAATAGTGAAAAAACAGGTTGTTATGCAGATTGTCCAAGCTTTTCTGCACTTTGCAACTAAGAAGTCTTGAGTAAAGCATGCCTGCTTCTGAATAGCAATCCATTCTGAAAATATTGATTTTAAATTGTCATGTACATCACTAGCACTTCAATTGAGCACATCTGGATTTAGAAGTAATGGGATTCTTTTTCAAACAATAAATTTTTAGAAAAAGAAAAGAGAAGACAAGGAAGAGAAGAAAGCGTTATATATTTTGTTAAGTTATCATAAATATTAAACAAAATTTTTAATGTTGAAAGTTGTGCTAAATGTTAATAATTACGCTTTGTTTTAAAGGGTAGTCATTGTCTGGTTAAGTTTGACCATTTCAATAATACAAGCTTTTTTTTTCTTCTTCCACTTCCTCCTCTTCTTCTTCTTCTTTTTGTTTCTTTTGTTTGGTTGTTTTTTTGTTTTTTTTTAAATTTCATTGCAGATATAGAGTTATTAATTTAGTATATCTAATCTCCAGATAGTTTATCCGGCCTCTTCCCTCAAAAAAAAAAAAAAAAGAAAAATCTGTCAATCTGTCGACATGTTTGCTGATTAATCATTCAAGTTATGTGCTTTGTACATTGTCAATTTTTTCTGAGAATGAAATTCACTTCAATTCACTGGAGCACTGCCTTCCCTCTGTATACTGCTCTGAATTCAGATCATGTCTGTGTGATCACAGTTGGTTTCGAATAATCCTCTTTATGTACTCTGTGGAATTGCTCTGTACAGTTTTAGGCACTGCCCTTTAAGAAAGCTGAAGATCAAATGGAGATTGTCCAGAGGACAATAATGAGAATTGCTGGTCCTAAAAGTAGGAAGGAAGAGTGAGAATGAATCCAAATAAGATAGTTATCTCTACAGAAAAGGTGACTGAGTGCAGTGGATTCAGGAGTCAAGGTGTTGGCAGAGGTGGGCGAGCAGCTCCAGGGGTGGCCTCTGTGAGAAGAGGCTGCTGGGCACCGTCAGTTCCAAAGGACCCACTGCAGAACACAGCTGAGCTCCTGCAGCCACAGCCTCTGCAGCACCTCTGGGAAACTGTGCTTAGGAAAGGGCAAAACTCTGCGCAGGCAGAGAAGGTGGGAACCAAAAGAGTGAGAAACAGCAGAGGGAGCACTGAGGTCACATAAGAGGGAGGTGTTCCAGACACCAGAGCTGGTGTTTTGCTGCAGCCCAATGGAGAGGACCATGCCAGAGCAGATATCCATACTGCAGCCCACACTGGAGCAGGTGGATATTATTTCTTGAAGAATCTGCAGCTGAGGGAGGAGCCACACAAGAGCAAGTTTATCTCGAAGTTCAATAGCTCATGAAGAATACACATGCTGGAGCAGAGGAAAAGTGCAAGGAGGTAGGAGAAGCAGAGAGAAGCCTTTGATAAGCTGACCACAATTCCCACTCTTTATCCCCTAGCAATGCCTGGAGTAACGAAAAGAGCCAACAGAGTGAAGGTGACCCTGGGAATAGAGGGAGGAAAGCATTGTTTTGATGTTTTTTAACCTTCATTTTCTGAAATTTATTTGACCCTATTTTAATTGGCAATACATTAAATTAACTTTTCCCATGTTGAAATCTCTCTCTGTCCTTATCTTGACCCATGAGATTTTTTCCCATCTGGTTGTAAAGGGAAAAGGGAGTGAACAGCTGGGTGAGGTATGACTGCTCACCAAGGATAACACACCACACTGAAAAAATAGGAGTTTTCAAACACATTAAGAAGAATAAAACAAGTATAAAGTAACTTCTATTTGTCCACTGTGGATACAAAACGAAACAAGGCCTTTACGCTACAGAAAAACGGCTTCAGGTTATATAAATACTAGGAAAAACTGCAAGGAGGAAAGTAAATAATTGAAAGAGAGTATTCAGGAGGGTGTTCAAGATTAGGTTAAATGACCATCTGTCAAGGATGCCTAGAAATTCTCTCAAACTAACTTTCAAAAATATTTTCTAACAATTGTTTGCTATAATTAATTCAAATAAATGAAAACCCTTTAACAATCATGTATATCTTCCCAATTCTTGTATTTGCATCATTTTACTTTTTCTTTATAAATGAGTTGTTTTACTTGTTTGAAAATTAAAGTGCTTATCAAATTCAGAATCTGGAAAGCACATACATATGCTGTTGATTAGATCAAGATTCTAAATTAACTCTCAAAAATTTTACATATAGTATTATAGCAATTATTAACTCTGAGATTATATCCTAATCAGTATTTCAAGTCACACTGAAGTCAGGCTCAGTTAATTATTGCTTTAATGCAGGACAGAGAGACGCAGTGGCCGCTCAATGCAAATGAGAGGCCATGCCATGTAGTAGATGAATCTGCACTACATCGGCTTGTTCCTGACAGGAGGCAAAAATGGAGGCTGAAGGAATCTTATCTGACTTAATTATCTACTCTAATATTTAAAAAAATAATTTTTTATTTTATTACTTTAGAAGATCTATTAAAAAAGAAATTACAATTGGTAATTGTAACTCACCATAGTGAAGGGCATATTATTCATAATAAGAATATATACAGGACATTTAATTATCAAACAATTTTAATTCAGATGTTTTGAAGCAGATAAAACAAAGATTTTTTAATTAAACTAATTTACATGCCTTTTCTACTTTACTGCATGCTAAATGATGATGCGTTCCCGAATGGGCACTTCAGGGCATATGTATATGTAAAACCTAAACATCAGCAGTGAAGAATTTCCTGAGAAAGTTCAGGGGAAATATTCTGGAGAAATACATGCCCACTTACATTTGCAAACAGGCGGCCTCCCTTTGTTGCTCCATAATCCATCTTCTTGACACACTGCTGTTGCTTGTTGACTAGATTCTAGCTTGAAGCCCTCATTACATTCATATATCAATCTACTGCCCAAAGTGAATTCATTACCTATAACTGAACCATTCCCAGGGGAGTCAGGAATTCCACAAGACACAGCTGAAAAGAAAGGAAAGAAAAATATGAAAAATTTTAATTTTATCATATGTATCTTTAAAATAGTGTCCCACCAATGAAATAAGAAAAATAGATTAATAATTTTGACATATTCCATTCATAACGATTGAAATTAATTTTCCATCATATTTACAATATTCTGATAAATGTAACAGTATTTAAAACATTGATAAAAACTTAGAAGTGCATCTAATACAGAAAAACATTTTATAAATTATTACTTCGCTTAATACAATCACTGCAGAGAGAGAATTTTCAACACAGGCTAAGGGCAATGGTTTATTTGCTAGAGAAAAAAAATCAAGGAAGTGTCCTAAGTAATTTGGTCCAAGAAGCAATGACCTGAAAAACTCTTAAATGCTTTCTAGTAGTCTGCTCCATTCTCTCAGGCTTTCTTTCAATACTGCACTACCTCATGAAAGTTTGTTCATATAATTCATGTTTGTTTGTTCTATGCATTTAGAACTATGTTATTAAAGAATGCAATTTAAAATTTTTTGTCTGATGAGAAAAGCAACCAAATATATGACTAGACAGGGAAATGTTCCACTTCAGGACATTATTCAGATATTTAACCCTTATTTACACATTTGACTAATTTCTTTCAGAATGCTAAATGTTATGCGTATCTAGCCTTATTTATTTTCTTCATCACAAAGGAAATTATTTACTGAATTTTTTTCACTTTTTTTTCTCCTTCTGAATTTAACTACAAATGAACAGTTTTTCTTTCAAGATCCCAAAGTTTAATTTGCTGTCAACTTAGTGAAGCTCAAGTAGCATCCAAGGTGTTTTTTTAGGCTTATTTATTAATTTATTTAGCCAGAGTTCCTTTATCAGTATCTCATAATATACCATTTTCACGCAAAGTATAATTAAAAAAATGTCTATTTCAGTCACTTTTAGGAAAGGTCTTCAAGTCAAGATTGCCTTCTGTCATCTGACTTCTCAGGTCCCTTGTTTTTGATAATAATTTTTTTCTAAAAAATTCTTTTAACACTATGTTTATTTTAAAGTACTTATTCCTGTACAGATAGTAACTCTAGGTCCTTTAATAAGTTACTAAAGCTGGTAAAGATTTTATGTTTGCCCCACAGCTCTTCTGAAGGGAAAGTCATATTATCTTCTCTGAAAGGATGTTACTTTCTGCAAAATGACAACTTGGAGCAGACTACCTATCATATTATTACAATGAATCTATTTCATGAGTTCATAGAAACCAATATGTGTATGTGTGTCCAGAATCACAAGCTACTCTGAGTTTGGCACCCAGTTTACTGCTCTGCAGTAAATACAGTGAATAAAAATCAGCTTTGAAGCTTTCATTTTTAAATGTTTACCAATGAAAAGTGAAGTTTTACAAATGAAAGTATTTTTTCCTTAGATGCAGTCAATGGTAAGAAACAATTCAATATTTTAAAATAAAAATAAATTTAAAAATTTCAAAAGAAGATATCACAGTGTTTGTCTGCAATCTTTTTCAGAGGTGAAGATAAGTATTTTTTGAAAAAAAAATCTAGTTTTTATCACTATTTACTCGATTCAATGTAAACGATTAATTTCAGAACACATCATCATAGTACCATAAACACAACTTTCAAATTTGTTTGCAGTTTCCAAGTTGTCACATTTGATGAATTTAAATTAAATGCAACATAGTACTTTGAATACGATTATAATTAGGAGATATAACCATTATTAAATGATGAATGATTAGTTCACTTCTGCTGTTCCTTCCATCTGGAATTTGTCATATTGCTAATAGAAGTAGAACTATAGGAATGTTCCAAAATAAGCTGCCTCCTTTGTAACATAACTTCTTGGCACTTTTTGTATCCTAATTAGAACTGTTCTTCTCTTATCAAAATTGAGTATTTCTCCGTCAGTGGGCAGGGGCTGAGCCTCCTGCCAGTGGAAGGAGTAGTAGTGGGACAGAAAAGGTAGAAAGAAGTGATAAGAAAGGGGTTCTGGAAGACCACTTTTAACTGCTCTGAATTATGTTAGAGAAAGTGGAGAAGGGGAAGGACAAAAACAAGTTCTGCAGCTTCTGGGAGCAGGTCTTTACATTAGAATTCACCCTCCACAAGGTGACCGCAGCAGGAATGGTAGTTTTTCAGGTCTCTGGTGTACTCAACACAGTCAGCATAGGTTTATCTGGTTAAATGCTCTATCTTCCCCAAAGATCAGCTGAATTCTTTACCTGCAACCTGAACCAACTCTGATCTTGTGTCAAGCAAGCAATACTTGCAAAAAGTTTGTCTGTATGGTGAATTGATGGAAAGTTAAACTCACACTCTACTTTAGTACATCATAAAAATGTCAATGTATTTGAAGTCATGGTTACTGTGGAAGGTTTCAGTGTTCCCAATGTCTTGCACTATGCCTCCACTCATCCTAACATGCCTTACAGTTCTCTTCTGTCTTGTAACAATGTGTCTGAATGTTTTAGGTTAAGATTTAACTTCTTGTCAACATTTTCAGGTCTCCTTTCTCATATCAAAACAATAATCTCTGTGTTAAGTGTTCATACATTTAATTGTATTAAACCAAAACTATGAGCCTTTCCACCCAACCCATGTAAGTGGCCATCTGTATATACAGGTGGACCTTATTTTATTTCCCTCTAAATACTCCAAACATGAAATAACTTCAAATACCTTAGTGAAGCAAGAAGCTTTTATTATGCCATTTGAAAACAAAAAAAAAACCACCCAAAAACAACAACAACAACAAAAACAAAATCAACCCAAAAAACCTCAACAAACCAATCCAGGTCTGTTTAGTTCACGGTAGAAGCTAATAATTCTGTCAGCATTTGTTCTTCACCTTTAGCAATAACCTTTCTAGAGACATACTGAAAAGTTCAAGACTGAATAGATCATGTGCAAGTTATTTTAAGGAATAAAAGATGTACAATGCCTGCTCACATATGGGTGGGCCTCTCAGGTATGTCAGGTCTGATGCAATGTCCAGTATGCTAAAGCACCTCAAAATCTATGCTTACCTGTCACACTTCAGCACTTTCATTCTCAGTGTGTACCTCAGCCCTTACTGTACCCCTTCTTTCCTTAGCTGTTTCTAAATCTTGTACTGCTACATTGTCAGGCTTTTCTCACTGCTGCTTTAGCTACTTATCATGAGTAGCTCAGTTTGGGCATTCTGGCACTGTTCCAGTTAGAGTCTTATCTGTTTATTTTTTGTACGCTTGTCTTCCAGAGCCTGGGATTGGAAAGAAATATTACTGTTGCTACAAATTTATCGAGGCTGCTAAAGGCTTTTAGAGCAGCAGTGTTAAAATGAAGCATATCAGCAAGGAGAGTTTCACTAAATAGCAAGTAGTTTGACATTTAAAGTAAGCTGAACCAAAATGGCATCTTTTTTTTGGACAGTGGAAACAATGGCCCTACTGTGCCACAACCAGTGATTTTGAAGCTCTCAGCTTCATGATTGTTAAACAATTAAGAATGGTGTGAGAAAATCTTCTGACTTGAGGAGCTGTCAGCATGTTTCTTAGGTCAATGATTAGATGAGACTGCCAGGTTCCAGCTGGGAGATGTGCATTCAGAGTGTTAAAAATATAAGTCAGCCTTAATTGTATCTATTATCTTGCACTGCAGAAAAATATACTTCTTCTGATGCAAGTGGAAAAGCCTTTTACCTAGAAACTGAGATGTAGTTTTAGTTGCTCTTTCATGTTCCACATCTCATACTTGCATTTATTTCTTATAAAAACCAGTAAATTTAAGGTTTATGGCAATCCTTTAAAGGGTCTATACACCTGTATTCAAGTGAGATACTTATATATTATTTATCTTCAAAGCATGCAATTTCATTGCATATACAAATGAACCTAGGGAGTGCATTACACTCAGACACCAAGTTTATTTTCATATGCTGGAAAATCCCTAAATTAATCCACAAGCATTTATCATTCAGTGACCTGTTTCTGGCATTGAACATAGTGCTGGGAAAAGCATTTAAACACACAAAAATTAAAGTTAGAAACAGAGAAGTCCCTAAAAGCAATATTCAAAACAAAAACATGCTCAATGGCTTATGTGTATGATATCCAACTGGAAACATCCGAGAGAGCATTGACTATTCTCAGATTTGGATACATATAGATATAAAAAAGAAAGTGAAAACAGGGTTGAGGGTATAAAAAAAACAACTGTTATGAGTGGTTATCTAGTCTATTCTCCTATCATAAGTCAAAATTATATTTGATGAGTCTTGATCTAATTTGTTCTTGAAAGACCTCCAATGACGAAAATTTCACACTCTCCACAGGCAATCTATTCCACTATTTCACTAGCCCCTCTGAGAAAAAAAAATTAAAAAAAAGAAAAACCTAATTTAGGATCTTGTTAAAGTAAGGTTAGCTGTAATTCCTCTATCTAGAAAGAACATAGATTAATTATTTCATTCATTTTTGGAACTACTTTTAGCTTATTAAAAGATTGCTACCAGGTTTCCCCTTAAATTTCTGGGATTCTTTTAGTCCAGAGTAAAACACTTACTGTTTTGTATTCTGAAATATGGTCATTGGTTTACAAGAGGTAGCTAGGATTTGGTGTTTTTAATTGGCTACTTACATCACATTTTTAAGACTGTATGCTAAGAGGGACATTTTTGCATAGTAACATTTACCAAAAGGGTAAAAGGCCCAAGCTCAATTCCACGCCCAAAAACACAGAACACCTAATTTTATGAAGGAGTAGTTTGGTGGTCGCAGAGTCATAGGTCTTGTGCAAACTGTAAATGGGTGTTTTCAAGCCCACTCTCCCAGGGCAGACATGTAAAACAGTCACAGTCCTGGAATAATCTTTTTTCAGTACAGCAAAAAGTACTAAAATCTACTACAAAAATCTCTAGCTCCACAATGTACATCTATACACTTCAAACACGGAGGTAAGCATAGTGACAGCACCTGGAATCAGCGTTTTAAGCAGGAACTGTTGGCATCAGCTATATTTTTATCATCACTCTGTCACAGATATTGACCCTTTCCAAGTACTTGCAATTCAGATAAGAACTTCCTTAAAGTAGGTACCTCCAGTTTTCTTTTATAAACCTACTAGGGAGTAACTGAAATGGTGAAGAGCAGTCAAGGGTTTTTCAAGGCTCTTTAAAATTATTTTTAGCTCTTTTAAGAATGAGTGGGAAAAATCAGGAAGAACAAAGTCAAAAGCTGAGTCCTGTATAGGAAGAACAGGTGGGATAAAGAGGGGCATTTGCTCATGCCTGCCAGAGGAACACGGCCACTCTATTGCACTCTCACTGGTACCACATCTCAGCCTCCAGAGTCCTGCAACCCAGCACTGCTGAGCCACATTGACCCTGACAACTTGCTTTCAGTTTTTCATTCTAACTGCTCTTCTTGCCAAGCTTTTCTTATATTTTTTTCTCATCATCTCTTCATCCCCAGCCTCAGCCTTCTCTTCCTACTCTCCCCCAGCATGGCAATCTATACATGAGCTAATCAGTGGCTGAGATGACATATGCTGTTGCCAGTATCATTACTGGGACCTTACTATTTCCTCTCAGCAGCTACTTACTGTTATTATATAAGAATTGTTATTTTCTCTCCATATCTCTTTTGAATGTAGCATGACTCATGTTTCTCTTTTCACTTCACAAATGAAATAAAAGCAATAACACTAAGTTCTAATTTCCTAGGTAGGAGTCAAGTTCTTTATGCAGCATTCAGGACATTATTACACACATTTGCATTTGAGAAGACTGGAACTGAAAAACATCTTCTGACCCTATCAGATTAACTTATATTA
The DNA here is from genome assembly GCA_013398955.1 of Callaeas wilsoni. Classification (NCBI taxonomy): domain Eukaryota; kingdom Metazoa; phylum Chordata; class Aves; order Passeriformes; family Callaeidae; genus Callaeas; species Callaeas wilsoni. The sequence continues at coordinate 190,631 of VWPU01000576.1, forward strand.
GATGTGTTCATATTCAAATTAGATGTTGTTGTAATAGATATGAAAAAAATCATTACCCTTTTTGATAATATGATCAAACTTGATTTCAAAAATTAATTCTGACACATTCAAGTTATTAATTACAAATGTAACCCTGCAGGACTGGTTTTACAGAAATTTCTGAACTAATCAAAGGCATTTTTATTTAGAAAGAACCTATAATGAAATCCACAAACTGGACCAAATGTGTAATTTTGATTAATTTTCAAAGAGAATGCATTTTGATAACAGGTACTAAATAAATTTTGAAATATGCTCTCCATTTCAGAGTTTTTGAAAAACACATGCTTAATTCAGACATATGAGTTGGAATAATTGTGCCAGAGTTGTAATGTTATATATTAAAATGAGAAATCTTACACTTATAAGAAATTTATACTAAAGATTAAACACCCTATCTTGCAAATATTCTTTTCTCCTGCTGTTTACAGAAATTTACATACCCACAGCCACATACATTGATGAAATTATAAATATAGCTTAAAATTCAAGAAAAAATGTACCTATGAACATGCTAGATTGCTAAAATTTCAAAGCTTCTTCTTGCACATAGTGACAAAATAAGGGCAGATACAGTGTCCAAAGTATTTTAAGATTTTCTTGAGTCCACTTAAGTTCTGTTCAGAATCTTTTATTTTCTGAGGCTCTTTTACCCCTGGTTATCCACTATCAAGTCCTGGGATGTTACACCAAGTCCTGCACAAATCAGTACATTTTCCCTCCTCCTTTCTGTGAATTATACTATTCTGTCCTTAAAAGTGGGGACTTTTTTCTTAAATTATTCAAAGAACTTTTTCCTCCATTCACACAACTCATTATATTTGGAATAAATTTCAAGGTTAGAATGGCAAACTTGAAACAGCTTCTCTGCCACTGTGAATATAAAAATGTGAACACAAAAATGTGAACACAAAATGTAAAAACTAGAAATGTAAAAGAAAAATTAACATTAGACTTTTCTAAAAAAGAAGAGAAACTATGAAAAAAAATCAATCTAAGAATTTTGAAGTGCTGGATCATATTTTCATTTTACAGAACTCTGCTATTTGGTTGAACAACAGTGGAAGTAGCAGTAGAAGGCTAATACTGTCTGGATAGAAAAGCAGCAGAAAGCTAAGGGATGCATTTGCATAGAATTTCTGACAGCTGAGGAATCACGAGATCTTAAATTCTGGAGAAAAGTACAATACAGGGCCTCCTAAAATTTATGGCCCCAACTCCCCCAGTCTAACAAGTACACACAAAATACTGTCTCTATCCTCACATGCTTAAAGTAACTGAGCTCCAGATTAAGATGCAAAAATTTCAGTACCTTTTGAAAAAAGACACCTGCCAGCTAGCCAGCAAAATAGCTCCTAAGTTTCAGTGGCAGTATTGACCAGATAAAATACAACCATTTAGGCAGATGGGGCTTGTTTTCTTTCCCACTGTCCAGAGCTACCTGAGATTCTTAGGCCTCCAAGACATCCTGCGAGCCTAGTACCTATAACACAGGAGTTTGCACCTTTCTCTACTAGTGGATGGAGGAGAGGTAAAACACCTCCGGGCACTGCAAATGACACTAGACGTCTGTGTTTAAGCAAATGAATTAAAACTTATCCCATGTACAGATGTTAAAATTTTGTTTTAATTTGGAACAGAATTTTATCCTCCACTTTGCTGATCCCAAGCTGTAGGCCTATTCATCATTCCAGGTTCTTTAGTGCAATGTGTCTGAATTTGCAGTTTTGATGCCAGGACCAGAAACAACACCTAAAATTAAGTTCAGTTAAGTCCAAATGCAAGATTTGTCCCTAAATTTACCTCACATCCAGATCACACACATATTCTCCCATGATTTAGTGACCTTCAAGAAGATCAAACAGAATTACATGCCATATTAAATAATATGTGGCATATATGTGGCATTATACCATGTAACATGATGGCATATGAGATTAGATGACATCCTGGAATATGGAAGCACAGATACACAGGTCCTGCTTGTGGTACACTGACAGTCTGAGTTTCTCCCTGTACTGGTAGGGGTGTAGCCACATGGCCCTTCTCAACAGGAAAATTCTCATCTAGAAGAAATATTTAGCTACCAAACTACTCTGTATAAAAGATAGGAACCCTATCTCTTCAAGTTCTTTAACTGTAGCCAAATTTCCACAGCTTTTTACTTTTCTTGTAAATAGCACACCCTAACAGAAGAGTAAGCATCATGCCAAATCTCAGCTGGTCTTTTTTTTTTTTAATTCGCAAAATAGAAGTTCCATCTTATCGTCTTTTTAGAAATATCTGAACCATCACTGAGACGGAACATCAAGCAAAATATTGTCTTGAAGAACACATGAAAAACTGATGTTAACGTCTTACGGAGTTAAGAATAAGTAAATGCAAATTTTAATCAATCATGTTCTTAAATATGAATGCTGCTATAATTTCATTCTATAAGTAAAGCAGACTAGAAGCAGACACACGTTAGAAGAGGCCATATATGATATGGATAGAATTTGCAGCCTTCTTTCTCTTCCCCAGGTCCCTGATATTATCATAGAATCATAGAATAGCTAGGGTTGGAAGTGACATTAAAGACCATCTGGTTCCAAACCCCTGCCATGGGCAGGGACACCTTCCCTTAGACCAGGCTGCTCAGAGCCCCATCCAGCCTGGCCTTGAACACTTCCAGGGATGGGGCATATACATTTGCCAAATAATAATGACTATTAACAAGAGCAGCAAGCTAAAGTAGACCCCGGTTCAGCTTCAGGATAGTGAAAAAAATAAAAAAGAAAAAAGAGAGAAAAGAAGTTATAAATTATGTCTTTAAAGCACTGGTTATAAAGTGATTTTCTAAAATAATAAAGTAATTCCTTATAACTAATGAATTTTATAAAATGTTCTGTAATACATCATGACTTGTGATCTGTTTATAGGAATGTACATTACTAAAGAACAAAGTACTAAAAACATATTTTTCATTTGGTCTATATATAGTTCTTAATACTTCAACTCTGCACACATGAAATAGACAAGTCAGTATGCGTTTGGATCAGCTCATGATGTCAGTGTGCCTCTTGGCATACAGCAGTATTGACAATGCTGCCTCTTTGTTTTGTGAAATAGCCGTACAATGAAATTACAGAAGCCCACGCAAGACGAAAGCATTATCTTACCATGGCAGATTGGCACAGGAGAATCCCACTGGTACATGCCATTTTGGTAGCGCCTGCACGTGGCGTTATTGTGACCAATCATTCTATACCCAGGTTTGCAATAATAGCGAACTTTGCTTCCAGCAGGACCACCTGTTTTATTTATAATTCCACCATTCCTCAAGGTAGGGTTTAAACTGCAATAAGGAGCTAAAAACCAAAAAATGGACATTATTAAAAACAAATCAAATGCACTTAATGTACAAAATTAAGATTATTTATGACATGTACAAACTTTGAATGCCACTAAAATCAATACTGAAACCTTTGCAGTACTTTTGGAATCCTCAGTGAAGATTCAGACTACTTATAAAGAAACACCATGACGTTCGAAAACAAAATTTATAATCAAAACCAGTTTATACTACTGCACATAAGGAAGCTACACTCATGAAGTGTATAGAAGTTTCAGTAAGTTCGCTCACACTTAGTAAACATTCTACTTCAAATCTGATACAAAATATCAATATTCTTCTTTGAGCTACACAATATAAAAAACCAATTATGAATAGTTTTATTAAAGAATTCAGAGCACTCAGGCATGTTAGTCAAAGTTTAAACATTTTGTCAAATATGTTAAAAAATTATAAGACAAATAAAAATACACTGATTCTTCAGATGCATTTTTTTTCAGATTAAAATGCAGTTAATTTTTTTGTACATGTTCTCTCAAAGATATTACTTGGCAATTATATTAGTTTTTATGAAAAGATTGTAGTTTAACTCAGTGCAGCTTCTTAAATGTTGAATTTACACTATATATGAAATAAGACAGAATGCACTTGTTTGAGCTTTGAAATGAAAGCAAACCTTGCTAAACTTTAATAACTACTCTAGTAACATTTTTTGCAGAGGGGTTTTCATGACCAACATGGTCCTCCAGGAACTGTAACATATGAATGGGAATTTTTATCTATGTGCTAAGTAAGAAAAAGAAGTACAAAATTTTGTGTCAAAAAGTGGGTAATAAAGACCATTTTTTAAAATAAGGTTGCAGTATCTGTCTGTAAGGATAGAATATGGCTACCTGAACTGGATCCAGATCAGGCAGAAGTACAGTATAGTTTGACATGCTATATGCAGAGCTGTAACACAAATCTTTTTGTAGAATGCAAACATTTATCATTGCATAAAAGCAATATGAAATAATTACCTGGACTTCACACTGATGTACAAGTCACTGCATATTTGAAGCAGGTATGCACCTTGTCAAGCTTACTGACATTATCTTTTCAGAAGCAAGATTGCAAGACCATGGCTTGCTGAAAATAAACCTGACTGAACATCCACCACTGAATGAGCCTATGAACATTCTTCACAGGGAAGACACTGTTGAGCTCCACTGAGAACCAAATGCCAACACCAGTGAGACTGAGACTGCAACTACTGCTGGAATACTCCCTCCACCATACAGAAATGTGTCTGAGGCATACTGTGATATTCATTTTCTCTTCTGTAGACAATTATCCGGTAGAAGTTGTTTTGTTTTGTTTTTACAAATGCATAACTACAGGTTTTGGTATACAGCTTTCAATATCTAGCTCTATTTTTAAATTTTTATCTTTATTGTGTATTTTGTCACCTTACAGTGCACCTATGGTCTCAATTACCACCTAAAGAAGAACGTTTTTGTTCATTGACAGAGATCATAGAGTTGATTATATTCTTAACTGAAATACTTCCTTTAAATGTCTAGATTTAGATGCAATATATCAAAGTCAATATTTCTAAGTAATAACACCCAACATAACCAGTAAAGCTAAGTCCAGCATTAAAGATGCTGAAAAATATTGTCATCTGTTGGAATTATATTATATAGTTCTCAATTAAGCAACACCATTTCTACCCGAAATGTTATTTCTGTGCATTCTTTCACTTGGGGATTATTTGAAAAAAACCCACTAAATCATAAAAGAATAAATTAAAACCGGAATGAAAATTAATAAGCCAAGATGTTCCACTAAAAGAATTGTTTGGGGCCATGTTTTGTGTCCTTTATAAGCATGGTGACACTCACTTGCATGCCTAATTAAATTACATTAATTATCAATTATACTCTTTAAAAAGGGGACTTGACATTTAAAGAAACACAATAAACATGGCTTTAATTTTCCTTTCAACATCTTGAAGAATAAATAAGATTGTTATTGCAAAACAAGCAGGTTAAGACCTCTAAAATCAGCTCCAGTAACCTCTTAAGTGCTATTTAATTTTAAATATTGTAGATCTCAAGAAAAGTCGGTGAGTCATAAATGAAATATGCAATTCAGACAAAACTCCAAATTCATTACATCAGTACTGCAATTCTAGACAGAAAATATTTGTCTGTAGCCCAGTAATACTGTATAACAATTCCAACCTATACTGTTTTCTGTATAGTACCTTTCATGTCTCCTTTTTCTATCGCCTCCTATAACCATTTAATCTGGACTAGTAATTCTTTTATTAAACTGCTAACATTCAGGTATTCTAACAGTAAATTCTTGGCTAGACATAAAAGAAAAGGGTTTTTTACCCATAATAAGATTTTCAGCATAACAGGTTGAACTTTGGGTTCTGACTGCCAGGGTATTTATTGCCATTTTTCAGCTGTGGCTAATTACAACAACAAATATATATGACCATCCCGAGAGAGAAGCTTTTAAATGGCATGAAGCATGGGACATTCAGGCTTCTGAATTACACAGAATGATGTCAAAATACTGAAAATTTCGTTGGGAGCCAAAGGGGAAATCTATCAGTCATAATTTTTGCTTATGTTGTAACAATTGAAAATGTCTTGAGCCCAAAAGCAAGGGCTTAAGCTCTCCAGTGAATCAAGTGGTGTTCAGAAAAGAGTCAAGCAAAAAAATTATTTTAAACTAAGAAATATGTAGAAGAAAACAAGGAGGAAGACAAAACAGCTATATCACATCAGAATTTACTTCAACATCCCTTTTGAAGTACTTAATTCCTAAAGTTTATTGTTGCAGATATTCTACAGAAAACTCTCTCCTCCTTTCCCAGATACCTTGATGACTCCTGTATATTTTCTGCTTTCAACAATCTCTTCAACCTACTGTTACTAACGCTTACTTTTCCTGACAACCCAAGGTGAGTGAGTGGCAGCGGCTTCATGGACCTGTAGGAAACAGGGAAGAGGAGATCTGGGAACTGAGATGTTTTGGTAAAGCTTTGTGGTCATCTGCCATTGTGAAAGTTAAAGGCAGATGTTCGAGTGTGAATATAAATTATGAGATGTGTTTGACAGGGTAGGGAGGTTATAACCGGAGAAAAGAGAGAAAGAATATTTGACATGAAGGTGCTGATTGAAGAGCCATGGGGAAGAATAGCCATGACAGATTGTGCAAAGAGATGAGAAATAGGAAAGTAGGGATTGGAGACTGGGAGAAGGAGATGAAAATGAGAGAAAGAGAGGGACTTAGTTAGCCATTAGAAGTGGCACCAAAAGGATTGATGTATCAGAGACTGAGATTGTGTTCAGAGTAAAATATGATTCAGGGAAAGAAACTGGAAAGAAAAATTTATAAAATCAAATGAAATTGACTAGTGTGAGACAAAGAAAGAGAAGATCAGGGACAGAAGAAAGGAAGGAGGAGGATAAATTAGGAGAGTATTTGTAAAGAGGAAGCAAGGGAAATTAAGATGGCAAGCTAGATGGGAAAGAAAGATAGATAAAAGCTGGATAAAGAAAAATCTTATGTTTTCTACCACTAAAAGAAGACTGTGATTTGTAGGGAGGGGTGGAAAAAGGGTGGAGGTCAGAAAAAGGGTTGAGGAGCACAGCTAGACTGTCTTGGCAGAGGTATTTTGACCAGAATGAGTATAAGGTTTGGGACAAAAAAGGTGTGATGAATGGGACTACATGAAGTGAGGTGGATTCCCTGAAGTACAATGAAAAGTTCACCAGATAGCAGTACAGTAAAGATCCCACATATCAGAAAGTGGCTGTGCTCCCAGAGTACCAAACTCTACATTTGCATGACTGTTAAGAGTGTTTCTGACATCCATAACATGCATTTGGTGATGTAAACCATGTATGTTTGGATAACTTTTGTTTAAAACAGTTATTTAACATAGATCAGATCCATCTTCCACTCTTACAGAAATACTTATTAATGACATTTTAAAGTAGCAGCAGTAGGCTGGTAGTAAGTCAGAAGCCAGCAACAAGGTTACAGGCAAACAGTGCCTATATCCACATCCATGTAAAAGTCTCACTAAAACAATAGTATTTTGTGCTGCCAGGGCAGCATAATATGTATAGAAAAGGCTCATACTCAAAGCAATGTTGTATGTCTAAGATATAGATAGAATGAAAAGAAGAAAAGCATTTTAAGCAAATTATCTAAGAATTCTGAAGATGGATTTTTATTTTACAACTCTGAAAAGTACACTTGTTGATACAGTAAAGGAATAGTGATAAATCTGCATACATTTCCCTTCTTAATCTATAGTTTAGTAATTTTTAATCTGTTCTTTAAACTGAAATTGCTTCAGAGCCCAGGATGAAGCACACATAACAACTTCTAGGATCAGGAACTGACATATTAACAGAAGAACCACACAATGAACCCATAAATAAATGTCTGAAGACCCGAAGTGTAAGCAAATGCTTGAAGAATGCCAGACTGAAAACTAAAGATACTGTCAGTTGAATGAAAATTTTGAGCTTAAGCAGAAATCCATACAGTGAACTCAAAAAGTATTGCAGCCTTGTGTCAAGGACCACTGTGATAAAATGCTGTTTTGCTCCCAGCCGGTTTCTGAGGGGAATCCGTCCTGGAATCTCATGAGGCTTAGCTGAAATAAGTGTAATGACACAGGAATGCTTTCATTTAGGAACGACATTGCTTTACCACAAAATGTGATAAACTTCTATGATCGTTCCAGTGACCGAAGTAACTTTACAGTTATAGATTTAATTTACTTTTCCAAATGACATATTGTCCACATTCTTTCAAGACCTCTTAGATAACAGTGTATTTTGTAAGGCAACATACTGAACATTTTCAGCTCACTTATAATCAAAACATTCAGTTCACAACATCAGAACTTTTGTAATTTGCCACTGAATACCAACAGGATAATAGCTGCCAGCTAAATCACATATCACTAGTCAACGGATGTGTGAACAGCAACGCATATAAACACTGATCTTGCATTTGCAGGACCACACTCTTCCATTAAAAAAGCATATTCTCTTAATAGCTGGAACATTTAAACATTTATGCCGAGGGGTTTCTGTGCTGTTTGAGACACTGTCTCACAGAAGTTAAATTAAATGACTCCCAATTAAAAATTAAAATTCTTTTAAACTCCATGTCCAACTCTCCCAGATGGTTTTGTAGAACTCACTCTCTACAGTGAATACTCCAAAATTTTATCAAAGAATTTATCTTAGCAAAGAACTTGATTTCCCAGCACCATCTTTGATCAGTAGTCAAAAAACTAATATAAAGAAGATATTTATAAGTATTCACAGAAACAGTACTATGTTTGAAATTATAAATAAATGAAAAAATTTCCTTTAAATCCCACAGTGCTTTGTTTAGCTTACAAGCTAGATTTTACGTTGAGAGATAAAAAGTCACACCTTGGTATACTCCTTCCTTACAACTTTCCCTTTTGGATACTTAATTCTCTTCGTCATATCACTGGGGAATCTTATGTCTCTCTGCTGCTATTCTTTAAATATACACTGTCGTAGAGGGTTACAGTCATACTCACTTTATAGATAAGAAATTGGACACTGGATAAAGTAGGTAAGGTCACATAAGAAAAAGAAATATCCCTTATCCACTTACTAAACCATTTCCTTAATTAATGGACCATCCATTCCATACATTACTTTTCACTTTATAATGTACAGAATCAAAATGGAGAACAATACTCAACCAAGCAACAGAAAGGGATAAGGCTGTCATTATTTTTCTTTTGCATTTTATTTTTAATCTAACAAATAAACAATATGGAAAGACAAGATAAATTTGCAAAGGCTGATTCCCTCTTTAGTGATATAATTGTGAATATCTGCCCCTTCCAAAACTAAATATCTGACTAAATAACCTGCTATTTATATGACAGCTGTTCTTACTGATGGTTCAACATTTATAAATCATCCTGAATATTTTTCTTGATTCACAGTACTGTATAAACTTCCACTGTGATCTTCCTGCTGTGCAAATCACCACCTAACAGTTTACAAATCAGAGAAGAAACAATTACACAGAGTCTGTTGAACTTCTTCACACAGCTCACATGTAACTTCTAACCATCTACTACAAAACATAAAGACAAACCAATCAATATTCTTTTATTTTAAATTGAAATAGAGAGGGATTAGGAACACTTGTTTAACATGTCCAAAGCTTAAAAATAACAAGAACTGAATGGTGAAGAATTAAGCTTCTTGCAATTACATATGAGGTTAAAAGAACATAATAAAAGTGTGTTGGGTTGACCCTGTCTGGATTCCAGTTGCACACCAAAGCCACTGAATTGCTCCCTTCTCAGCTGCATTGGGGAGAGAAAATATAACAAAAGGCTTGTGGGCTGAGATAGGGACAGGGAGAGATCATTCAGCTGTTACTGTCATGGGCAAAACAGACTTGACTTGGGGAAATTAATTTAATTTTTTACCAATCAGGTCAGAGTAAGACAATGAGAAATAAAACCAAATTGTGAAAAGCCTCTGTCCAGCCTGCCCTCCCCTTCCCCTTCTTTCTTCCCTGGTATGCTGATTTGTGTAGGATAGAGTTCATTTTCTTCAAAGGCTCTGAGGCTGCGTTTTGGATTTCTGTTGAGCAAGGCTTACACTGAGTCAAGGCCTTTTCTGCTTCTCACACCATCACACCAGCAAGGAGGCTGGGGGTGCACAGGGATTTGGGAGGGGACACAGATGGGACAGCTAACCCCAACTGATCAAAGGGATAGCCCATAAGATATGGTGTCATGCTCAACAACAAAAGCTGCAAGATGAAGAAGGAAGGACCAAAGTTGCAAGTTATGTCCAAGTCACCGTTAAGACAGTGGAGCCTTGCTCTCCTGGAGATGGCTGAACACCTGTCAATGGGAAGTGGTAAATTAATTCCTTGTTTTGATTTGATTGCATGGGCAGCTTTTGTTTTACCTATTAAACTTTACCTGTTTATCTCATCTCAAAAATTTTCTCATTTTTATTCTTCTGATTCTCTACTCCATCCTGTATCTAGCTGTGGGGGGAGTGAGCGAGCAAGCTGCTGGGTGGTCCTCAGTGGTGTGCTAGTGTTAAAGACCAATACAAGCTGCAGGGCAAACTCAGCTTTGAAGCCTGGAGCCCCTCCTCTCCCTCCATCTTAACTGACCTTGGTTTCTGCAGAGTTGTCACTCTCATGTATTCTCACTCCTAGCTGCTGCTGAGTATATATATTTCAAGTGTGTTATTGCAGAGGCACTACCACCATTCATGGCCAGCTGCAGGTCCATCTCAGAACTGGCTGGAGCTCGTTCTTTTGGACATAGGGGAAGGTTCTGGCAGCTTCACACAGAAGCCATTCTTGTAGCCCCACTGCTACAAAAACCTGGCCACTTAAACCTGAGACGTAAGGAAAAATAGTTCTATTGGCAGGAAATTACAAATTAGCTATGTAACCACTTTTACTCATTTACTTTTGAATGAACAACCAAAAGTTAAACAAAAAAAAAAAAAAGAATCATCTACCTCTTCTTAGTTATGCTTTGACCCTAGCTTGCTTGGGTAGGAATGTGCATGCAGGGTTATAAATTATTGAGAGATGCTATGCAGATAGTCCACAGATTAAGACAGAGATCATTTAATATCTAGGCATTAGTGAAATTAGGAAATGTATAATTTAGACTAAAATCTATGCTAGTGCCTCTATAATATGTCAAAGCCCTTAAAAGAATACCCATCTGCTGTAATGCCTCAGCTTTTTTCCGCTGAGATTTAGCAAAAAGTCTTATATCACATGATAGTAAATATACTATTAATATTAAGCAAACAGCTTACACAATTAAGGTTGTATGCTAAAGAAAATATTAAGCATTCCCATAAAAGCTTCTAGCATTTTTTAGCAGTGAATAAAATTTGTAACTGCAAGTGAAATCGAGCTGTGACAAAACCACAATTTACAAAATTTTGTGCACAGGCATAGCTGGAGAAGGAGGGAAAGGTTATGGGAGGGCAGTAATTCACTTCAATAGGTTCTTCATCATGAGGAAGCCTGCTGGCTCAGTCACAGCTGCCACAGTATCAATAGCCTTTTTGGGATCTTGTATTTTTCCTACTTTCGTGATGTTGCTCTCCCTCATTAGGATTCAAATCCAATTGTTTATGCTGCCACTCACTGTTACTCTTCTTTCATGCTGATTATTTCCATTGAATCTCATGTAAAATGGACAGAAGTTTAGAGAAAAATGCAGGCACTGACTGTTAGTGAAGCAGAAAAAGCTAAACGTTGTTTGTTCCTAAAACATAGCCATAAGGATTGCATATCTGTCTCCAGTCCCCCAATTTTATTGTTAATCATTGCTAGTGCCATAATAATAAATGAATTGAGCCTAGCAATTACAGACCACTTCTTCAGTACTGCAAAACATGTTTTGTGTACGTGCAAAGGTACAAAATATTTTTCCCATTCCTCAAACATCAGTCTCCTTAATAATTTGGTACTTACAAAACAAAATCTTCACTTCTTCAATGAAGTCTATTCATGTAACCCTGATATTGCTTCCTCATTTTGAAGTAATGACTGAAAGCCCATTCCTTCCACTGCCACACATTTGAGGGCTATGATGTAACAGGTTCTTTGTTCCCTCTTACACACTCTCAATCCATCTATTAAGTCCTGCAATTGCTTTTTTACTATGAAAAACTAAATTAATCTCCAATATGCTCGAAAACAACTTTCCTTTCCCCATCCCTCAGCTTCAGTTTGTCTGTAGTAATTATCCAAAGTAGAGGTGAAGATGATGCTTACACTGATTTTTTCCCTGACTGCTCACAGTTTCTGCTTAGTTCTTAAATCCTCCAAACAATCATAATTATGCTCTGAGCTGAGCCCTGATCTTATGTTTCAGTAACAAGAGAAACTTTCTGGAAACTAGACAGGCAAAGCATGGATTGTACAGAAAATGAGTGAGCTTCCCAAAAACTGTCTCTCTAAAGAACATTAATCATGACTAAATGGGAGATTCCTGGTGCTTCATGAAATGTTCTGCTAAAACATTCTCAATATTCCTTTCTGTACTTAATTTATATTGACAATTATTAGCCACCAAAATTAACACACACAACCTTTACATTGCTCATCAAGTCCAAACACAGAAGTAAATGTTGATGATAGCAATTATCACCTTTCTCTCTCACACATACTATTCACATCATGTAAATGATCCCTAAGCCACGCCTTTTAGTAGCAATGTGTTTGTAGATGTATGTGTGGAAACATCATAAACAGGCTGCAAACTGAGTAAGGGTCAATATGTCTACACATAACATATAATCCACTATGGCAATATGTTTCTTCTTGATTTTTATTATTAATAAAGGAAATAATTTTGGCACTATTTAGATAGACTACTTACATATTTTCATGTTAGCAGATTCACCTGCAGTCTGTTGAAGAAATGAGGGGTTTATTTTCCCCCCCACTTTTCCATTTATTTGTACATGAAGAAAAACATAGTAATGAGAGTTGTGAACTGCAACTCTAGGAAATTGTAAACCTAATAATTGTGTACTGGATTGCAGCTGAAGTACTGCACAGCTACTGAGGACAAAAAATTCTGACTTTTGAGTAGTTCTGTGTAAATCTAAGGGTTATCCCTACCACTACATTTCAAAGGCCTCCCTCTGGATCTGATAAGACAAGGGAACAGGTGCAGAGAGGAGTATTAATTGGAGAAGTATTAATTTGGAGATCTCTGGCATACTGGGAAAAAATGGAGAGATCAAGTTCTGTGCTTACCTTAAACTTACAATAGAACAATTGCACATCCTTAAAATATACGTTATAATAAATTATCTTCAGAGAAGCAGACATTATATTACAAGTTCTATTTGATGCTGAACAGTTGTCATGGCTTTAAGTCTAGGTGGACAACAGTATATCCACAAAGTATAATTTAATAGAAAGCATGGATTGTTACCTGAGTAACGGATCTTGAATCCTTTCTTGCTGGTTGCATGATCAGTTGACCAGCGGAGATACAGCTGATTCATTTTGCTTGTGAAGTTTAGCTGCCCAGTATGATTTCCACTCAAAGCAACTAGTAAAGGGCTTTGCCCAGAAGAACCTTCAGAGATGAATAAAGAAACTACTGAAGTTTTAAAGTACTATGAGTTTAAGTAATTCTTTCCATATTTTAACTCAGCTGTGAATGTAAACACAGTAGAATAGGAAATAGCCTGACACATCCTTGTCAGAGAAATACATAACAGATTTCGATTTAAACTCTCAATCTGGTGTTAGATTTTCACTAGAGAGCACAATAATTGGTTTATATTTCCAATCGTTTGTACCAAGATTTTTTATCTTGGTACAAACGAATGGAAATATAAAGCAATTAGTGATTTCTCCATAAACACTGAAAAAAGCAGTGGATTTAAAAAAATATATATTCATTACTATTTGACACAAGTACATTGAATGAGGTTGTGTTTCTGCTCCTTGCCCTTTTAAATCTATTATTTATTTAATCTCTTGTCTAACTAGTGCATGGTAGCAAAAGTATACATTCTTTGATATTGTACATCTTGTATAATTTAAACACCACTATATTATGTAATGAGCACAGTAGCTCAAAAAACCCTCTGTCACATGCAAGATCATCACAGTTTCACTTGGAATACATATATGTACAAGTGCTATGAATCTGCATGCTTCTCTAGGACTCAGTTCTGTTAATTGGTATGTTTATTATAATTTCATTTTAGTGTAGTGTTCATTTACAGTAAATATAAGATGTTGAAAAACTGTGTCCTTGCCCTAAACCACATTCTTTGCCACAATAAAATGCTAGAGGCACAGATAATGACTTCAGGACTAATTATATAACATATTTTACTCTTGCATATATAACATATATATGAAAGAGAAAAAAAAATCCATATATTAATCCAATCTCCAACTGAAGTTTTTAAAACATGAAAAGGCTTTTTTTCCCTCCATATGAAGGTTATGTTTTCTCCAGCTGAACCACTCCCTTCCATATGCTCACTATGTCTTTTGCTCCATGTTTTTTCAAATTTAAGAAAGCCATGTCACACAACACTATCTTGGTCAGAGCTGCTATTACAAATAAAGAGATTCTTCGTTCATTTTTTGTTGAGCTGAGCAGCTACAGCCTGATCAGGTCTTCTTATGTTACATGAAAATACAAAAATAAAACTGAATCAAATGACACCTAAAACTTGAATACAATTGTTGTCAGCCTCATCCAGTTCAATTAAAAAAAAAAAAAGATATTTTTTCTGACTGGGACATTTCAGGTACAAAAGGGAGGCTATGGAAGCCACAAAAACATAACATTAAAATTACCTCCCAGTTCTTAGGAACTGCTTTTCAGTCACCCTAATGACAATATTATAACTAAGTAAGTATTACTAAACAAATTCTAAATAATAAATGCATATATAAAATAAGAACAAATAAGCATCGCTTCAGGCATAGGTTGCTCAGCATGCCCTCATCAAAATGCTTCATTACTTGTTTGTTTATCATATTGCAGTTGGTGTTTGATGATTACAGTGTAGGATAAATGATAAGGAATGCTAAGGTCAATTCCTATTTTTGCTTGAAAAAATTATTTAGAGCATGACATTTGACTCAGATACTCTGTGCTTCCCTTTGGGTTTTGTAAATCTCTTTAATACACTTGTTACAGTTTGGAATGTAAATGTTCTTTTAAAATTCTCAAGTGACTAAAAAATGGACCTCTACAAATAAAGACCTACTACCTACAATAAGGTGAGAATCCTTACTAGTGATCATGAAATTAGTTTGCAACACCATATGCCACACCACGTTTTTCAGTCATTGGGAGATCAGAGGATTGACTCAATGTATTTTAGTTTGCTTTGTTTTTCCTGGAGCTGAGTTTCAGTTTCTGTACCTTACCTAACACTCAGCTCTTCAGATGGTGTTCAGGAAGATCAGCAGCATGACTCAGTTGTTCTTGAATCTGACATTTATTTAATTATTATTTCAGAGTTTGTCTATATAAGGAAATAACACACTCAGCTTCTGGTGTGGTGATCCATCATATGATGTTCTCTGAATATTAGAGAAAAGTTGACATTTTCTGCTATTTTCAGTGATAGGTTTTAGTTTATTTCAGAGAGAAAGAAAGAGTATTTTCTGTATTAAATTAATGCTATTAAGTGTAAATAGCCTGAATGCAGTGTTTCCAAGTTCAAAATACTTTAATAATTATGTTCATGTTACATTTATGGTTTCTCTGGCTTAGAATCCAGATAGGATTTTCTAAGGGTATGACAGGTAAGTGGGAATGGCTAATGGGCTTGTTGCTCCCGGTTGACCAGGGCAACCTTACAGACTGGATGCCTACCCTGATCATCATCCAGCTGCTGAAGCACCATAATGTACAGTGCAGTCAGGTAGGCGTAGTCCCTGCTGTGGTTTGCCTTGCAAAGCTGCCTTATAAAGCAATCAGAGATGCATGCCTTAGCAACACTGATTCTCTAAATTTTGTCTTGCAAACCTTTATACAGTTTCTGCATAAAGTTTGATGATGTATCTTTACCTGCTATAGAGAGCTCAGTGCAGTTCTACTAACCTAGATAAAGTACAGTGTTTTGGAGCACACAAGGCCCCACAATATGACATATATTTGTTGCAAAATGCAGCGACATTTGAGTCTGAGTTATAGCCATAACTGGGAGCAGTATAGCCACACCAGCATTGCCTTCTGCCCCCAAAAACTCATGCTGAGATGTACAACTAATTAGCCTAGCAAAGCACATTGCTCATGTGGCCACAGGGACACAAGCAAATATCTCTGCAAGGCACTGCAATGTGCCCTATCTGAATATCAACTTGTTGAGAGCTAGCTCAGGAATCTCCACACGGCACTATAGTTGAGAGGTTATAAATATGCCATTATCTTTTTCACTTAAGGTTGCTGGTAGGTGGTAGAAAAAATTACTTTTGCAGAGCTGCAGTAGATGTGAATTTGTAAGAATATTATTTCATGCCATGAAATTAAAATGCTTAAAAATGTAGGAATGACATTAGTTCTTCTCTCAGATCTATTATTGATAATCTGGTTTCATTACATTGAAATTCACAGGAAAGAAAACAAAAATATACATCAGGAAAATTATGCCATTTCAACAGAACTGCTCAAAAGAAAACAAAGTGATCAGACCACTACAAAAGTTCCAGTAATGCTACATGTTGTCTTTGATACAAAGTAGAATGGAGGAAAAGCCAATCTTAAGAGATTTTTGCAGACTAATTTCTGCACTAACATGACATGGACCAGCATACATGTTATAAAGAAAAAATACGCTAATGAAGGGGCATTTTTAAAAGCATTAAAAATATTGTGAATTTTTTAGGATGTTTCTACCAAAAAGTGAAATAAAGAATAGTAATTTTAGACATTAAAATCTAATCTTTCAGAATAGGTCTAAATCTAATTCTTTCAGAATAAGAATACTTAGAGCAAGATACCTCAAAAGATATGACCTTTTAATATTTTTCATGCTGTGAAACTCCCATAGTGAATATTCATCGTTTCTATCATACTTATCATATATTCTTGGTTAATGAAGGAAGATATGATAATGGTCTCTAAATGAATAAAAATATATTTAAGAACAATCAGAGACCAGCTATCCTTGTCAATTGATAAGAACATAATAAGTCTTAGTATGTTCAGAATGAAGTAGAAAATAAGAATTAAGTAGGGCCTTTTGAGAGGTGACTATTAACAGCACTAGAAAATGAGTTTTGGTAATTTCTCTGCTCTTTGTCTCAAAACAGATGGTTGAACACTTCAACAGTGGTATATTCAAACAGTGAACAGCACTGGTCTGCTATGGTATGGAGAAAGCAGACAGGGTATTTGAACTCAAATTTCAATGTTTAGACTCAATTTTATTCATTTGGACAAATGTAAGCATAACCCCAAAACACTTCTTCACCAGAAATGAACCATTACAGACTAACATGTGAACTTCTCCTTTCAGACACCTCCATACGTTTCCCAGGAAACACAAAACTGTGTGACTTTCCTAGGGAAGCTGCAGCTGTTACTGCTCCTCCTGTAACAAAACCTAAGAAAATTTAAAATCTTCTCTGTCCTGAATACATCTATAAAAACTTTCATTGGCTAATAGATTTAGACTTCAGGCAAGAGTAATAGGAATTCTGAATTCTTGTTTAAGTTTCAGATATATCACTGCATTATGAACCCAACAACTGGAAATCAAGGCCCACTCCATCCAGTATTTGTTCTTATGTAATTAGATAGAATTTAAATCTCTCTTACCATCAAATACCTCCAGTTCATCAAATTGCTTTTCACTTTGAAACATTTCTACAAAAATGGAGATGTTATATCCCGGCTCAACCTTAATAGTCCAAGAACATGTCTGAGAGTTGGGATAGGTGCCTGGATAACCTGGACTGAGGATCACTCCTGATGATTCTGTACGAATTTCATTTGCTGGACATTGTGCTAAAAAGGACACAAAAAGAACACTAAGAATAGCAAAGAAACAAAGTGCTTCTTCTCCATGAAATGCATGTTTCAGATTCAGTTTCCAAATGAAAGTATGTTAAAACTGTATTCTAAATGGAAAGGAAAAAAAGTTCCCTATAATATACATGGAAACAGGACCACTTTTATAAACCTTGCCTTTAGGAAACATTATATTAATTTATTAATTATAGTAAAGCATCCATCCAGAAACAAATATGTTAGAGCAAAAAGAAGTTTCAGTCAAGGAATTCACATATGTTGATGCGATCATTCATACAGGTGAGGTAAAAGTACCGGTAAAACTTTTAATTTGGAAATTGTATTCTATTTGAGGTCTTAAAAAAAAGAGCCAGATTTAAGAATGAAGCCTGTTACATGAACATGACAACATATAGGAACATCTAGACATACCAGATCATTTGAAAGTACACAAGTTTTATGTAAAGTGTTCGTTTGGCATACAGAATGCTCCAAGTCATCCAAGTAAGACCTTCTTAGCAACAACTTTCCCTGTTATTTAAAGTCTGAACTTTAAATTTCACCTGGTATTCATAGGTATGTATGATCTCTGTATACTGAAAGGAGTAAATTATATTAAAATACTGTAAATTTTGTATCTTAAACACTGGTTTGATTAGGAAGTTTCATTAGTCACTGTTTTTCTTTAACATTTTGCCTCTCATGCTCATTTTTTCAAATCTGTTTCCTGTTGAAGTCTGATACATTTTGTCCACGGTTTCATAATATATGTTCATTTTAGCAATGTTTTCTGTGTAAGATTCACAAATATATCTTGACAGAAATGCATTCCTGGAAATCATCTGGCACAGTACCCAAGCATTTAAATAAACGTTGTAAGAAAGGTGGAAAACAAAATAACACAGGGAAAAGTGATGAGTGGAAAAAATATACTACAGGCGGAAATCCACACATAAATATCAGAAACAAACATTAAATCTGGACCATTTCTCTCAGAAGGCCTTTTGCAAACTTGGAGGTGAAATTTAGGTTCGGTTGTAGCTAAAAAATTTCTTCAGTCAGAGAGAAAAATGTCAGCCAGTGAAAAGGAGGGATGTAATACGCAAGTAAGAATAGGCGATCAAGCAGGGGAACAAGATCTAGGTTCGGGAAAAAATGGTAAGCAAATAATTTTTCTTTGGCATATATCCCTTTCTTCTATCATTTGACAGCACTGGCTGCAGCAGACAGTATCTCTAAGAGGCAAAGCCATTTTTCATAGAAGATCCTAAGAGAGGGAAAGCCCGCGGGCCAATGGTATATAAAGCAGTCAGAATTCTTTTGACAATAATCCAGGGATTGCCTCTTGAGGTAGAAACACCTGTAGTAAAATTACGCCCACAAACTTCTGTCTAAGAATATAGCATTGCATGCATTTAATGACAGTAGCTTCTATCATTCTCTTAAAATGAAACACACTGCTACTTCGTCTTCCTCTCTTCTTCAGAACAAGACAAGAATAACTTGGGAAAATACAGTCAAAAAGTGCTCTGACTCATAAATCTACAGAAAATAGGAGTAAACCAGCAAATTCTCAAAGAAAAAAATCGAGCAGAAAAGTATCATCAAATAAATAACATTAATTTTCCCCACAGCGTTTCCTGTCAGACCTGAATAAAAGTGCACATCACTGATGAAGAGTAGCTGACATGACACAGTTCCACAATCTGCTTTATCCTGTAGTATCATTCCTTATGCTACAGGACTATTTTAAGAAGGAAAAATGTGATTTTTACTGTTCCAGTATCAGCTTGATTGAAATGTTTATTAAAAATGGTAACATCTACTAGAGCAACTTGAGAATTAAGAACTTGTCTTCAAAGTCATAAATTAAAAGTTTCCTGGAGAAATAAGTGACACTGTCAGACTTTTTACAGCAAAACACAATGATTCTTTTCAACACTGGAAAACTGTCACCTCTCTGGATAAACTACGGTTTAGAAATGGCTGCAATAAACTAAACATGACAAACAAGAAGTTGCAATGTATAGGTCATTTGGAATGGGATATGGAAGTGTAGGAAGTACATCTGGAGTGGGTTTGTAAACATGCCATATCTAAACACTAGCAGCACAGATGTTAAAGATACAAATATTTTTTGTTGACTGCTTTTCCTTGGCATCTTAGGGAGTTATGGAAATAACCATTGGTCAAATTACTCATGAAACCAGTTATACAGTAGTCATTCAGGTTTGGGGTTTGCAAACAAAATCTGGATGTTACACAGATACAATCCAGACAGGACTAGAGCCTGGTGATCTCGTTACATGGGAAGTACCAGAGAAGTTTACAGCTGGGTTAATCTAAAAGGCTATTGTTGCCTCCTTTATATGGGCGCTCTTTCAGCTAAGTTACCACAGGTATCATTTTCAGAGAGGTGTCCTCTAAGTACCTTCTTAAGAACTCGCTAAGTGGACTCTGTTTCCTTACTCCAGTATATGAAGTTTTTTGGAATCTTAGGTGGAGAATTATCAACTGAGAATAAGATTCAAAATTACATTTTGAAAACCCTGAGATCAATGTATAGTGATCCGCAGAACACTGTCACTAAGAGTTGAGATATTATTCACTAACTCAAGAAATACACTGCAAGCATCTTTAAAAAATGGAGTCAGAGAAGGAATTAAATGAAAACATAGAGGAAAGTCAACAATTCAGAGAAGTGAAAAATGTTAGTTTCTTTTGGGATAAAAGAAATGTCATAGAACAGGAAGAAAGACACAGCACAGACACTAACTGTGATCATCTCAGAAACCTGTGGCAGTGCTCCAGAGAAGAACTGGTAAGAATGGTCTTCAAAAAGAAAGAGACAGGAGTAAGAAATTGTGTCTGGGGGAGGAAAGGATAAAAAACCCACAGAAATTACCTTTCCTGTCTTTTCATTTCAGCTGCTTTGCTCTTGGGTTATCTAGTTTTTCTTGTAAAAACATCAGAGACAAAAAATGAAGGAAAGAGACACGGAAATAGCTTATTTACTAGGTTTGAAAAAATAACAACAGAAAAATTTCTTTCAAAAGCAGATAAAAGTTATCAAAAACAGAGAAAGATTGCTCTTAGCTGTCTCATTCCTTGCAGTCAAACCTTAAGAATGGACCTGAAACTAATTTATTCACCATGGGGGAAAAAAGTGCCTTTTGCAGATGTTTTCTCATGCCCTTGTCTCATGATTGAAGAAAAGTACAATGTTGCTTTGTAATTAAGAACATTTCTTTGGTGAGTGAATATTAAAAATCAACAGCTTAAAGGTCAGAGTATTTCCTTGAACACATTGTAACGTGTACACAAGAAACAGATCAATGCAGTGATGCCAAACTGATTTTTGCCTTTTTGGTTTTATATATTCTTTATATATTTCTAGCTCTGTAGCCTATTATTGTATAACTACATAGACTCCTAGCTAGCACTTCACCTACTCTGTTAGACAGAAAGACAGAACACATTCCTAAAGACTCCAATCCTCTGGGGACCAAGGATAAATTCTCTGGGAACCAAGGTTAAAACGACTTCTCAAGACGCTTTCTCATAAACAAAATTTAGTTAGTATCTAAAGGGGGAGTTTCAAAAAAGAGTCAAACCGGGGAGGAAACACCTCATCACTTGTGTCTCTAACTGGGGATTCTTGTCAGTTATGCTAATTTGTGAAACATAAAATTATGCCCGCTTTATGTTACAATGTGCATCTTCAGCACATTTTCAGCTGGTATTCCAGCATGTTGTGCACCATAAAGGATCCTTTATAAAGGTAACTGCATTTTTACCACCTGTGTCTGACTTTTTGTCTGACTGCTTTTAGGACAGAAAAGGCATCAGCAGGACTGCTGTAGGAATTCTTTCCTCCACATATTCTGTTGTATTCACTTACTGAACTTCAGAATTTTACTAACAAAACAATTTCCAAAAAGGAGAAATAATGTTTATGTGGGAAAAAAATGTACCTCTCTAATACAAATCAATGCAAATAGTGATGCTAAAGGTGAAATGAGATATGGAACATTCCTCTGTGTTACTGAGACAAAACCAGCATATTCTTAGAGCAGAAAATTCAAATAAAATCGAAACTGTTATGTCCTTCTAACCTGTAAACAGCTCAGTACCTCTTTTGTGCTAGGACAGAACTGACCAAATCTTTTTAAACACTGAGCTATAGCTTTTGGTCTTCCTATTGCCAAGATTTACTTCCTATGGCTAAACTCATTGGACAAGAGGTCCCTTCCAATCTAAGCTGTTCATAGCAGATGTACCACAGGGACTAGTGAGAGGAACAGCTTTGGAGTACTTTGGGGACAGGGGAAGGCAGACTGTGTAGTGCCCCTTTGCAGTCTAGGAAGCTGACTGTACCATGGTGTTATGTGGTAAATTGGCACTGCTCACCTTGGCAGCCTTTATTGGCTCTTTCTGCACCCTAATGAACTACTCACCAATTCCTCTCCAGCATAGCTTAGCTGCTGATCATAGAACTTAATCTCTAAGGTGGAAGCTACACTTCATAAGATTTACATTTTACAGGATTCATATGGCTAAAGACATAAAACTGAGACAGTAAGACTGCTTCACTTTGCTCTGTAAAACATAAGGCACATCCGTTTTTCAGTACCACAGCTAATACCTATAATTTGAATAAAAATCATTTCCGTAGAGTTATTATCTTGTATTCACCATACACACAACAGGTGTAAACAAAAATCTGCTATTTCGAGCTTTTTTTTCTATAATATTAGCTCTCCTCTTTTAGCGTAATATCTGAAAATAGAATATTCCTAAATAAAAAGTACTCTAGTTGAGGCATACATATTTGTGTTGGGTCTAGCTGAAACGCAGTTATTTTTCCCCACAGCAACGCCTCACAGTGCTGTGCTTTATATTAGTAGCTAGAAGGAGTTGATAATGCAGCAGAATTTTGGCTACTGCTGAGCAGTGCTGGCACAGCATCAGTGCTGTCTCTCCAACATTCTGCACCACCACCTCCCAGTAGGCTGGGGGTGGGCAAGGTCTTGAGAGGGGGCCTAGTCAGGACAGCTGACCCAAACTGACCAAAGAGGTATTCCATACAGTATGACATCAGCTCAGCAATAAAAGCTAAAAGGAAGAAGGAAGAAGAGGGTGTACTCATTATTTACAACAGCTACATGTGCTGAAGTCCTGCTTCCCAGAAAGGGTCTGGACATTGCTTGCTGATGGAAAGTAGAGAACAAAATATTTGGCTTTTTTCTCTTCTTGCGCACACGACCTTTCAATTTGGCTTTAGTAAGTTGCCTTATCTTGGCCTACAAGTTTTTATCCATCTTATATCCTTCTCCTGTCTTGCTGAGTAGGGGGAGTGATAGAGTGGCTTGGTGGGCACCTGGTAACCAGCCAAGGTCAACCCACCACAATATTTTACTCTTAATACTGTTTCTTTTATCTGTCAGTCAATTAACACATTAATATATTTGATACCTCATGGACTCTCTTCTGTCAGTTAAATTACAGGTTGACTCAACTCCCTACACATTTAGAAGTTTAGGAATTGATGTGAAATTTACCAGTTGAGAAAATCTGAGCTGCAAAATAGATTAGATGCGTGAGGCCCACAATATATTTAATTATCAGTTATTTATAGGTAAATCCCATGAATTTTAAAAGTGGCTATTGCAAAATACTTTGGAGTGATAACAGGAATAAATACTAAAAACATGATTTAGGCATATTAGAGGACATAAGTAATCTATTTTACATTCATTTTTAATAACATTGTTGCACATGTAAATTCCAAGTAATGCTATTTATTATTACTTGCATAAATTCCTGCACAGAGGCAATGCTTACCGAAAAACAACAGGAAATAACTATCTTTATGTTGCACAGTCACATGTAGTTGTGTGCAGTGGGGTAGTGTCATGAGAAGGGTAATTCTGCATGGCAGCATAACACTTTCATCATATTCTATTTTTGAGGAACAGATTCTCTAACACGGCTTTTGAAGAAATCTGATCCAGGTTTTTTGGGGAAGGCCTGACCAAGCTTCTTAACTCTAACACTACTGCTTGTATTCTCATCTTTGGTTTTGCTTTTTATTCATAAATATTATTACCACATTAGGACAATATTATCATACTACCTCTCTAATTTAAGTGTTTTGAGCAGCCATATTATCTTACACTGAATACCTATTATCTGTTTAACTAGTATCTCAATTTTTGTGACCAGTACAGGAATATTTCTTGCTGTCACAAAGCTCATTATCCTTTAATTTACATCTCTACACTTTCCTAACAGCAACTAAAAAATGAAAGAAATTTGTAGCAAGAGGATGAAGGGATAGGATGAGACCAGCAGCTTCAAATGTAGAAACAGAAATCACAACTGTTCAACTTTTGTTAAGCATTATCTCTTGCACACTGACAGCATGTTCTGCAGAGGTGCCTAGGGCTGTGCATGTTAGAAAATACCTGGCAAGTTAGCACAGTACCAAGCATTTTGAGAAAGTCCGTCCTCAGACAGGAAGGGAAAAGGAGCTGTAAGAAAACCGTGGTGTGGTGTGATTATAGCTGCTCTGGAGGTCATTTATTCAGAATGATGTAGAAGTGGTCATGCAGACTGATTTTTCTTGCCTGTCAGAGATGTCATGAGACTCATATATAGTATCCTAGAACTTGACCTTCTATCATAGAAATATATTTTTTGACTACTGCAACATAGTGACACAGCTCAGAAAAATGGAAAATGTTCTTGTATCTTTAAAAAATATGAAGCTGATCTAAACGACAATATGAACAATTTTAAATTACAGGTAAAACGTAGAAATATGAGAAGGCTGTTCAAAAATTAGTTTGAAATACAATATGTAAATTGCATAGCAAGTAGCAGGGTTTTTTTTCAAGTCTATGAGGATCAAATAGTTTGGTATAAATGCCATTCCATCCTGCATCACTCCTAAAGAAATAGAATAGAATTGGACAGGGTATTGAGAAGGATGAGAAGAACTATTAAAGGTATTAAATATCTTCTGGTCTATAGAATCATGCCATAAGTATGGTGAATAGAGAACCACTTGTTACTGAATTATTTCCCCATAAGAACTGGAGGACATGAAGTGAAAACAGCAGGTGCGAAGTTCAAAGCAGACACAGAAATAATTTCACATATTAAATAAATAAATTGTGCAACTTCTTGCATGAAAATTTGTGGATTTAAGGCATTTACATGGGTTCAAAATAGGACTGAATAATTCTACTAAAGAAACAGTCCTACAGGATTCAAAATGTGAAGAACAATGCTAGCTTAAAAGTGGTTTAGCTACAGTTGTGTTGAGGCCTTAATTAACTGCATGTTTGCAACGTTCTTCTGTCCTTCACTAGAAAACCATTAGTGGACAGTACTAGATATGGAACACTGAGTATATGGTCTGGTATACAGAATTTCTAGTCTGATGCAGAAATGCACATTTCCGCCCTTCAGATACTTAGGTTTAAAAAGTGCAACATGAGTAGTTTCAAATATTTTTCTATGAGTAAGCACTATAAAGACAGTCATTAAAAGCACAACTTTTAAATGATCTAGCAATATTTCGTATAATTCATAAGTATAAGCTAGGGTTTTATCATAAAATAGGAATTCATTCAACATTTATCTCCATAGTAATACTGGAGAGGCTAGGATAGAAATAAACCCAAGTAATTCTACTCTCCAGAAAGGAAAATTAAATTTATATAAAGATATAACTTGGCTGAAGAAAGGAAATCAGGTGCATCCCAAATTACCTCAAGAAATTTCTCCCTTATGTCTGTCCAAAATAATTGTGGCAGAATCTTACTCTACTGCCTTCAGTTCTATTGTCTACTGTCTCTGAATCACTTGATGGCACTTCTATTTTTCATTATCAGATTATTTCTTTGGATGTCATCCTTGTAACAAAGTTTTGCTGTATTCACAGGATACAGCCAGACAAGGCACAGCAGTTTGCACAGCATCTGCAAAAATTGTTTTGGATGGCTAATCATTATCAGAAGCTCCTAATATCTCTGTAGATTTTACAATAACTGTTCTGTTTACTTCAGGCTTTTGTTTTACATTTACACTGTAATTGACACAGTCAAGAGTTACTGCTGCAACTGTTAGCTAAAAAGTGAAGTCTGGATTTGCAGTACAATCATCTTCTTAAGATATTAAATTTATAAGAGAGAAATACATTGATTAAGACAAGAAATCATCAGAAACATTAATAGATATTCAGTTATCTGATAAAGAAAGATATAGAAGTACACAATATTCCCATTAATTCTGCATATTTTATGGTGAGGGTCCCGAAATGAATAATGATTCTTTTCCACTTGAAACAAAGGTGTGGAGTCCAACCTCTGAACCCATGGCAGATCCCAGCTAATTGTATGCACAAGTTAAAAAAGGGGAGGTAAAAAAACCACTTTACCTTAAGTACAGGTGTTCATGCAGACAAATTACTTACAGATGCATAAAATATATCATGGCATCAATAAACTAATACAGTTTGTATTATGAATCCTTTATTAATTTTTAAATCATGAAAGTAGAGAACCAGGGTAACAGGAAGGAAGATACACATACAGCTAATATCAAAAAGTCACAATAATTTTTGTGCTTCCAGCACTTCCTCTTGTGGATTTGGACTTTTTTACCTCATGATACGGAAGATACTCCATCCACAATTACATATTAGAGATCAAAGCTAAACTTGGGTAATACAGAATAGAGAACTTCTGTTCACTTTTTGATTTCCTTAAATTTTAATGATAACATCTCATCAGTAACTTTTTTTCCCCAAAAATTTTGAGGTACTTCAGGACAAAAATCTATAGATACTTTCTTGATCACTTTTTCAACATTCCAAAACCTTTTTGTCATCCACTATTTAACAAAATGAAATAAAATTTAAAAAAAAGAACAAAGCCAAACAACATATTTTGAAAGACAAAGTTTGGAAGACTGAATATAAATTTCCAAGATAAACTTGTTTTCCTTGAAGATGAAGAAATTATATTAAAATGTGCATCTAAACATCATTAATATTAAATTTTTTAGTTCCTTGTTTGAAATGCTGTAATTATGACCACAATATAAATAGTTGAAAGATTTTTAATACTTTGAAGAACTTAAATTTGCCACATATTTTTTTAAAACAGTTTTTCATACAGATTTTTTTATGCAATGTCATCGTATTTGTCAAAGCACAGAGAATAATGTCTTATTTTGTTTTGAACGCTTAACTTAAGTTCTTATTTTTAGTATTCTTCAAAAGTAAAAAGAAATCCTTGGTTTGATATGAAGCAATATAAAATATTTTAAATTAATTTTAGAAATTAGTGTTTCAGTAATAGTGGAATCAAATAGTTAAAACCACTTCTCATTGGTTCTAAAGAATAAAATTTCTATATAAATTCTTAGGGCCAAAAAAAACATGCGCATTTCTTAGATATTAATGAAGGAAATGGAAAATTTTCTTTTAGGCACCAAAAAAATGACAGTGCCTAAAATTTTGATGCTTTATGTAGGATGCATATAAATGACATATGCACTATGCAAGTATATATTTACCTTCACAGGATGGAGAGGCTCCTTCAAACTGCAACTGTGTATTCAGTTTGCAGGTTAATATATCTTGTCCAACAAGGGTGAAACCAGGATGGCATCTGTACTTCACAAAATCTCCTGAAAAAGGTATTGTAAAAAAAAGTTAAACCTCAAAAAATCCTTCAAACACAAGTATATCAAAATCTAGGTGATGAAATAGCTTAGTTTAACTAGAATTCAAGTGAAAACAGAAGAGAAAGTAATACTATCGTTTTACCTATTTCAAAGTCCTCATCTTCTGTAAACAAATCTGCATGTGGAACTGTGGGTGGAGGCTGGCACTTCCTGAGCTGATAAGCTGAAAATTTAAGTGAAAAAAATTAAATACTGGTATGTTAAGGAGAATTTTACAGAAAATTCATTTCATATTCACACTTCCCAAATTAGAAGAGCTGCACTGAACCTCGTGGTCCTTCAGTTACAACATTTTCCAAGGTAAATGTCATTATATGACGTGTGTGGTGACACACTGGAACAGGTTGCCCAGAGAAGTTGTGGATTCTGGGAATTATACAAGTCTAGGTCTAAACCTGGTCTTGTGGAAGATGTTCCTGTTCACAGCAGAGGGGTTGGGACTAGATGATCTTTAAGATCCCTTTAAATTTAAAACATTCTATGTTTCTGTGACACTTTAAACAAAGTCTTGTCTGCCTTTCAAATCTGTTTCAATGAATCGTGAACAATCTCATAAGAAAGGTGACTACTAAAATGATTCTGTTTCTAAAATGGAATAGAATGCCTACAACACTTGAAGAAGCCATTTCTGGATTAAAAATATTCAAAACAGAAATAAAGACTGTGATGAGATTGCATATACTAAAGAAAAACTCTCCCCTTCATGGAACTAATTTATCATTAGAATAAAATTCTCTGGACAATTTGATAGTCCTATCCACTTTAGTTTTTGCTTCTCAGGCTAAATGCAGTGGGTGACCATGTATAGTGACTTTGTTTAAGGAGAAAAGTACAGATAAGAAAAATATTTCAGATTCTGAATAGCAATTTCATATGGACTTCCCCATGCAAACAGGTATCTGGGTTTCTCTCTTTCTGCGACATTTACTTTGGTCTTCGTGAATTAATTCACTGTATATTTTTGATTTAGGGTCCAGGAGGCTAATAATCTTCCATTTATTATACAAATTTTGGGTGACTTAGTCCGAATTAGAACTAGAATTATAGTTCAGCTTTTCACTTCTGAGTTAGATGCCTAATTTTCACCACCTTTAGCCCTGAATGTAACTCCGAACAAAGTATTTTGCTGGATATCAGTCTTTATGCAATTGTTCAACTCTACCACAGCATCCCAGAAATTTTTCTGACCATGAGCCCTAGGCATGGTCAGCTGGAGAATAATTTTAGTAAAGAAAGTTAAATCTTATTGAATAAATAAGCCAAAGTAATTAAAAGAGTAAGAGCTTAATATTAGATGGTCATGGTTAACATTAAAGATAGAACACAGTATATTAAAAGCCCCAAATTAACATTCTTAGGATTTTTTTAACATGTAATTTAAAAAACCTCATAAGTACTGTTATGTTAAAAAAACCACAAAAAACTTAAAAAAACAAACAAACAAACAAAACACACAAAAAAAACCCACACCAAAAAAACCCCAAAAACCCCAACAAAAAACCAGCAAATTCATGAGTCCTGTTAAATCAGTAAACCACAAAGTTAAGAAATATTTTTAAAATTCACTAAATGATTGTGGTAATTAGATGTTAATTATATAAAGAAAACTGACCATGAAAATTGAGGACAAAGAATCCTCCTGTTGAAAAATCACTGTGAAATTTGAGGAGGACTTGATTGGTAGAACTGTAAGCTGTTTCCAGAGCTGTGTTCCCACTGAAAACTCCAAGCTGAGGCGAATTATGGTCAGGACCATCCCTGGAATGTAAAACATTAAAAAGTCAGATGAAAAACTAATCTTCTTAACATTCAAATTAACAGTCTCTTTCCTCTGGAGAGCAGTTTAAATTTTTGTAAAAACCTAGTTTTCCTAATGATTTAAAATGAGTTTTTTCTTTATTTTAATTTCTAGCAACACAGAATACTCTTTCCAACTTCAAACAATCTTTTTTTTTAGAGACCAGGCTACTTTGCCATAGTTTTTATATTTACATGGTCAGGAAATTTAGTGGTGGCAAGAAATTTTCAATGTGTGTTCCTGCCAAAAATTTTCATGTACACATCAGATGTAGAAAAAAACCAAAAAAATAGAAGTCTTATAATGCTATCATATTTCTAACATTTTGACCCAGGTGCTACAAGTCTTCAACTCATGGTTAAAACATGGAGTCATGAAAATTGCAAGTTACTCTGCCATTTAAATTAATTCCAAAAATTCAAAGGTATGCCCTAAGGGGGGAAAAAAAAAAAAAAAAAAAGGAGGGGAAAAAAAATTGTGTTTTGTGTTTCTCAACAGTAGGATAAGACACCCAAAAAGAAGTATATTCCAGTAATATCAGGCTTCATTCACTTCCAGTATCATAATGTAAAACATTCAGGCCTGAACACGCAGAATGAATAAATAAACAAAACTCCCTACTTTTTATCATTTAAGTATTTTTTGAGCTCTACAACGCTTATTTCTGGTTATTTTGTATATTACATGTAATGAATCTAAACTGAATTAAAAAACTTTTGTGATATATTATTTTAGAAGGTTTGAGATTATTTAGAATGTCTCTGCAAGCTGTTAGCTTTTGACCTTTCACTGTCTTTCAATCAGAGGGACATTTATCCACCTCAGTTGTATCGTTAAAAAGCCAAGCATTATCTATATATGGCATGCCAGAGAAGACAATCTATGATGTATTTTACACTTGGGTTTACAGGTAATGCAAATACCAGAGGCAACCAAATGGCTGTTCAGAAACAGTTGTGCATCTCTATAAACCAATTACCTGGATAAACCTCACCAATAGCTATAGGAATAGTGAACTAACAGGGAGATCGGAGCAGCTGACTCACACAGGAATAAGTTACATCCTATATTCTGTGCAAACTCGTTTTCCTGAACTATCTGTAGCATGTATGAGAGTATGTGGGGTAAGGACCATGGTTAGACAGAGATGACATGTCCAACACCTTCAGCATTATCTATGCCTGCTCTTGAGTGCAGTAAATCCTTATGCAAGAATTCGGACAGCTTTAAGGCCTCTTCCTTCAGCTGAGGTCACAAGTTGAATGAGTTTGTGTGGAAAGAAATACAAATTCAGAGAAGAGGAAAACACAATATGAAGCTTAAAGACATGCAGGTGTAAGGCCTGAAATTCTGGGTTAGGAAGTATAAAAAGTATGTCTATTAGGCATATTGAAATATTAAGAAAATTTAAGAAAATCTCGTTTAATGCCTAAATTAGTTAATGTCCAAAGTTTTCAGAAAGCTTTGCAAAACTTAACATGTATTGCCTGTATGTTCATGGAACACATAATTCAACATAGTGCAAATTATTACATCACTTCGACCTCACATGGCCTCAGCTTAGAGAAGAGAGAGTCAAACAAGATCTGATTGATGAGTTTGAGCTTCAAAGTACTTTTGGAACAGTATTCTTAAAGAGTTCAGACAGTGATAAATATTTTTTTCCAGAGATTCTTAGAAGTTGTTTTATGCTGTTCTTCAGCACATATGACAACCTAAAGAGCAATACTAAGAAAATCTGTAGCTTGTGACAGTGAGACTTGATAAATCAATCAGAAAAAAATCACTCATGTTTCAAAAAATTGCATACCAAACTGCAATGTAGTCATTCACAGGTTCAGTCTGAAGTAAGGTAAAGTTGATATAAATCCCATGGCCTGGAGGTACAACGATTAACCAAGTACAGTCCTTGGAATTTGGGTATTCATCTGGAAATCCTGGGGAATAAACTGTACCATTCTGAGCAGTTACATTATAGCCACAAGGAGCTGAAAAGAAAACAAATGAAAAAAATCAGTAGTAGAAAATAGTTTTTCATGTTACAAATGGAATATCAAAATGCTACCAAATTCTTAAAGCTCCATAAGACAAGGCAACCTAAGTTTTAAAGAGAGCCTTTTCCTTGGTTGGTTGCTTCTCAAATAAGTATTGACATTTCTAAAAATAATTTATGCTGATGTCTTTTAGGTTTCATTTCTTAAAATTAATCAAAATCTACTGGTAACATTTTTTGCATATAATTCTTGAAACTAAGTCCACAAACCGTTTAAAAAGGAGTACCCTTTTTTTTTGTATTCAAGATTAAAAACCAAATAAGCAAATAGGTCTTGCAAGTTTCCATACAACTGAACTCTAATTGAACTGGAATACACTTCTGGCAAAAATAGGCTGATTGTTCTTTCACTAGTCCAAAACCATTATGCTTTATTTCTGACAGGTTTGAGTCATTTTTAATGGTGATTCATTTGCAGATTGTATGCTAATTATCCTTATGACGAGTAAAATGGAGATACAGACACAAATGTGCGCACACTTCCTGAATGAACTCTGTAGCCAAATCAAAGCTATGAAAAGCTTGACTTTATTCAAGGGTAGCAAATGTGTGATAATGTGCTCTTTTGAGTCTCAGTTTGGAAGAATTGACTGAATATGGATGAAAGCATGTGTCCAAGTAGACATATGGCCATTAGTGCAAATTAATGAGTGTCACCCATTAGAGTGAGACCTTAATCTCATTTATGGGCAGCCAGTGTTGCTCTAGAACATTTCTCATTAGCTCTTACCATTAAGATTATGTTATTATTGTCAGTGTTCCTGTGACTCTCCTTCAGACCCTCTTCATTTCTTTTTCAACTTAACAAGTGATGGAAAATAAAAACAGAAAAAATTGATAAAAGGAAAAAGGAAAAAACAGGAAAGGAAAAGGAAAAAGGATGGAGGACTGAGAAATGCAGAAGGATGTCTCATTTTCTGTATGGTTTAAAGCTGCTATACTATTGTGGTAGAAGGTCATCTGGCTAGTTGATGAGCAGCACTTTTGGAGGAGTTTTTTTAATAATCGCTGGATTTAAAGAAGTCTTTAACCACTTCATTTTCTTCATCCTTATCACTACTAGCTTGTATGATGCATTTAGCACATTTTCTGTCTGGACGCAGTCCTGTGTCCTGTGCAATGTGCTCTAGGATGACTCTGCTTGAGCAGGAGGTTAGATGAGATGACCCACTGTGGTCCCTTCCAACCTAACCCAGTTTGTGATTCTGCGATTCTGTGAACAGAATGGCACCTGCTCCTGAACCATGGACCTTCAGTGGCCAACAAATGAAACCAGGTAAGGAAAATGCAGGGTTGGTTCTATCTGTCTGATTCCTGGTTGCATGTAGAAGCCAAGGGCATCTGACACTGTCTATCAGCTCTAGGAGATCTGATGAAAATGTGACTCAAGCCCACTTTTTACTATTTCCTAAACCCCTACATTCTTGTCATAGTCACATTGTCTGGTCTCAGAAATCTACTCTGTTCTCTCCACAGTAGTCCATGTTTACAACTAAGACTGCTTTGACAATTATGCTTACTACAGGGAAATATACTTCCTGAGACTAATATTAATTTCTAACTAATATACAGGATTTTTCTAATTGAAGTTTTATATTTAAATATATTTTGAGTTTACCATGTTTTTGACAGGTTTATTAATGGTGTTAATGATTGCATACATCTTTTATTTTCCCTTCATTATACTCTAATAATAAAGAAGGAATTCCGGTTGATTTTGTCTCAGTTAAGACAGTCTAACTCCTCTTATATGACTGTTAGCCATGAAAGATCAATAAATTTTGTCAGAAAAAAAGTGTCACAGGTAACAAAACTCTAGTAGAGTAAGTAATACACCCAGCTGTTATTAGGCTTTCTCCAAAGATATTTAAAAATCACAGAAAACATAAAATTAAACAGAAATAACTGGTTACATTTCACACAAGATAAAAATAGCTTTAGTGTGAATAAACAAATCACTCTGAATTAATGATGTTGTTATGTTACACTTTGAATGACAGGCATGAAGAAACATAGATTTTTGAAATGAGTACATGTATAATCAAGTCTTCTAAAGTAGCAAAGGCTAAGAGTAGACCACATGTTGATTTATAAATGAATGAATGCCATACTATGTGTTCTTATGCCCATTTACACCTAATTCCAGATAGAACATTGTGCATGGAAAGACAGTAAATATTTTTAAAATTCCACCCAAAGATACCCAAACCCAGTTAGTCATTTATTGACAATTACATACATTATACCAAGACATTTATGGTAAACCACTAGGACAACTTGATTGCACAGGAGTAAAGTCTTAGAGCATGAAATGATTCTACTATGATTACTTGAGCAGAAATTAATCTAATTTTCTCCCATATACAGATTCTCAGCCTTCAAAAGTATGTGCAATCTTCTGTAGAAAGTTTTTGATTCAAACTTCTGAGAAAACTGGTCATAGCTAGAAAAATTATTTAATTCTTTCACTGATTTCTCTCTCAGACCCACTGTCAAATTACAACAATCAGAGTAACAATTTGTCTTCCCTGTAGAAAAAAACATTTATATGTCATAATAATAATTTCAGCAGTATTACTTGATGCTTTAATGTACACAGATGAATTTTCCACAAAGCAAGCAGTGGGCTAGGTGAGAGACAGAAAACTCTTCATGGTCAGTCAAAACAAAAAGCAACCTGCTGTTTAGTTAGAAATGGTAGCTATAAAAGTACACAACCACGTACACAAAAGTGTTGCATGCATTCAGGCCTCAGCTGTGCGGAGGAGATGTTGATGTCTGTAGGTAAGCTTGGAAGGTAGGATTCACATGCACAGGAACCAGGCCAAATATGCATTGTGAGCTATAGAAATGTCAGTAGCAGCGGAATGCCTTCTTTGAGTTAGAAAATTAATATAAAACCACTGAATTAAAACTATGGATGAGAGGAGAGGGAAAAATAAGAAGTACTTTGTCTTCATATCATAAATATTATTTCACTTCTGTCATGTCACGTCAAACTGAACACATATTATTTATTCTTGTTTCATCTAAGAAAACAAAAAATGCTGATTTATACCATAAAAATCTGCTTCTCCTATCATACACCTTCATATATTTTAGGAAATATGTTTCTCTATGGAGTAAAAAGAAATAAGAAAAGATAGAAGGCTGATATGCCCTTTGGTGCTGCATCTCCATCACTAAAAAATAAATAAGGGGTGTTGAACTTCGGCTAAGTTTCTAACAAATTCTAAAAACATCTAGTGCTAACACTTCACATTTTTATATCAAAATTTGATTGATATTTTAAAACTTTACCGTATATTTAAAATTAAGAAAAATATTACATATTTGTTTACAGAGAACTTTTAGCATGTGTAACTGTATTTTCTTCCAAAATATTGCTAAAGTTGTCTCCATAACCTAACCACTTTTGAATAAATTATCTTCTTGAAATAGTCCTTCACATCGAGTTTAAGATAATTTCTGGCAGTATCATGAGTTCTCATAATCAATATAACTGACAGATATTAATAGGAAAAATAAATCACTGCCGAGGAACATAATTTTTAAAACATTTATGATTTATAAAAGCACATAATATTCTGCCTTCATTGGCTTACACTACAGATTAGGATAAAGGCACTGCTCTTTAGCAAAGGCTGCATTATGTACAGGCACACATATAAGTAAACAAAAATAAGAAAGTACTGTGAGTTCTGAAGCAAAGGTGCTACCAGAAAGTTACCTTCACATCTGGGGAAATGATAGTTCCAATTTCTGTTGATTCCATGTTGACAAGTGAGAACAGGCTGCCCCCTCAAAACATATCCAGGATAGCATTCAAATGATACTGACTGTCCCACACTGTAATCTGAGTTGACGATATAGCCATTCAAAAAAGGAGGAGGATCTGGGCAGTTCTGTAACTCATAAGCTGGAAGAGAACAGAAGTACTTTTTATTGCTTAATCAGCTCTCAACACAGGAAGTACACATTAAAATAAAATCTGTAAAGCGTTCAATAATAGGTAAACACTGGAATGCCAAGCTGCAGTAATTCAGTGATTAACACATAATAAGAAATAAATCATCTATTGAGACCATAAAAAAATATTTTAGTAATGTACAACAAAGTCATTCATTCCTTAAAATTTTATGAAATACAGCATTTTCACAATCCACTAGATTTTTAATAAATATTAAACTATCACCTGACC
This sequence comes from Callaeas wilsoni, assembly GCA_013398955.1. NCBI lineage: Eukaryota > Metazoa > Chordata > Aves > Passeriformes > Callaeidae > Callaeas > Callaeas wilsoni. Next base: position 226,393 of record VWPU01000576.1, read on the forward strand.
TAAAGAAATTTAAAAAAATAATGAATGACTTTAACACAACAGAGTATCATAATGATCTAAAAAAATTATAAATACATATGAAGGGAAAGGTCTTTTTAGAAACATCACCATGCAAAGAATTGCTTTAATGATTCATCATATTTCATGTTTGTTTCTGTATTTTTGAAGACATCAAAATATTATTCAATGAAACACATTTAATTCATAAAAATCAGTGTGATGAAAATTCAGAAGGAGCTTTCGTTAGTAACATTTACTAAGATATAAAGATAGCGTAAGCAGTTCCATATGAAGCAATAAAAATAATGTTTTAGAAAAATGTTATGCAGAATCACTTGCAAACAACTTCACGTAGACAGGATAGTAAGCAATTGCCATTTAAGAAATAAGTGTTAAAAAGATGAGTCCCCTGCTCTCTGAGCATTCCATTTCCAGTTAAGGAATACTTCTGGCAGAAGAAAGTTCAAACAAGAATAATAATACTAGTGTGCTCTATCTTCTCATATGTTGTTAAGTCCAAGCTCTAAAAATACAGCAAGAGAATATGATGAACATATTCTTGAACAAAGTATTTTGTCACTTTTTTCAAAGCTAATCTTTACAATATGAACATGTTCATCCTAGAAGTGTACACTTATTATTCTGAAATAGATTATTTAAACAAGCCATTTCAGCAAGATTAAAATAAACGTATATTTTAGATATGCTTAAGTGCTTACTTAAAGTGAAGTTTGTACTTGATTGCTTCACTGAAGTAAAACTACTGTCAGTAAGTTTTTTAGTCATTGCTAATTACAGTCATGCTGTGCAATAAAATGAAGATTTACTTTGAGACAGCCTTCTTCTTTTTCCTAATTCCTTTGGTGAATTCAGAATTCAGGGTTTGCATTGCTAGAAAATTGGAAAAGATGTAGAAGCACTAGAAATATTCTGAAATCCCTTAAAAAATCAGATCCCCCTTCTCTCAAACAACAAAAAATTAAGAAATTCAAATCCTAAGAATAAAAATTAATCGCTACTGAAAGGAACTACAAAAAGGTTTATTTTCCCTAAATTGCGGTTCATTAAATTTTGTGCTAAATCTAGTAATGGTTCATTAATTTTTAATGTTATTATTACTCCTGCTATCATTTGTGTTGTACTAATACAGATAATATCATTATTATCAACATCTTTATACAAAATAGAGTAGTAGAAAGATTACTTAAGAGTACAGGACTCTGAAAAGTCCGGTATTAAGGCTGAAATATTAAACTATATAAAAATTTATTTAGCAAATTATATTAAAAATAGAATAGAAAATTATTCCAGAAGGTCAGAGGATCTCACAGATTTATTTTTAAAAGTTGCAGCAATGCTTTGCCCAACAGTTACAACAACAGTGTTTTGGAATAATGACAGTAAGTACTGGAATTTTTAAACTTTAATTTTAGAACCTTTTGAGGAGATGAATACCATCCTTCATTATTGGTTAAGTTGTTACCATATAGTATTCATAGATTATGTTTTGAAAGTATTTAACACAGTCTCAGAATTTTTGAAGTTAGTATTAAAAATCAATTTCAGGAAAAAAAAAATCTCTCACTGATCTGCATAAGAAGATAGCACAGGAACCAGTCAGGTGAGAGAGGAAATTCTGAAAGATTTGACAGAGGTGTTCCATAGACTAAGGAAATCATGATTGTGTGTAGATGTATCAAAAGAGATAAATAGGAAAGGTGATGGCATATCAGAGAGTGTTGAAACTTGGAGTGACAAAAATTATATGGCATAAGAGGTGGGTGTTGTCCTGGTTTCTGCTAGGGAAGAGTTAATTTCTTCTCATTTTTTAAATTTGTCTCATGCTCTGCCAGTGAGGTGGTACACAGAAAAAAGATAAGCAAAATGGGAGGGAGCATAGCTGGGAGAGGTGACCTGAACTGACCAAAGGGATTTTCCACACCACAGAACATCATGCCTGGTATATAAACTGGGAGTAGTCACCCAGAAGAGTGGCTGATCTGGGTTCAGGAAGGGGGTTCTGGCATCAGTCACCAGGTGGTGAGGAAATTGTAGATAGCAATGAGGTCTCCCCTCAGTCTCCTCCAGGCTGAACAGACCAAGTGACCTCAGCTGCTCCTCACACGGCTTCCCCTCAAGGCCCTTCACCATCTTTGTTGCCCTCCTTTGGATGCACTCTAATAGCTTAATATCTTTCTTACATTGCAGTGACCAAAAGTGAACACAGGACTCGAGGTGAGGCTGCGCCAGTTCAGAGCAGAGCGGGACAATCCCCTCCCTTGCCCAGCTGGCAATGCTGTGCCTGATGTCCCCCAGGACAGGTTTGGCCCTCCTGGCTGCCAGCACACTGCTCACTCATATTCAACTTGCCATTGACCAGCATCTCCAGGTCCCTTTCTGTGGCACTGCTTTCCAGAATTCCCCAGTCTGTCTGTACAGCCAGGGTTAACACATTCCAGGTGCAAAATCCAGGACTTTCCCTTGCTGAACTTCATATGGTTGGTGATTGTCCAATCCTCTAATTTTTTGAGGTCTTTCTGCAGGGCCTCTGTGCCTTCAAGGAAGTCAACAGCTCTTTCCAGTTTTCTTTCATCTGCCAGCTTTCTTAGTATCCCTTTCAGTCCTGTCTCCAGGTCACCTACAAAGATGTCGAAGAGCACAGGGCCTCAGGTGGAGCCTTGTGGAATTCCACTAGTGACAGCTCCCCAGTCTGATGCCACCCCAGTCACTGTCACCCTTTGTGCCTGACCCATGAGCCAGCTGCTCACCCATCCCATGACGTGTTTATCCAGCTGTGTGTTGGACACTTTGTACAGAAGGATCCTGTGAGAGAGGGTATCAAGAGCTTTGCTGAAATCCAGAAAGATCTCATCAAGTGTCTTCCCTTGATCCATGAGCTGGGTTACCTTGTCATAAAAGGAAACCAGGTTTGATAAGCAGGACTTTCCTCTCAAGAAGCCATGCTGGGTGTGACCAGTGACTGAGTTGTCTTTCTGGTGTTTTTAAATACCTTCCAGAATAACCTTCTCCATAACTTTACCAAGCACAGAAGTGAGATTGACAGACCTGTGGTTTCTGCGGTCCTCCTCCTTGCCATTCTTGAAAACTGGGACAATGTTCACAAGCTTCAAGTCAGCTGGGACCTCTCCAGACTCCCAAGACTGCTCAAAAATCGAGAGAGGTTTTGTAATGACATCAGCCAGCTCTTTGAGGACTCTTGGATGAATCCCATCAGGTCCCATAGATTTGTAGACAGCATCCCTTACTGTCATTTGGATTTTAAATGAAAAAAAAAAGCCTAGCTTTTAAAATTCTAATTAGTCTTTATTGAGAAATGCATATGCTTTTTGCCTGTTGTAAATAAGGCAAACAAAACACATACAGAAATTTTGGGGGTTTGTTCTGGTATTTGTTTTGGTCAGAGTAGAACCTATGTCTAAAGCAGATCACCATAAATTTGAAGGTCAGTTAATTGGGGGTGAAAGTACTTGCATATGAGCAGAGTAAAACTGTTTGTTTTGTTACTTGTTATTTTAGAAAATAAGGTATAAAATCTTAATATATTCTGCTTGTATTTTCTGGTATAAATCCTATAGATGACTCATAATTTATTGGTCAGGTGACCCATGTGACTATGATAACATGATTTACAGGCCACTCAGGAAATATGTTTTATAGTTTTAGTATAAATATGAATTATATTCTTCTTTGTTCTTTTGATATATGTAATAACATCTGATTTGACAGAGCAATTCATTATTCAGTAGTCATGACTAACAAATACTGCCAACAAATCCTGGTGTCACACCTTGCAATAGAAAGCTCTTTTTATGAGTGTCATGCCCAAAGACTTGTTTGCTACTGAGCTTTAAAAACTGAGATTCCATTTCAGTGCAGACAAAAGCTCTAGTGAGAGCCTGAAATAAAATGCAAAGGAAATCTGAGAAAAAGATTTCATTCCAACACTGGCAGCATTCAAATACTTGAATTTTAAAATTATCTCATATTGCCATTTGGCATTTCTTTGTGCAGTATATTTTCTGCTGATAAGAAAAGATTGTAAATCACAAAAGAAACGTAATTGATTCTCTGCTACCTTTTTGTTATGGTTCAAATGTATTTTCCATCTTACGTAAACACTAGGGTGACTTACTAGCTTTTCAAGTGCCACATGCTTCTGTAACACGTAAACATGGAAATAATTGCTTTAGAGAAAAATTGTATTAGCAGAGAATTGAGCATGCAATCACTCAAATGCCAGTACAGCTCACAATTAGCTTACTTAAAACTTTCATTTAGGCTTATTGCATATTCCTCCAGTATCATGGTGTGTACAACTACAGACTCAATAAAAAAATCCACTTCTCAGACTAGACCAGCCTACCATGAGTTCTGTTGGAAAGGTCCTTTAAAGTTGATCTAGTTCCAACTTCCCTGCCATGGGCATAGACAGATTTCAGTAGATCAGATTGCTAAAAGTGCCATCTAACCTGACTTTGAAGACCTTCAGGGATGAGGCTTTCACAACTTTTATTGTTCCAGTGTCTCACCACCCTCATCTTATGTTCCTTATGTCCAATCTAAATCTACCATTTTTTGATTTAAAACTGGTGACCCTTCTCACTAAAGGCCTTGGTAAAAAGTCTCTTCTTTTTAAAAAGACCCTCTTAAATACTGAAAGGCCACAATAAGGACTTCCGGAAACCTTCTCATTTCCAGGCTGAACCTCAACTCTCTCAGCCTTTCTTCACAGAAGAGGTCCTCCAGCCTGATGTTCACTTTGTAGTCTTCTTCCTCTTGACCCACTTTAACAGGGCCATGCCTCTCTTGTGCTTGAAGCAGCAGAGCTGAACGCAGCACTCCAGGTGGGGTCTCAAGAGAGCAAAGCAGAGGCAGAGAATCACCTCCCTTGATCTACTGGCCATGACTCTTTTCACGGAAGCCCAGGATGCAGATTGCTGCAGTCCAAGATAGGACTGGCAATCTGGAACCTTAGTTTATTCTTGTAGGCACCAAAGAACATAATCTTTACAGATGCTATGACTCAGGACTAGAATCACAATACATCACTTAATGATTTAGAAAATAATTTGCTACAAGGCCCTCAAAAGATCGTATTTTATTTCCTTTAGCATTCTTGCCTTAGGACATAATCTGAAACCAATTTAGACATACAGTAATTTTTCAACAATCCCCTTTTCATTCCATGATTCCTATGACTCAGAAGCTCAATCATAATGATCCTTTTCCAGATAAAGGCCATCAGATGTTTAAATCTTGTTTTGTATGTGCATGAGTGTTTGTAGAAGAAAGGGAGGGCAGTTAGAATTGTTTTCTGTGTATTTGCTGGAACATATTGCTCAAACTCTCAAATATATGAGAGTAAGATTCTTACTTCATATTCAGCTTTATCCTATATTGAAATTCAGAGCAGACTGAAAATACTCTTATACTTTCAATAACAGGAACTAGGACTTCCCACAGTAAAAATAATACAAATCAAACATTTATTCTGTTTCCCTTAAAGAAGCTCTAGTCCTAAAGGGAAAGATATGTGAAAAAAAAAAGATGTTCCGGAAATATTAAAAGCTGAGGTGACATTAATATGGACAGGAATTAAAACCCACAAATATGTCTTATGAACCATTAGAATAACTGTGTTCTGTGCACTAAATTCTGTTGTGAATCTCTCAAAGGCCATAAAAGATATTTATTTCTTCTGTCCTGGCATAACTTGGCTTGCCAGTCAAACTTTCGTGACTGTTCTTCTCAGACCCAGTGTACGGAGACTGTTTATATCTCAGACATTGAGATTTGACATATATGGGGGTCTCAGAAACTCATGATCAGTCAAATAAGATATAGAAATGTTCTTCTAAGTATTTGTGGTTGATTCTTCTCTTTGCTGTTTTACATAAGTGGCAAAACTGCAACATTCATAACAAGAGAGTCTTTCTCAATGCTTCTCTTTTTTAATTAAACAGTACAACAGTTAATTCAAAAGTAGAAAAAATGTAATTAAACTTCAATGTTGCTCTTTAAAAAATCAGGCACTTTTATAGTCCTTTCATTATCTTGAAAAAAAAAATTATAAAATTTGTTCTAACTTCTTCCAGTAGTTCAACGGCCAATCACTATGAACTTCTTTCTTGCTACAAGTGAAACAAAAGGTTACAAAACACAAAGAAATTCAGTAATCCATCTTTAACATAGTGGAATACCCACCATTCCCTATGCATTGCAATTGCAAAGCTGAAGGGAAAAGAGAAAATGAAAATATCAGAGCATAAAACAATAAGGATCTGATCAGCAACGGTACTGAGAGCTGTAATTTCCCCAGGGTTCTGCTAAGGAGACAAAGCTTTTTAATGCATTCAGAAATACACAGTACCTAAGTGATTTAGGTTATACTTTCAAATCCTGTGCTGTGAGAATTCATGGGCTTAAGGACCAGCACTAAATCCCTACAAGTATGGGTAGAAAATATTTTACAGTTCTCAGTGTGCATGCACTTTTCTTCTTCCCAAAAATAATGTGTTCAGAGTACAATCTCAAGCTATATTAAGATTCAATCTCATAATCATTTTCCTGCCTTCGAAAAATCAGTAGAAAATTGAGAAATTGCATTATTATTTCCATAATTCACACTACAATGTTCATATTCTTTGCTTTCCCTTGAGACGAGGGGTTATCAAAAAACCTTATCCTTCATAAAATGCTAAGATTTCCAGGAAACTTCATTTTTTTTATAGCATGCAAGCTTGATTGTATAAGCATAGCCATCACTCATCTTCCTTTATGTTTAGATTGGTGTCTACAAAAAAGGTATTTGCCTGGCAAAAAAAGTCTGCTACCTTAGTGCCCTTACTTCTCGTATTCTGGTTAGCAGAAAAGGCAATTATTTTCACTTTAAAAAATCAGTCCTTGAATTGAACTGAGTTTAGTACCTACCATACAGTAAAAAACCCTGAATTTAATCTTAAATATCTTTTAATGTAATTTAAATACAACTGATCAGATTAGAATTAAGCTGTGCAAGTTTGTGGACACTCCTAATATGCAACACATTCAATAAGACAACTAGAATGGATCCGGCAAATGTGACTGTAACTATGGATTCTTTTTGCCTACTCCTTTTTTTCAAGGGTAAATTAAATTAATTTCACTATTAGAAAAATAATGCTTTTTTTACTTATACAACTTTTTTTTTCCCCAATTATAGTCTATTAGGACATCCTAAAATGAGATCAATCAGAAGCAGTCTGAAAAAACCATCTGGTTAAATGTATAAACATGTCAGGAGCTCAGCTCTATTTGCTTTGCGTTGCAAATTCATTTCTAGAAATGACAAAAGTGAACAATTTAACTGTGTGAGCATCAACTGGACTAAAAATAAAATCTTAGGTTTCCATATATAACATGATTCCTTTTGCCCATAAGAAGATTTTGAATATGACACCCATATCAAGCTCTCATATTTTATTCCCCTCCCACATTCATATCCCATGAATAGCAGTTAGGGAAGAAATTGCATATTAAACTGAGCTGTGACAAATATTCTGACTGGGTAGCCAGCAAGCCAGACTGAATTGGTATCTATGGAGTAATACTGCATCTTTTTTCTCAACAAGAGCTTTGCTTCAGAACTGTGAAATTTGACTAAATTGGTCAATAGTTTCAAAATTGCACAACAAAAGTATACTCCGAAGCGTGACAGTCAGACAACAAAACAATGCTAAATTCCATCATCCAAACAAATCAGGCTAAGATTTATACGGCATTTGATTTACTGAAAGGAAAACAACACTTCTAATAGGGAAGAAAGGAGAAGGAAAAGAGAAACATCGGAGTAATGAAGAATTATTTTTTAAGTCAGCAATTGCAGATAGTCTAAGAGGAAGAGAGAGTAATCAAGATATATAATATTAAAAAGAGTAGGAACATCCAGATATAATCCATGAGAAAAGATAACTAAGTATCAAGGGCAACAGATGTGGAACAAGAAAAAAAAAGTCAGCTATAAAAACCAACATATATTTTGTATGATAAAAAATAAAGCAGACAATAAAATTGCTCAGTTGTAAACCACTGGCATTTTCTTTCAGAGGGCAAGAGAAGAAAAGGGAATACACTGAAACATAATACTTTCCAAAGTTCCTAGATGATGGTTATCTGATTGAGTGTATGATTTCCTATACGTTCTAAACAATGCAGAGCAAGTTATTTTGGCTCAATAATATGAAGTTATAGTATATGATGATCATAGAATTGCTAGATCTTCACAATTGAAATGGCTAGTGCAATCTGGGATCTCAGTGGCAACAGAGAGAGTTTCAGCTTTGTAAAGAAAAATAAACACGTGCAAGACAATTTATTTTTAAAGACGAAAAGTCCCATATCTGTTTGAACAAGGAAGAAAAGGAAGTAGATAGAAAACGGAACATAAGTGAATTATAAATTCAATAGAGTGAGCTTAGCTGGTAGATTCTAAAAATCACTTAAAAATCAAACACAACTGTGTTACCAGCTTTCCACATTAGGAAAAAAAAAAAATCAATAAATCATAAATACCTTTTAGAATAATTCATTTTTTCCAGCACTTGATTTTTTATTGAAGTGGGTTATATTGTCAGGTTTTTTTAAATGTTTTAAACCCATAAATTTTTTAACACACCATCTTGGGGTGACTTTATGATACCATATCCCCTATCATCTGCACATACACACGTATGTGCATACACACACATGCACGCATGCACACACGCACATACGTACACACACTACAATACTGTCTCTGTAAGTAAGGAGTAATACATAAAAATGAACTGCATGAGTTGTCTTTACAGAAGAAACTGCTTTGCGTCTCACTCATGGGAAGCATAAAACTGGATGAATGTATATGCATTTGGTAGTGCAAATATACCCATAACTACACTTTTTGTGAGACAAGATAAATACTAGTTATTATTTGAAATTAGAATGACTCAAATATCAGTTAATTTAACTGTATCTCTTTCTTGGTTCTGATTTTTTTTATCCTACTATTATAACTATTAGACTAATAACTCAGCCATGAAAAGTCTTATCAAATTATTGCTATTGTTGAAAATTGAATATTTTTTCTGGATTTTTTCTAGAAGTACTTGGAAAATACTACTACAAGTTTCTGAATTTTAATGAATAATACTTTTTTGATATTTTCTTTTATTTTGAGAATACTGATAACACAATCTTCATCACTTAAAAATATTTTATTATAAGGCACAAGTAATGCAAAAAATATCATATTTCATAATACTTTGCTGTAGTTTTAATTGAATTGCTTTTCCTGTGTTTACATAACAGGATAAAATTTTACACTGCCATTGAGGCAGTCATGATCATACATTTGTTGACAGCTGACAAGTTGCAAGTGGGAGAAGTAGAAAGCATGCAACTTATCTAAAAAGGAACTGATTTTAACAAGGAACCAAAAAATAGCAGTTCCTATTGTATCATGCCCTCTTCTCATTCCCATTAATTTTTGTGTAAACCAAACAGTCCTACTGGAAAAAGTAAGAAAGGGAAGAATAGAAGAAAAGAGTAATAAAATAGTGCACTTGTTGAGTAAGCTACAACACTGCCTCTAGAAGAACATGTTATACTGTCTACAAACAACATAAGATTTAACTACTCGTTTCAGGGCAGAAAATGCTGTTAGTCAGGAAGAGCTTGTTATGGCAAGGAAAACCACACTAATTAGAACCAGAACAAAGAGTACTGGAGGATATATAGTAAATATATCATATGGGTTTGTATTTTACTTATTTATCATTTCTGTAACTTGACAATCACAATTATTTTTGACTGGTCAGAAGGAAATTAACACTAGGTGGATGTGAAGTGAGGATACTCCATACTTGTAAGACTATGTGACAGAATGAAATTCTACAGATGACAGAGAGCTATGATTTCTTTGTGGGCATACTTTATGAGCATTAGTCTAATGCAGGTGTTCAGAATCTTCCTCTCTGTCCATTGACTCCATAGATACACTCTAACTATGAATGTATATATGTGTGTGTATGCAAATAAATGCTGTACTGGGCCTGGAAATTACAGAGCTCGCTGTCTTCACGGAAGCTTGTATGGTGCTGTGTCTTAGGTTTGTGGCCAAAAGAATATTGATAACACACTAATGTTCTGGCTTTTGCTGAACAATATGAAGGTCATCTCTGTTTCCTGCTATGCTCTGACAGTAAATAAATTGGGAGTGTACAATAGGGTGGGTCAGGACACAAACAGGCAGATGACCTGAACTAACAAGAGGTCTTCCATACCACATAAAATCATGTTCAGCAACAAAAGGGAAAAGAAGAGGACTGGAGACATTAGCCATCTTTGGCTGGGCATCAGTCTGCCTGTGGGAGGTGGTGAGGGGTTGTCTTTGCATTACTTTTGTTTTCACTCTCTCTTCTTTGCCTTATCCTCCACTTACTAAACAATGATTTTTATCTTAGCCCCCAAGTTTTCTTGCTTTTAGTATTCCTTTCCTCTTCCCCCATCCCACTGGGGTGGGTAGGAGGTGAGCGAGTAGTTGTGTGGTGTTTAACTGCCCACTGGTGTTAACTCACAACACATAACAAAGTTACCCAAATTAAGATCCTAGAAAAACGTAACATGAATTTCCTCATGGATATCTGAAAATTAAACCAACCATTCCATTTTGCTAAACTGTTCAGATTCTGTAATGGTGCTCACCTGTTGACAGTAAGACTATTTTAACAGTTCAAACATGCACAAACTAATGATGTTTTATTGTCACTAATGGGAAAACAAACAGGCAAACAAACAATGAAGATGAAGAAAAAAGCCAACAGTAAAACACCACAAAAATTTCATATTTTCAAATAATAATTATATGTGTTTGAAAATGGATATAAAATGTGTTGTCTGGCATTTTTTTCCTTTCCTGATAATTTCCACAGAAGTCTAGACTGCAAATACATAACATAGGAAATTATAAAACTTTTCACTTTTCACTTTTCACCATTACATTAAACATAAAAAGATTATATAAATGGGAAAAAAAGACACTGAACATTAGCAGTATGGATTGGTAGCAGTACAACTTAATGAAATGGAAAGGATTATCAGCTGTGTGACCTTTGGCAAATAACATCACCTTCTTCTCAGGCTTTTACATCAATAGAACAAAGATTCCAACTCAATACAATTTCAATTTTAAAAATTCCAATCTATTTATTAAAAAATCCACAGACTTTAAAATGCTGTATGGTATATACCAAATATATCTTCTAAAATAATAATAAAGAACAATTAAAATTTTATTTTTCTTTCTAACCATAAAGATCATTGTGCTAGTTCATATTTACCTTGGTATGTCAACTTAAATCCTTGCCTGTTTTCTGAGTGGTCACTATAAAAATGGACAAGTGTTTCATGAGTAGTACTCAGCAAGGGCGATGGGAGTTCCATTCCACTAAACTGGCCAATCATAGAACTGGTGTGGTGAGGTCCATTCTGAATTTCAAGGAAATCATGATTTGCTTCAGTAGAGAAATTCAGAAACTGAATGTGTGCACCTGTACCATTGAGAAAGAAAGAAAAATTTTGTAACTCATGTTGCTTAATACTAAAGCATGTACTAATACAAATAAAATTATAATAGTTGTTACAGGTACTACATTTATATTTTAGTCACTATTCAAAGTGGGATGCTAAAGTTAAGGAAATAGCTGCTAAGTATTAGAAGAGTTGGAATTTCTGATTTTTTTGGTTACCAATAAATATCATAACCACACATGAAGGGACAAATGAAAGTAAGTCAACACCAGGGATTTTCCATAGTCTTAAACCAATCAACAGAAAGACTCGAAGGGGAAAATCATGAATCCTGCTATGCGATGGCATGGCCAGGACGCTGCCATCTCAAGTGCATCCCTGTAGCTGGGCCAAGGCCTCTCACAGAGGCTCAGGATCTGCTCAGAATCCAGTAAGATTACTACCAGAGCAACATTCCTGAGGCAGAAATTTACCTGCCTAGTTCCAGCTATCTGCTCTACCTCGTTTTTCCTGCCGCAGGTCTCCTGTATTTGTCTCCTTTACCCTCTAGCTTGGGCCAGCGTGTCTTTGGAGCCTTTTTACCCTGTATGCAGCCCTATATGATGCACTGAACTCCAGACTGGTGACAGGGACTTCAGAGAATTTACCACAAACCCTCTCTAGTAATCAGGTGCTTGAATAAGGTTTTTCAGCATTTAAAACATTCTGTACAGTTGGAAGTATAAGCATAATCTCATGGGAAGAGCTATTTTGAAGTTCTGGCACTACTTCATGTGCATTAAGGACCTGAAATCCAGTCTTCTTAAACTGTGAGTATGTATCATATCAAAACAGAAATGAAGGGTGAATCCCTGGTGTGATGAGGGATGAATCCCTAGTACCAAGTAACTTGGAACTGCACTGTTTCGGCCTAACTTTGCTCTTGTAGACTATGAAGAACCAGCTGTAATAGAATAAAACAGAATTACTGAATGAGCCAACAAAGCAGTGTGAAATATTCAATACCTTAACTCTGCTTGACATTCTTACTTAGCAGTAGAGACATATTCTTCTTTCCAGGAGAGAACATTATAGATTAATTACCAGGGTAATAGATTACCAGGGTAATTCACTCAGTCTTGTTTATAGCTGATTTCTTCACTTCTGTGGTTTAGGATTGATTCAATGGTATAAAAAAGATTTTTTTTTTCTATGAGATAAATTAAATAAGCTACCTAATAAAATGAGTTTTATAGAACACTTGTAAAAATATGGGATATTTACTTCTCGTACCTTCTCTGACCTGTGCAAAGTGGGAGGTAGGAAAACAAGTATTTCAGCTGCTGAATAAAAACACTTATTCCAATGTTATCAATAGAGAGGTACACACTGAACATATCAGTCATAATATCACCATCTCTGTATGATGTGTGATATGGCCAGTCTGACTTGAATGAAGTCACTAATTTTACAATGCTCTCAGGATTTGAGATGAGGTAGGACACCAAACAGCCTGGAAACATCTTGACTTCAGTATCAGTGGCTAGAGATTCCCAACACAGACTGGATGTCAGCACCATAGAAATGATAAAGAATTGAGTAGCTACTTAATGTTATACCTAAATTGCGAAAGTGACCACCAGATAATCAAATCTGGCATATTTATATAGAGCCCAAACATTGTTTAGGTATTTAAATAAAAGTAATCCACTGTTATGAAATAGTCTCTGATGATCCGTGGAGTACCTTTCAAACTGAATCACTCTAATTTAATTTCTGAGAAGGAATTTCTATATCTAGTTGTATATATTCAGTATAGAAAGGATTTGCGTTTTAAAAGTATAAAAGTGGGTTTAAAGGTAATTTAAAAAAAACCACAACTACCTAAAGTAGTTTCAAATGTTCTAATTTCAATTAGAGAACACACTGTATGTGTCCCCTCAAGCCTTAAGTCCAAGTTTATACAATTTGCAAATGTCAATTTGATATGTCAAAAAAGAATTTTTCTATACTAAACAATTTCTTACATAAAATTACATGGAAAAAAACTGATAGCTACAGAAAATAACTCATTATTTGGTCAAACTGTAATTATATTACTTCCTGCTCAAATCTCAACAGCACTTCCTCTCTCAATTGAATGTATTCTGAATAATGAAAATTTCAAGCTAATTGTTTTTACAAAAGTTAATTAATTAAAAGCTACCTGAGACCATTTCAAAATCACAAAAATTCACTTGAAAATATATATTTTCTATTTTAAAATATTTGTATTTTAGCATTGTCCTATTTTACATGACTGATAAATTTTCATGTAATGAAGAGAACATTAAATTTTGGGACACATTTAGCTCCCACAACTTTATTGTTAGATTTTAAGTGCACAGTTGTTTTGATACAATATGTACACAAACAGGTTTTCAGTAGACAAGCTTACACTTCTCATTAAAATAATATCCAAGTAGAAGTACTTTGTGAAAGATCACATCAATTACAATTTTTAAACCTGATTTAAAGATATTGTATGTGGATTATTTAACTAATACTTAGAGAAAAATAACACTGTAGGAACTTGGTGGTAAAAAACATCCTTTGTAGTATTTTTGAAGGCAATGATAGATCAGTGCTATGAAGACCTTGTACCTGCTAAAACCCTTACTAAATAAAACTATTATTGTTTCTATTTATAGAATTACTTTCAGAGCAGTGAGAGAAATAATAATAGGTTACAAAATGCTCTTGTGCAATTAACTCATGAAATATTTTCTACATGGAAAAGCTTAAAGAAAAAGAGCAACTCTGAGAAATATTAAGGACTGTTTGTCAAAGGCAGTATTATAATAACCTAATTAGGGTGGCATTGCTTATCATTTATATTTCCTGCAAATGTAGCTGGAGAATGTCAAAACTAGTGAAAGACGTTCTATCTGTGGTTCTTCTCCAACTATAACGATATCTAAGGCTACTAAGGCTACCTAAAGTTATGATGGATCAGTTTTACCAGATGTTCACTGATAAAGGGCACTATTCTAAACAGCAGCAAAGTATTTCTATAGATTAACTTGGTTAAATACTATTAAACTAGTTCATCTCACTACAAAAATCTCTCTTATGAAGGGAAATGGAGAACATGGAAAATAAACTAATTTCCTCAGATAAGAATAGGGAACTTAGTAATGAGTTTTAAAATTAATTTTCTTATTAAGCATTGCATTGAATTTACAGTATGGGACATGAAGTTTCACACCAAGAAAACTTATTTCTCTTTCAGTTCTGATAATGATAGAAGCCTGTATTTTATACATGAACTTACAAATTCGTTATTATCTATGATTTCTTTTTCAAAATAGTTATTACTTATATGTGAAGATATTTTTTGTATGACAATGTAATCAAGATGTATGTAAATGTAAATCAAGAAAGATTCTAAGTTGACAACTGTAATCTAGGATTTGGAATACAGTTTGAGAATGCTTTTAACCTAATTCGTAGTTCTAGAAGTGAGGCTTTGTCTATTCTTATAGAACTTAAATTACTGTTAAAAAGTCACTTGGAGAACAAAAGACCATTATTTAATTTAGAAGTCACATTATTTATTTCATCTGATATATCTTCATGACACAGGTTTCGTTTGCTTTGAAATCAGTTTCTGAGACAGGATGAGTTAATAAAAAGTTGCTTTGGCAAAGACACATTTTAAAATTGCCGAACATTTTCATTTCAAATATAGCAAATAATTATGTAAGTATTTACAACACATTCACTGGATAAAATCCACTTCATACTGGAAACCAGAATACTCATATATGTGTTTAAATCTGATGATTACAAATAATTGCTCTTCTAATATAAGTTTACTTACCATATCCAATAGGCAATAAAATTTTCCATGTACAATCTAAATTACTAGGGTAATTTCCAGGAAAACCTGGGCTCAGGATCACACCAGCCATGTTTGTCAGTGTTCCGCCACATTTAGCTATTAAGAAAAAAAAAGAAAATCACTGTATCTTTTATTAATATTATTTCTTAGTATTTGACATATGCTTAATTCAAAATGGATTTTTCATTTTGTTCCCATGACCCAAAAGCAGTGAAATTTAGCATAGTCAAAACACTCCTAATGAAGGAGGGAAAAAAGAAGGATTGAATTTAGAGCAAAATCTTTACTTAAGGTGATATGTTCACTGTAATATAACTCCAAATGTGTTGCACAAATAGACCAGGCAGCCCATTGTCTCAGTTTGGCAATTAGTGTTAAAAATGTCTGGTGCTGTGTTGAGATATGTTTCACAATCAGAAGAAAAAATCTGGAATTAAACTGAATTATGATCCCAAATCATGAGGCAGCAACAGATCTATTACTCAATATGACCAAAAATACACTTCAATTTAAAAACAAAGAAAAAAAACAAACCCCCCCACAACAGTTTTTGCTTTAATTCAGAAAGAGGATAGACTTGCTGCGTAACAGAATAATTCTTTTCTTTCTATTGTTATGCTTCTATTCAGCAAATTCATATGTTTGGAAATTGAAAACCCATTTGCATCATTTAGGATGATGTAAAGCTAAGCTATAAATATGTGAAGCAACCTGCAAAACAGTGGCTGAGTTTACGTATACGCTAGGACAGTAATTTGAAGTAAGAATAACTTCAAGAAATCAAATTAAAATATTGTAATTTATATTTATTATTTGAGGAATCATTATTTTAAAGCCTGTGAGTCTTCATGCCAGGCATTACATTGATACATGATCTGATAACACAATTGTGATACTGTCTGTTGCAACAGATTGTACTGATTTTGGCTTGCATTCTACAAAAATCAACATTTTAAGTGTTAAAGGTGAGAGAAGAGGGAGGATCATGTTTTAAGGGTTTGTTTGTTTTTTTAGAGGTATTTTAGCTCCCAGGATAGCACAATTTCATAATTCAAGGAGCTCAATGTTTACAAAAAGGAACTATATTTAGTATGCTAGGTGAAACATAAGATTACCACAAAAAGGAAAGAAACAACGGAAGTGCCCACAGCCCAAAACACCCCTTCTTTAATACATTTTCTATTTCTAAAAGTGATTTGAAGGAAATAGACTGCTTTCATATCAATCAAAAGTGACTGCTTCTGTAGAAGTTGGCAATACAAAATAATGTATGGGCTCAACTTGACAAGGAATCTTTAAAACCATTTCACATTAGTGTTGTTCAATATCATCCCAATATTTTGAATTCCTCTTAGATATGAAACTAATAGGAACAGCTTTTGCTGATTGAATATTAAAATTAAAAGCATTCACTGAAGAATATATTTCAAAGCTAGTGACAGTACATTATGATGGACCTGTGCTTCTCATTCCTCGCTTCCTGCATATTCTTGAAATAAGCATATCAAAATACAGCAGAATCTTGCCTCTCTTAAATTTTGTCTAATCAAGAAACTGCAGAAGATTATTTTCTACACACAGAAAACTCAGATCTGTTTGGCTAAGGTCTAAATGTACTTAAAATATGCTTAGTGTTACTTTTCAACACAGCATCATTTAATAGCTTCCTCAGATGAAAAGAAACAGCCTTTTCTGGATCCCTAAATCTCCTTTTCGTTCCACCACCCCTGAAGGCTTGGCTTCAGAGCTGCTCTCCACTGCCTGCTTCTTTAGTAAATCTCCTAGGTGCCCTGCATGACCTGCCTGGATCCTAAGTTTTCCAGGCTGAGCATGCTGCAAAAGGAATCTGTTAACTTCCTCTCCTTTATGAAGAAGATTCACCCTGACTGAAAGCAGAGTATTCAAGACAAGCTAAACAATGGTTAACATATAGGTTTCCTCCTTTGCCCACTCTCACAACATTTTTATAAAATAGCATTTAACCATATATAGATAAAAAAATTATCTTCTTTTTCCCCCCCCCCCATATTTTGTAGATACAAATGGAGACTCAAAAAAGTTTTGAATGAAGTAGAATTAAGTTGAGGAAAAATGGGCATAACCAGGTCAGGAGTTTCTTGTGACCGATGGTCAGAAAACTGAAAACAAGTTTCCATACCAATGCAGAGAGGAGATGGATAGTTCCAGCGTCGAACTGTTCCTGGCATACAAGAAATATGAGAACGGCCCTGTTTGGAAAGGGCAAAACATCAGATTTTAGATACTCATTTATGGGACTTTCCTGAAAGACAGAGCTACAGAGGGCCTCTTGGATAATCTAATCAGTGTCTTTTTTATATCAGCCAACTACAAAATAATTACTTGAATGAAACTCCATTTTCAAATAGTTCCAGTTTTATGTTCTTATTTTTCTATTGGATAAATGTTCTAAAACACCTTTCCTCTGGTAACTTGAAAACTTCTTAAAAGTATGGTTATAAGACAGAAGCAGCTAACTATGTGCATTCATACGGTCTAATTAGTTCACTGCCTGTTCAATGCCAGTGTATTCCATCTACAGTGCAAGCATAGTGGTTGATTTTTGGGCTGCAGTCTGGAGTGAATCAACCATTGCTCTGCATGAGTAGTACAGACACAGAGAGGAATTTGTTCCACATCTACTTGCTACAGATGTTTGACGTGGACCATGCCAAGACTGTCATCAACAAATAGCAGCAGGCCTTGACCTCTCACATGGCCTCACAACATGACCCACAGCATACATGCAACATCTTGGCAGACAGCTATAGAAGTACAAGTGCCTCTTTATTTAGCTGTCCTGTTTAATTTACTCTGCCTATTTTTAAGAAAAAATCACAGGAACCAAGCAGACATGGTGGAAGGAAGTAAACCACGACATGGCTGTAATCCGCACAGTCAAATCCCACATACCTCAGGGTGACTCCCTACAACCAAAATGCTCCCATCTTTGTTTTCCCTAGGAACAGCTCAAACTGGAAACTTAACAGTAGCACAAAAAGTCTTTTTTTTGTCAATTCTGTCCTTTGAGGTACTCAGGTTATGCATTCTGCTGCTGGAATGCAAAAGCTGAGTAACAGGAGTGAGAGCAACTGATCTAAAGATTGAAACATGAGACTGAGAACAAGGTTTAGTTCCTGTTTTAATCATTTAGATATACAAACTCATGCAAGTCACTTAACATCCTTAGTTTATTTTTATCAAATGTATTATGAATTTAAAATTTAGTAAGGTGGCACATCTTATCAATATAATATGCAGATTTATTTAAATATTATTTGTCCATAGCAATCATAATCTCATAAAAATAAAAATAAAAAATGAATAGGTAAACTGCAGTAAAAGAAAATCCATTTGATGACATATCTACATCATTTGGAATGTTTACACACTACCTTGAATAAAGTTCATATAGAATTGCATGGAATAAAACTACTTTAATTAATCATTTAGTTAACTATATTTAGGCAATCATCTTCTGAAAGCCAAACTGAAATACATCCAGAAAATTACATGGAAGGAGAAAAAAGGATCAGTTTTCAGTAAAATAATGAAAAATAAATTAGTCTTTTTCTTCGAAAAACACTATAAATTGATAATTCAAAAAAATTTTTTTTCTTAAGAGCAACCTTTTAAAAGGAAAAAATGTACATGCACTTACTGTGTCATCTTAGTTACTTGCAAAATGGATGAGGTTTTGAATAATTTAATTAATGCAATATTCCCAGTTTTACTCCCTTTTCTAGTCTTCTGTGATTGCATTGTTTTATTTTATTCTCTTTTTCTATTTTTCTGTGATTGCATGTCTCTGATGTGAGTCAAGGGGGAAGCCGTAATTTAACTACCACAGTCAGGAAAAACGTAAAATTGTCTATAAAAGATCTTTTGAAAAATAAAATTAAATGATTCCTCTAGCTTCAAGCCTCTTTCCAACAAGAGCACACTCTGATTTCAGTCTTTTAAAGTTCCCTCCTGTGGGGAGACACTTAATCCTACAGCTAGCAATTACCTTTCTTATGCATCTCCAGGTAGTAGTTTGAGCTCTATGACTTTTCTGGTAAGTCTCAATTATAAACTAATCCACAGCTGATTGTTATTGCTAGCTGTGAATATGTTCTCTAAAGATTGAGGATAAATTCACAGTTAGAGTGGGAAAAAAAAAAGATTCTGAAAAGTTATACTGGTCTATATTTGTTGAATAGCAAACCTACTGTGCCTCACAGAACATTATTTTCATTACTATTTCTTTTTAATTTGGACCCATTTTTACTTGTCCTGAGTAACATGCTATATATATAGATATGTTTGAACTTTCTTACAGCAGAGTCAGTATTTTGAAAAGATTCAGACTCTTTTCTATTGAATTTGGATATCAAAGGTCTTTGTTTTACACTTTGAACTAGCTCATGAAACTAGTTTTTATATATGTCAGCTTCAACAGCTAGTATTAAATTTTTAGATGTATTGAAAAAGAGGTTTACAGCTGGAATATATACAGTTAAGGAACAACATACTATGAAATTTTAAGAAAGTATTTAATAACAGAATCCCTGTAAGTATATTAAAAAAAGATGCAGTTAGTTGTATGTAAGGGCTACAGATAAGACCTGCATATAGACAAAAACATTATATGGTTTTGTGATAGTGATATACACAGTGTATTGAAATTTAGCTTTAATACAGATGAGAGTGTTTTTATGTGCAGATCTCTCCACAAATGCATCATTATGTTATACTAATACTGTATTTATGAACTCACATTTCTTATTGTTTTGTAAATAAGAGTAGATCCAAAACATCAAGCCAGGGCTAACTATGTGTGTCTTTGAAAGGTTTCCTGTACTTATTCCAACCACTTTTGAAGTATTCATATTCTACTGTTATCACTCCACGTCAGTATTTCACCAGTGCTATTTTAAGTACGGACAGAATATTTGATGATGCTGTATCTTGACCATGTATCCATTTCTAATCCATGTAATTAAAAAGAGAATAATTATGCCCTTTTTTCAATATGCAAAATGTAGACATTTCCTAGCTGAAAAAGGAAGGGATAAATGTAATATGACGGGCAATACAAATAGAGGTCACTCCACTAAATCTAAGCAGTTTAAAGTTTGATACCTGTGTTAATCTTTTGTTATCAGGGACGAAGGACAATACTTTAAAAGTAAAGTTCCTGTTCTAACACAAAATCTTAGTATGAATTGGTCCTTGGAGGAGTATGGCTGTTTATCTCCAGTGTCACAGTGAAAGTCTAAATAGATGATTGAGATTGGATGGCTGGTTTTTAGATTAAATAAATTGCATTATATGTTATTCCATCTCCATAGGAAACCATTAGTATAGGGTTAGTTTTTCACTTTTTTCCTCAGATCACTGCTATAAGCTTAGCCATAAATCCGATGTTTGCCTATATGTATTTCAGCCATAACAGCTCAGAAGCGGTGACCTGGATCACAGCAATTAGGCACTAAACAAACACCTCTTAGCAATTATACGAACAGCAATTATACAACAGCCCTACCAGCAGATCTTGATCCTTTCACCATAAAGTGAAACTGAATAAAAATATATAAAGAATTGCACATAACTTTTCTACAAATATTCAAAATAGGAACCTTTCTCAAAAAGAAAAAGCAAAAAAGAGATTACTTTTTTTAATCCAACAACTCTTAAAATACAATCACATTTATTGTTGTATAACCAGGTTTATTACAGCCTGACTTCCAGAGAGATTCTGCATTGAAGTAGACTGTCCTGAGTCTACGGGTGAATAATGCTAAATTTTGCTCAATGCATACAAAAAAGCCCTAAAAGAACATAGAAGCTACATCTATACTACTGAAAGTGTGTGGGCTTGAGTGCAAATGCACAATGTTTGGTATATCTACCTCCTTGGTTTTTTTCTTTTGAATTCATCTCCAAAAAAAGTGCCGTGATGCAAACTGTCTGTGAGGAATAGTCTCTGGCTTGTGATAATTACTGCTGTTATATATCAGCTAGGCCAAAAGCATGCCAGCACCCCATTCCCACAAATAAATGGTGTTGAAGATGAAATTTCAGTTCCCATATCTTTGCCTCAGCTATAGCAACATAGGTATAGCCACATAATAAGGCTCTTCATTATTTACTTATTTTAATTCTAATTTGAAACAGAAAACTGGTAATGGCTCAATAGTGGTCTTTAAATGAAAGTCTGAATCTATTTTGGTATCAAGTTTTAATGACAGATAGTCCTTCTGAAGGGACAATGTCATAAAAACGGTATCAAATCTCTCATTTTCTTACAGACATGCTAGCTACAGAGGATACTGTAAGGGAAAGATGGAATAGAGGAAAAAAAAGTTAAAACCTCCAAAAGTTAATGGGTTTATACCATTAGATATATTCTAAATAATATTAATTTTGAAAGAAAAACATTTAATTAGTTCATATATGCGCAATCAGCTGGCTTTTAAGTAACCTTCAAACTGTTAAATAAGCAATGAGTGCTCAGGGTGGATAGAGAATCGGCTTTGTTGTGCTCAAGACTTCAATCTTTTCTAATTAGAAGGATAATAGCATAAAAAAATCTTTTTGCTTTGGATATGAAATGCTCCCAATGCAGGTTGTTTCAAGTCTTGTAATAAAAGTAGAGAATGAATCAGTTTAAATTCTTGACCAATACCTGCCATACATGACTGAAAAGGGAAGCATACTCCTGGTTACCTAGAGAGACATTTCATGTGGGTGTGTTCCCACAGCCAGCCTAGAGGTAAGATGCTTAGTCTGAATCCTGCAAGAATTTTAGAATTCTTTAGGAGAATTCTCTTATGGAGAATTTCTCCATAAGAAATATGGAGACCAAAGAAATGTCCTATATATGCTGAGGGAACATTGATTTGGCAGTCCTCAGATGGGAAAGTTTATCCTTGTAAGGAGCAGAAGTTGTGATGCTTTGCTTTCTGTGATACAGATTTTACACTGTCTTGCATGGGACCTATTACCAACCAAAAGATTGCGAATTCAGGTGTTCTCAATGTATTTTACCAGTGGTGGATTATATATAAAGGAATTACAGAAACTAGAGAGGAAAGAAAACAAGCTTTTACTCTTAGATTTACAGAGTGCTGAAACATTTACAAAGAGCAGCTCAATCATGTCTACCATGGGAAACAAAACCAGTGCGTGAACAGAGAACATCCCCAATCAGTGAACTAATTTGTAATACCTTTCTGTGAAAGATTTTTAGAGTAGATTTAGCATGAATAAAATTTGCTTTAGAAATTAAATTCCACAATTCCTGAGCAGAATATGAAATCCCATAATGTATTTCTACATTAAAATTTCACCTAGATAAATCAATCTCCCAAAAGGAAAAACACATACTCTATAGTATAGTACTATAACAATTTTCTAGAGAAAACATTTCATCCATGTTATTTCAATGTCCATTTTGATGGCCTTTACTGCTCAATGGTATGTTGATCTAACACAAGATTTGACAGCCCAGATTTATTGAGGGCCAGAAATGCCACACATTTCTAGCCTTATAATCTAGGAGCACTCGCATAGGCTTTACTTAAATCATCTCTATGTACACACTACAGAGTCTTCATTAGAATGTGTTTTGGGCAGGTCTCTTGGCATTTTGTTGCAATTATTCCACAGTGTATTATTCAAAGAAAAGGAAGAAAGAAAGAAATACCTGTAATGTGTATCCTGGCTCACACTGAAATGACAAAACATCATTCACCATATATCTATCTCCTGATTTGATTCCATTGTTAGGAATTACTGGTTCTGGACAGGCAGCAAGGCCTACAGCTGGAAAAAGTAAAGACAAAGTTTGAAAAAACATAGATAAGTGGACAGCAGGTCTGCATTGATATTCTCTGCCTTAATGAATTCTTTCCACAGAATTATGGTTTTTTAAGAAAACATAATTAAGAATTAATTTCTACAATAAACTGAAATTTTGTTTAAAACACAGAAGTTTTCAGAACTGTTCTACAGAATACAAGCAGTATGGCTGAAGCACAAAGATTATACACTGTGACTGTACCAGTTACGAGGTCACATTACTATGACACTCTACACAGTTTTAGTCTCCAAAACAGTATTGTGATTTTAGTTTGTTAAAAAGTCTGGGTTTTATTTGTTTTTTTGTTTTGCTTTGTTGGATTTTTTAAAATCGCTTCTTATCCTTGTGAAGGAAGTAGAGAGAGAAAGAGGGAATACACTTTATTATGCATGTTCTCTCTTTTCAACAATAAATGAGCAGAATTTATTGGTGGTTCCTTATTTTTAGGTAACTCCACAGACTAAAAAGTTTAGACATTGAAATTTAGTGTTTTTAGCCCAAAATTAAATCTTTGCATAAATGTCACTGAACAGTCTGTTCTTAATTATTTTTAAGCCAAGTGTGAGAAAACAAAAGATTAGTTTCACAAAAATTCTCCATGATTATTAATTTCTTAAATTTACCTAAATTTGGCAACCTAAAGTACAAACTTCTGCTTTTTGTCAAGTGTATATCACTTTTTTTCCCTTGTGTGCCTATCTAAGGAGTTTTTTAGTCAGCACTACTGAAAATTAAATATCAACTTTGCCAACTAAGTGAAAATACTCCAAATTAACAAGATACTTGAGAAACAGGAGATTAGATTAAGTAATTCTGCGCTTTTAAGATTTTCATTGCAAACACAAGGACCAGAAGAATTACTT
Organism: Callaeas wilsoni; assembly: GCA_013398955.1. Taxonomy (NCBI): domain Eukaryota; kingdom Metazoa; phylum Chordata; class Aves; order Passeriformes; family Callaeidae; genus Callaeas; species Callaeas wilsoni. The sequence goes on from VWPU01000576.1 coordinate 250,547, forward strand.
TGTAAGTTCATCGTCTGACAACAGAATTTCATTCCCCTTATAATGTTAAAAAACATTTTTGAAGTCAAAAATCAACCTAAAATACAATCTTAATTGTTAACTTAATAATTTATTAGAGAAAATTACTACTGAAACAGAAATATGCAGTTTTTATATTTTATGAAAATATGATCGTTGGAAGCCAAAACAGAATGGAAATTATTTTCACACTGTGTGAGAAGAGATTTTGAGAATTTATTAGCACAAAATTCCATAAAAATCAGAGAAACATGTTACTTCACTGAATGTGATCCTGTGCATCCTTCAATTCATTTGTGTTAAAAAGAAACCGGACTATTACTGTCACTGTCTTCCTATGAAATCTAGCCTCTTTGGTGACTATACATGCAACTGGACTGTGTTTAGTACAGAAATTACATTATATTTGACTTTATTCTGTTACGTGACAGACATTTTAGAGTCTGTTCTTCCAGATAGTTCATCATGAAATAATTTATCATATTTTTCACTGAGACCCTAGCCTTTCTAGAGAGATAAAATTGTCTTGATCACACATTTTGATATAGACAGGGTTTTAACTTTATGCCGTAAGCTTTTACGTATGTAATTTTCATCACTCAAATATAAATGCTTTACAAATATTAAATCAAATAAAAATTTCACACAATCCCAGTCCTTTGCAGCTCAAGTTTTAGCTGAAGTAAATATATTTTTCATAATAAAGCACATGGAAGTCTGAAATAGCTTTTATACTTTCACAGGAAATTAGGATTGCTGTGCCATTTTTTTCTTTCCTGGAATTAAGTTTTATGGTCTTGAATGTTCCTTGTTTGTCCTGTGCCCTCGCATTTTACTATATTTCACTTTTATCAGGAATGAAGGTAATGACAAGCTATTCTGAGTGAAAATCATCAAGGTATGAAGTATAGTCTTCATAACAAATGATGCAAGACGTATCAAACAAAAACTTTTCAAATTAGCAAATAAAGAATTATTTAATAGTTGCAAACAATGAGACCTCTCTGAAATACTTATTTTGTGTACTGGAATGTATAATTTAGGAAAATATCTAAATGTACTTTAAAGATTTTCAGGAATTTCTATCACAGAATTTACAAATTTTGATATTCTTCCAATATAACCAACTTTCAAATGATGTTATGGTGACTTCACATGGTCGCTAGGAATTTCATGTGTGGACACTATGCAGAACTGTAACGTTCCAAATAATCATGAAGATATTGTCATTAATGTCAATGGTTTTGGTTCTGCTGCAAGTTAAGTGGTATAATTCTTTTGGTCAACCAGTCTGTATTCCACAGTATCATAAATTTATCCATGTCTGGAAAATTCCTTTGAGTACAAGTACTAAATAGCTGTGATATGCATCCACACAAACTGCTTCAGCATTAAGGGAAGTGTAATGCCTCATCTCAGTAATTCAAAGTACCATACATAGACTGCTGTTCACTAATTTGCAAATCCAGTGTTCAGATGCAACTCAAGCAAATCAATGCTTATTTCTGCATTTTCTCACCCTTCTCACTCCTGAATAGAAAACAAAATTGAAAAAATCTTCTCCAAGATCACTGTTATTAAATAAATAAGCACCAAAAAAAGATATAGTGACTAAATTGCTTATAGATATCAATGTACTTGCTGAATTCTGTGAATATAAATTTGAGGTTCACTTCCTGTCATCCAGAAATTCATGTTTTGGAACTCAGCATCCCTGTATGTTGAGAGTAACAGGGATGCAGGCTTGGATCTGTATGGATAATGTTACTTTTACATATTTTTCTGACTTGCAGAAAAAGCTGTAACAGTGGCTGTATAGCAACACAAATAATATGTTTGTAATATAGCTCATTCCATCATTGGTTGAATAGCATGCCAAATTTAAACAGATTATGATCAAACAAAACCCTTCAAATTAACTTTCTGTGTAACTGTTGGATATTGTGGTATACTATGTATTTATCTTTAACAGATTCTAATAATTAGGTAAAAACCTTTTTTTCTGCTAGCTGCTTATACTTTTCATATCATTTTGTATATACTACTTCTTTGGTCTGATGATGCAAATTATAGAATATTCTATCAGAATGTCATAAAACTATGCAAAATCCACTCATAATTGATTTTCTTTGATATGCCTGATATTAAGAAGCAATATTACCTTCCCAAATGCAAGAGAAAGTAGAAAGCCGAATTAAATACTATTCTGAATCCTCAAATCTCTGTTATTCTAATCATTCCATAATACTAGCCCAGTTTAGTTCAAAAATTGATTTAGTTAGAACAGGTCCAAAAATCAAAAGAATGCTTGAGAGAAAGCAAACAAATTCCGGTATCTGGGGACAAACTAGGAAACTTAAATATTCAGAGACTCTGAAACACATTATTAAACTAGGTTGTACGTGAACAGTCAGTAATACAGAAAAAACATGTTAAATGTCAAGTCCAAGCAATCAAAAAAGGAACAAGGATTTCTTAAGTGCATGCTTTTCAGAGCTCAGCTTCTGCTATGCAGTACAAAAGAGAGCACATCAATGTCAAGAGTGATAACCCTCTCCCTGACCTTCTTCCACTTACTGTTTGCTAAACACTTTCTTGACTCTGCTGTGGCATAAGACAAATATGCCTTACTTGCATAATTATATCCATGCCTACAATTAACTCAAATTCTGTCCAAACATCACTGCCATTTCTGGCAGAAAGAAAATCCTTGCTGGCACATCTGACAATGTGAATGCCCATTAGTGTCCATTTCAGAAAGCTGAGAACTGGACAGCACAAGAATGTCTTGACAGCTGGACCAAAAGTCATCAGGCTTTCTTTTTTGAATTCCTCCCACCCCTATGCAGCTAACGGAAGCATATTATGCTTTATTATATCACAAAAATCAAGCTGGAGTGAATTGTTCTTTCCATTTTGATGATGGTGTATATAAAAAACCAAGCTGCCCCTTTCAAAACTTCATGCTTCAGGACACCAGCCTAGAAAATGTCTTTATCTCAATGAGTTACTGCAGAGAGGTCAGATTCTTGTCAACAGCTAGTAAGTTGTACAGATATACTGACAGGATCAGGACCTGCTAAATTAAAAATGGCATGTTTATGATTCACACCTGCTTTAACACGCGGAAAAAGAAAACACTGTTGCATTGAAGAGCTGCGTTAAAAATCAAATTGCATGAAAGTTCTTAAACTGGACCTGTAAAATACAATATGCTACTTGGAAGAATATATTTTCTTCTGTTAGTCTGATTTTTATCTTTTAATTTATTAGAGATCTTCATGATAGAGAAGTACTACAACAGACAGTCAATTGTTCTCTAAGTCCCTTTAGCAGTGAATCCTTTATTCCAGCTGCCAAGAACTTTTAACACTTAAAAAGATGCGATAGAGTGGCTTCAGAAAAGGAGACAGTGGTTAAAAGTAAGCTTATGTTCTCATACATATTCCATCATCTTGGTATAGAAGTAAACTAAAAGCTTACAAAATGAGTGATGTTGACCTGTGCCACACATCCTAATTTAAGGTAATAGAGATAGATGACACTATTAAAATATTGATTGCATAAAACAAAATTTTTACTGAAAAATTTAATTCTAGTCCCTAAATTTAGAGAGATAGATAGATAGATAGATAGATAGATAGACAGACAGACAGATAGATACTTACAGACATTTGTGGCATAAACCTATATATCAATATTCAATATATATTCAGTTTTTACTAAAAAAACCCTCAATTCAACCAAGAAATTCAAGCAGCATGCTGAGCAAACACTCATCATTTCCAGACTTTTTATTTTTTCATTTGTTTGAATATTAAGGAAAACATTTAAACTACCACTGAATTAATAAATGAGATTTTAAGACCAAGCTTAAAAGATCGGTAGCAACAAATGCAGTTGAATTAAACAGTCACATTTCTAAAACACACTATTTGGATAGCTGATTCCTTCATTCATTAGATCTAAAGGAATTCGATCAAATAACAGGAATACTTATTCTTCCTACTGTTGTACATATTAGGAATGCAACAAAGCACTCTTTGATTGAACTTGCTGGTGGTTGTGAAAATAATTACGTTTGGTATTTCTTCTACCACATGCATATGAAGGATTAGTTAAATGATTAATTCTCATCTTTTCCACAGTAACCTGTTGCATATTTTACTGCTTTGTTAATCATAGGTTGCTACAACCAGTTTTAAAACCCATAGTTCTTGAAATGACAAGAAACATCACATAGTAGCCCTCAACAATACTTACAATTATGTTGTGACCAGAATGAAATTTTTCTAAGGCACTGACCAATTATTTCTTTTAAATTGAGTTTGTGTATCTGACTTGAAAAACAAAACAAAATCAAAAACCAAACAAACAAAAGAGCAAAACAAACAAATAACAAAGAAACAAAGGGGAAAAAATCTAAGTCATCAATCTGACCACAGTATACACATTCAGTAGACCAGTTAATTTGGGCAACTGAACTTTTACATTCTTGATGTCTAACACAAAAACATCCTAAAGTAAATGACAAAATTATATTATTTACCGTAAGATTTGTGTGTTTTTGAAGGCTACAAAGGAAACCTATGCACTGCCTAGATTAGACATAGACCTAGGTTTGCAGGAGCAGACTGTCCAGATCCCTCCCATGAAAATAAAGACATACTTTAAAAAAAAACCCTGCAAATGGACAGGGCAAGAGAAAGACATATTGTTAAAAGGAAGAAAATGTTTCAAGAAAGAAAACTATTCTTATTCAAATATTTAAATTATCTTGAAATATTTATTATTAGAATAAGCTTTCATCAGTGGCTGAAGATTTTATAAAGTATTTATGAATTTCTATGAAGTTACTTCAAAACAATATACAGTGTGGAATATAAGATATGTGATCAAGTGATGGCAAATTAAATGTATCTTACTAAAGTTGTTTTCCCTAAAATAGTGATCTAAACCCGGGCTTGCTTATAGCATTTACACTGCTGAAATATCTTTTAAGTAGAAGTACTTATCCATTTATTCTAAAATATGATGTGAAATTTGTAGAGGCATAATTTTTATTGTGCGTAAATAATTTAGTACTGACTTAAGGACACCCTCCTCTCTTGCTCCTTGGAATTTCTTCTGGGATGAAGGGAATGTTCGTAAATAATTCTCACTTCCTAATGCTGTAATGAAGACTTTTTATATAAGGACATCAGGGTTCTGCCGAATACTGGAATGGTTAGTTTAGAGCAGTTTCACCTACTACTGTAATTGGTAATGTATGTAAACGGTAAGGCTAGATGAAACACTATTAGTTCCATTTTGTGTCTTCTATACCTACTGTACTCTGCTGATGTAGGATATGAATTTCAAATTTGGACCTGATGTGCTCAACAGCTTCTTATTGTGAATGGATGCTTTTCTGTCAATATCTATAGTTGGAAAATTAACTTTCTTCACTCTAAGTACTAACTGTCTTCCCACTAGAAGCGTAATTATATCACAGACTCATAGAATATGCTGAGTTGGAAGGGACCCAAAAAGATCATCAAATCCAACTCTTGGCCCTGCACAGGACACTCCAAGAGTCACATCATGCGCCTGAGAGAATTGTCCAAATACTTTTTGAACTCTGTCAGGTTTGGTGCTGTGACCATCTCCCTGGGGAGCCTGTTCCAGTGCCCAACCACCCTCTGGGTGAAAAACATTTTTCTAATATCCAGCCTAAATCCCTCCCCTGACACAGCTTCAGGGCATTCCCTCAGGTCACTGTCACCACAGAGAAGNCCCTCCTCTTTACAAGAAGTTGTAACTGCAATGAGGGCTCCCCTCAGTCTCCTTCAGGCTGAACAGACCAAGTGACCTCAGCCGCTCCTCACACGGCTTCCCCTCAAGGCCCTTCACCGTGCTTTATGATCTTCCTTTGGAAACTTTTTAATAGCTTAATGTCATTTTAAGGAGTTGAATGTCCTGCTCTACTCAAGGCCTCACCTTGAGTACTGTGTTCAGTTTTGGGCATCACAATATATAAATTAAAGTGTTCACTTTATATTTAAGAAATTAACTCTTTCAGGACTAACACTCACTTACTGGATGTTTGCTTAGGAGAGGTTTTAGTGGTCTTTGTTCTAACAATTTATTATTCTTGTTACTCAAGGAACAATGAGTACACAGCAACTGTCTCTACACTTCCTACTCAGGTAATGTTTTCATTGAATCATAGAATGGTTCAGGTTAGAAGGGATCTTAAAGATCATCTAGTTCCAACCTCCTTGCCATGGGCAGGGTCACTTTTCACTAGACCAGGTTGCTCAGAGTCCCATGCAATTCATCCCCAAAGATTTAAAACAAAGCTCATTTACTTAAATAATTATCTTGAAATGCCTTAAATGTTTTAGGACCAAACAATATATCTAGTTCCCAATCAAAAGGAAAAAAAAATAAAGATCCAATACAAGGTGGAACATGAAAGGAAGATTGGAAAAATTTTTGCCTTATGAAAATTACTACAGCTTTTAAAATTTTAAAAGCAGTTAGTTTTTTGTTTTCCTAAATACTTATATCTAAAACCTTATCAAAGGTTCCAGTTTCCTCTGATGAGTACATATAATTTCAGTTAATGCTAACTGGGAACGATATACATGTAACAGGAGAAAAGAATTCTAAGACTTTTTACCATGAGGGATGTAGGTAGCCATGAATTTTCATATTTTGGGTTTTTGTTTTTCAAAATAAGAGTATGCCACAATCTCTGTGGGTTTCCTTGAAATCTGATGAAAAATCAAAACTGTGGATTTTTATTGTTAGCTTTGACTGACAGCAATTGATTACTCAAAAAAACTCCTTCAATAAACAAATCCATTCCCATTCCACAAAAGAGCAGGAAATATACATAAGGACATTGTGATTTATAGAAGCATTACTCTAATACTAAAATAAGCATAACTAAATTAAACACTTCCAATAAAGTCGTTATTAAATTTTAATCAGGGCCACAGAAAAACCACCAAATTTCTATTAAAAAAAAAATTGTAGGAACAAAATTACCTACTTGAAAATGACATAAAAAGTGTGCCCACCAATTTTAGCTCTCTGAGGACTTGCTAATTTTTAAATTTTTTTTGAACAAGAACTGAAAACCATTAAATATCATGATCAATTGGCTATATCCCACATACAATCCAAGCAGGATCCAAGTCCTGCCTTCCCCTTTGATGCACACATTAATCCTAAGTCTTTGGGCTCACAACAGTGGTGTGTTCTTTATACATTTGCTCTTAGTGCTCTACTACATTTTACAAAATGTTTGAATACAAGTTGATCCAGAATGATGGACCATTTTTCCTGGTAACTAAAATGTTGATCCAAATCCTGTTAGAGCTGCTTAGTTCATCTTATTAAGTAAAGCAGCCTTAAAAGTATATATTGAGGACCCCCACTATGACTATTCAGACATTCAAATTTCTGCGAGAAGATGAAAGAATTGAACTGAACCCCCATATGTTATACCTGAAAGTTACATCTGCAAAGCATTTTATCTAGAAATAATCAAGGGACAAACAAACAATGCAGGTACACAGGGCCAGGAGCTGTAATTCAATGATCCTGATGGGCTCCTTACAACTCAGCATATTCTATGATTCTATGACTCTTAATCTAGTTCTCTTTTTTTTTTTTTTTTTGCATTTATCAAAAGTATCTGATGTTCTAACATAGCATTTCATGTTGAATGATTTTTTCCCAGATAGCTGATATTTTTGTGTTTTCTTTTCTTTATTAACCCAACCCCTCAGCAAAATGATATTTTATTCCAAATTTTAGATTGACTTCTGAACCAAAGGCATTTATTTTTCAGATGCTGCTTCAAATATTAGATGACCAAATGATCAGAAACTTCAGAATTCATAGTCGAATACTAGCAATATCTGCACAGAAAAGTATTTCCTTCTCTGCTTTTTTCTTTATCTGAAAAGGTGACTGCTCAATATAACCCTGTAAATTCTTGCTGTGGGAACTTGCTCAGTTTCTGTATTCAGTCACACAGAGAGATGTACTGTACTTCTACTAGCCCTGCAGAGACCATACAATCACGTAAGAAAAGAATTTTCTTTCCTGTCAGACTATCAACAGAATAGCTAACTAAGTTCTGAATGCTCAACATTGCTACCTTGACCTGTACTGAGGTGCACTTCTGAGAAACACTGGCCTTGAAATATTAGCACCACTGAAGTCCAATAGATGCTTTAACAGAGCACAGTTGAGAAACTGGCAATTAGGAGACAAGCAAAAGTATAAATCTAAGTGATTTTACTTGTTAACAGAACAGCTTTTTTCCAGGAGTTGCAGACATAATAAAACTGATATAGCAAAAGATAAAAATTTAAAATGTTCATTGTAGTACTTTCTAGAATTAATGTGTACTTCTTTATGCTTCATATGGAATTATACTTTCACTGTAGGTTAAAGAGAACGTAAGGAGGAGGAAAACAAGATGACCAACCGTGGAGGAAGAGTCCCCAGACCAAAACAAAAAAAAAAAGGAGAACTTTATTAAAATAGTAGATTCTAAAACTATTCCTGCAGAAGTAATAGTTGTATTTTCATTCTACATCACCACTAGAATGATTGTATTAAAATAACCCCTACAACATACTTGCATATAAATGCTTGAACTCTACAGGGAATTAAATGAAAACATAGGACTGTCTTGTGACTCTAGTCAGATTAAAAGATTTATTATGAGCTGAAAATCTAGTCTTTCAAAGTTCTGTGCAACTTTATATTTTCTTTACAATTTTTTATCTCAGTCTGAAATAGAACTTATTAAAAATCATCCATGTTTATTTACTTAAGTGTACTTCTCCGAAATGTTAAAAACAATATTACCATTTTTAGACATCAATATCTGACTCAATGAAATATAAAAGCTAACTCCATTTTCAAGAAAATTCTTGAATGGCCTTTGAAAAAAGAGAGGATGCTCATATTCAAAAATTATAAGGATTTACTTTGCAACCTTCATCTAAGCACTCATCAGACTGTCAACTCATCATACTACTTTTTAAGTCGTAGACTATTCTTAGCAATACCTATTTCCAGGCAAAATCACTTGTGCTATGCAAGCATAGGTACTGAATTTACTATTATTCTATAGTATTTTAAGTTTTGGAGAGATATAATAATTCAAACGTGTATTTGAATTAAATATGGTTATGTGAGGTCATCCACTATGTTTATAACTCCACATCTCTGTATTTTAGAATGAAGTTTCTCAGAAAACATATAAAAATAATATATAGCAGAATTTGCCATGAAAATTCTTAGATTATTCTGTTTATACCACCAGTGATTTACCAAGATAACGGTTGTATTTTCTTGTAGCTCTGGGATTAAAATGTTGGTTTTTTGCAATTACAGCAATTTGTTGAGAGAAAATAATTTGAAGAAAAGGAAAGAACTTCAAGGCATAAATATATGTACATATAAATAGGAAACAAATATATCTTCTCTGGTTTTATCTATTTCCAAGCAGGAAAAATTCACTCTTAGGTTTTTTTGGTCACCTAAATTTCAGAACTAAGTTGAAAGAAGTTAAGAAAACTCACAACAATATTAAACCTCACATTTTAAAAGTGCTGTTTTGAATTACCAGGTTGATTTGTTATGTGCTGCTAATTTGTGAAAGCTGCTTTCCATCAATTTCAAATGTAACTTCATTTAAAATTTCAGTTTAATAAATACCACTTATACAAGGCTTGGTGCTCAGGAAAGAAAAAAAAACAACCAAACAAGCAAGCAAAAAGAATAATGTGAAATATCTGTTTCCCTTTCTATATGCATGCTTTTCCTGAGTAAGTTTCAAAAAACAAGGAGCCTTACTTTTGTATTCCAGGTGAAAACCAGCTGCTGCCACACTAATGTCAGAATGAAAATGAAGGTAAAGTTGATTGGAGGTGCTATTCAACAATGCTGGCACAGTTGTACCTGGAAAAATAAAAGTTACGGAATAAACTATAGCATGCTGATCAGAGTTTTGTATTGAAAAGACATAACCAGGACTGAATCAGACAGGCTTATTTGCTTCTCATTACATACATGGGAATCTCAAATATTCTGCTGTGTTCTGCCTTGTTTTCTCCTGAAGTTGCAGGAAAACTTTGATTGCAAGTCATAGCAATAAAAGGCTATGTAAGTACAATCAAACAAGATCCCATCATGTTTAGAGGAAACCTTCTGACTTCGACAGAAAAACAAGAGATGTAAACAGAAAAAAAATCACATAAACAATTTGATTATGACTACAAGCTCATCTGCCATTTTCCTGTTTCCCCACATTTCTATAAAACCTGCAGTACAGAACAAAGCAGTCCAGATTTTTTCTGTGTGTACTCCACACCTTCTTCCCACAATAATATTTCAATCCCTTATGCTAATTCAGAGGCTATGACAGAAAATAAAAAAGATTGTACAACACATTAAAAAAAAAGCAACAACAACAACAACAAAACCTAGCTTTTCCTAATTCTAATATCTATAATAAAACTGTGTGTGCTACACAACAAGCTTATCACTAACCCTGGATACATTCTTTGCCACTGGAATTGCTAAGTCTGACAAACACTGATTTTATTACCACATGATACCATGTAACTCATACTCTACTGTCTAAAGCTTGAAGATCTACTGAGGCTAAAAATTACATCATTTTCTATGATTACCCTCAAAGACAGTATCAAGTAGCTAATGAACTTCAATGGTGGAGGCATAAGAAATATTCTCATTTCCTGTGGGGCATTTTCTGTTTCTATAGTAACTGTGAGCAGCCTAGGTATCAGCCTGAAACTTGGGCTTAAAAAGAAATGCTGAAAAGAATTATCTTCCTAAATCTGCAATCTAAACTGGCAATTGGCAAATACTTTTAAATCTAAAAATGAATTAGGCAAAATCTTGATATAAACGGAGGAGCTGAGAGATGACAAGCTGGCCTTTAAGGAAGGTGTTTACTGTCTGACATGGAAACTCAAAGTATCGAAATTCAGACAATACGGAGCGCTCACATCACACGATATTACTCTGGAATACAAAAAACAGTGAAACATCTTCCTGGAAGAATGACTATCTGTTAAGGAAACCTCCCTGTCTGACCATCCAGACAGGGTGGCACACTCCCACCACCAGAGACTTTCACAGCAGGGACCAAAGCCCCTTCACAGCCAGCGGCTCCAGTGATCCGATGGGTCCCCATTTCACTCCCTGCACACCCCACTCTCACAGTCAGACCAGGTTTCCTCACAGATTCCACCCCGGCTCTCCCACAGCAGAGCCTTGGATATCTTGTTTCATAAAGCCATTTATTCACAGTGCGCTTACACCAAAACAGCTCAAGCTGATGCCTCTGAGGAGAATCCCAAACAAGAAACCCCTGGGCTTTTACACCCTCACAGTCTCACCACTCGCAAAAGTCTCTTCCTCTTTAGTCCTCAGCTCCTGCCATGTCTTTGAGTGTCCTCTCACCAGGCTGAGCCACAGGTCCCTGGGCCCTTTGCTGTGCAAAGTGTTGGCAGTTCAAGGCCTCTTGCCTCAGGCTGCGCCTCCCAGAGCTCCATGAGCAGCTTGAACTGCAGCTGCTCACACAGCTACCGGCACCAACTGTATTCCTCAACAATATCCATAAAGAATTTGAAATATATTTAAGGATGTTTAAGGTGTCCTGTAACAATGAGGATGTTAACTCATAATAACTATTATAGTCTTCAATGAACAAAAGTCACCTGGCAGTTCTGTACCTTTGTAGGACTTGGTAACATTTAACACCAGTCTTTTACTTCTTTAAAAGGTGATATTCAATAAGATGAGAAGTTAGATCCTATCGTACTGTGGGAAATAAATGAGGCTAGTTTTTAATTCTCGTAATTGCCACATTCAATGGCATCATTCAGGCTGGCTATCTGTCACAAATGGAAGACCCAGGGACTGATACTGGTCCTGACACTGCTTCAACATCTTCAGAAATTATTTGGGTGGTGGGATTGAAAGCACCTTCACCAAGTTTGCTGACACTGAACTGAGTGGAGGGACATGTCAGCGAGACCTGGAGAGACTGAAAGAGTAGACTAGCAAGAACAGTATGAACTTCAACAGAGACAGGTGCAAAGCCCTGAATAGCTGTTAGAATAAGCAAAAGAGCCTGCTACATGCTAGGATTTATGTGGTTGGGGAGCAGCCTTGCTGAAAGGACCTGAGACTGTCGCAGTGCACAAGCTAAATATGAGTCAGCAGCGCACTGCTGCAGCAAAGAAGGCAAATAGGTTCCTGAGCTGCATCCATAGGGGCATTACTAGCAGAGATAGATAAGCAATCATACTGCTCTTCTCAGCACTTGTCAGTCTGTGCGTGGAGTATTGTGTCCCATTCTGGTCCTCACAATGCAAGAAAGACAAGGACAGACTGGAGAGGTCCAAAGGAGGACCATGAAGTTGATGAAAGGCTGGAGAACCTACCCTATGAGAAAAGACTGAAGGAGCTAGGTGTCTTCTTCCTGTAGAAGAGAAGGCTCAGAGGGGACCTCATCACAGTATTTCAGTACCTAAAGGGCTCCTCACTTCACTGGTAGCAGCAAAGAGAAGACAAGGGGCAAGAGGTCTAAGATGCACTGGAGAATGTTTCATCTTAACATTAGAAAGAATGTTTTTACAGTGGGAACAACGATGCCCTGCAACAACCACCCAAGTGACACGGGAGAGTCCCCATCACTGGAGATTTTGAAGATGCAACTGGACAGAGTACTGGACAATATCACCTAGGTTCCCTTTCTTACAAAAGGTTGAACTACATGATCTTGTGAGGTCCTTTCCAGCCTGGGTGGTCCTATGATTTTATGGTTCTATGATCTGACTGGAATTCTATTGTTCAGAGGCTAACCTCTGCCTTTTCCAGAATTGGGTATATGAAGCATGGACGATATGTTTCAGTGTGGTAACCAAATGTAGTGCCCTAATCGTTTTGGACTTCCTTTACGGTCGATAGAGAGAAATGGTACTTAAAGGGCAGGAGCAGATATAATTGATGATAGCTTAAGTGTAGATATCTCCATGCTAGAGATGTGTAGATGTCTTATGCTCATGTAGATGGATACTGTGGTAGGATACTGGAGTCTTACAGACTTCTTAAATTTTTGATAGAGGATCCATAGTCTGGAAAATAGGCAACTCTCCTAGGAGGCAGTAAATGCACGCAAGCCTCGCCTAAAGGCTTAAAAAGGAAAGAGGACTGATAGGTTTTCTAATTAAATGTTCCATTATGGTATTATTACAGAAGATTGTGTCCCTTTCAAGTATCAGCAATGGCAACAAAGAGTAATGTATCTCATTCCAGAGGTAAACACTGCACCGAATGTGTGAAAGTCTGTGTAGCTATCAAAGAAATTTCCAGGCCAAGAATGGACATCAATGGTCATTTTAAGCATTTCTTGGATTAGCACAAACATACAGCATGGATCACATTCTTACCTAATTTCTTTCTAAATTTAGCTACCATCATAAGATTACGTTCTCCAGATGTCAACCTCAATAGCTACTGTATTTGTACTCTCTCTGTATATGTCCATACACACATATATACATGTATGTATTCAAAGGAAGGATCTGCTCTACACATCATGCAGTCAATGCTATGTAGAAAAGAGGCTTGCACTGAGCACACAACGAGCTCAACAGGTAATCTCAGTCATCCAGGAATCTTGGAAGTGATTACGGACTGGCCAAAAAGAAACAGACTCAGTGAATTCACCTTTCCAAATCGATTCTGTGACATAATTAGCACAATTTAGTCAGTTCTTAGTAATTACACACCTTTACCTCTTGAATGTGTATTTAGAAGACAGAGGAATCCACTGAGAGTGAATCAGAAGAATCAGAAGACAATGGCTTCATACAAGATTTAGTAAGAGAGAAATTTTACCACTTATGAAATCATGCCTGGAATTCAGTTTCAATGCCACATTATTGGTTCAGTTTTGAGAACAGAAAATTTCATGTCCTTTTTACATATTCTTTCCCATGCAGAAAAATAGTTCTTCATTTTAGGTCTGACATTCATTATACAAGAGACAAATCCACAATAAATCTGTGCTACTTTATCTCCAACGAAATATTTCTAATACAAAAGGCTGTCTTTTTCAGTTTCCCTGGAAATCAGAAAGGCTTTTAAGCTAAAGCAAGATGACACGCTTATTTTGTAGAATAAGAAAGTGTTTTGAGTTTTGAGTATTGTTAACTAGAATATTGTTAAATGCATAATTTAATTTGTTCTTTATCCGATGGATCCAATGTATTCGCCATATATTTCACTTCCAAAAGTCAATTAATTTTCATAATTTCATGTTCCTTACTGCCAATTTAACATACAGCCTTGTTGCTAGCGTTTAATATAATCTCTTGGACTGGGTCTGGCTGGGATGGAGTTAATCACTGTAGCCAGCTCGATGCTGTGTTTTGGTCTTGTGACCAAAACCATATTGATAATACAGAGATGTTTGAGGTATTGCTGAGCAGCACTTACACGGTGTCATGGCCTTCTCACACCATCCCACCAGCGAGGAGGATGGGGGTAGCCAAGAATCTGGGAGGCGAGGACAGCTGCCCCTAACTGACCAAAGGGATATGCCACACCTTATGACATTGTGTTCATCAATAAGTTTTCCAGTTCATTTTTCATTTCCTTACTAATCCAATATACATCTATATTTAAAAAGTTTGTGAAATCATCAGAGAGGCAAAAATCCATCTACTTTAGCTACACCAGAATCAGAGCATTAATCATGAGTCTGGGTTATTATTAATGACTTAATCCCTTTGTTTTGGTTTGGTTTACAGAACACACTCTTTCTATAAAAAAAGTCTCATATAAAAAGAGAAAAAGTAGGTGCTTGATGTTCATTTTAAACAACTTATTGTCTGTTTTTGTTATATCCCAACTGTATTAATTTGGTTTGTTCTGTGAGGTCTGGTGAGTTTGGATGAAGATTGAATGCTTCACCTTTTTCATGAAAAAGGGAGGCTAATAAGGATAAGTTAAGTCAAAGCTATCAAAGGAAGCTCCTTGAATGTCAGTACCAATTTACATCACTGTCCTCTGTGGGAGGGGTAGGAAAGATAAAAGAAAGGAATTTTTGGAAAGTATTATTGACTAAATTCCACTAATCAAAGTTAAACATTTTAGTGTCATATCTCCTTCTGAAAACCTCTTTGAATTTGAATATTGACATGTTTACACCACCTGAAGTCTCCTCCCAAAAATGAGAACATGTCATAATGGTATCAGAAATGATGGAGTACATACTCCTTGTCTATATGTGTGAGGGAAAGAAGACATGCTCTCACACATACACTTCTATATATAAAACTGTATCTTTAAATCATGGCATATCCTAACCTGAAAAGCTCCCAAGACGCGGTGCTGTCATATCTCCACCATCGTATATTTCAAGGGAGTCCCAATTATGTTCAGTGGCAAAGCTGATGACCTGGATCTGTAAAACAGGACCACAGCACTTTTTTAGGCCAACAAATCATGTGCATTTTTAAATGTTCTAAAACCAACAAAATAAAAAGAGAACACGTACCAAAGAAAATAAGAATAAGAAATCCAAATAAAAGATACCTCAGTGAAAAAAATGTAAATAAAACATCAATATTCACTTTTTACATTGTGTTAACTCTTAGAAAATATGACACTAGGTAAGTAAGAAGGATTTTGCATGTGTGTTGCATCATTTTAAATAATTACTCAAAGTGTAAATGAGCAGATAATCAAGATAGCTGCAGAGCTCTCAAGGGCCTAAGTAATAACCTAGCAGACAGAAAGAGCTGGCATTTGCATATCAGATTGAAGGATCAGGACCTGCTTTCAATATACTACACAATTAAAACAGAAAACTGCTTGTTAATCACTTCTCATTCATACCTCCATGTGAAAATAAAGTAACATAAAATAAAGCTAACCAAAGAACAATAATGAGAAATCCAAAGCACTAATATTTCAAGTACCCCATCCCCCAATTATAGGATTACTAATTTATGAAATTTTTAGAGAAATAAACAAAAAAAGTACTTAATATTCCATGCTTGACAGAATACAGACTTGCCTGAATACCTGATCCTTCAGTCACTATGATTTTCCACACACAATTCAAGCTGTTACCATAAGGTTCAGGGTAACCTGGTGAAAGAATAGTACCTCTGCGCTCAGTAAAATTCCCACTGCATGGCACTGAAAGAAAGTATTATCACAAATTATTACACAACTTAAACCACCTTAGAGAACAGAGAAGTAGTAATAATTTTACTAAGATCAAGATAATTCTAATAATTTACTTTTGTAGCATAAACACATAAACATGAAGCAATCATCTGAACTTAAAAAGCATCTTATCTAAAATATATTAATGATATCAAGCATAAGATACAACCTGCCTGAACAAACAATTCAGAAATTAACTTCATTTTGCATGTGTGCAGCCTAGAACAGCTCAGCAGCAGAACCTAATCATGCTTTACCTTAGAGTAACAACAAAGTGTAAAGACATAACACTAAACACAATCATGATTGACAGAGATTATGTGAATTTACCCACAGACCAAGATAGTTCCAATACTCAATCTAACTGATAAAGCGGTGTAGTACATTAAATATTTTTTACCATATACACACTTGCTTCCTTAAGGTTCAAGAAAACAGAACAAAACAAAATAAAAAAACATAATACACAGAAAATAGGATACCTACATTTATTTTTAGAACACTGTAATTAATTCTAGAGTAAATTTCTAGGAATAGCAATGACTTTTGGATATAGGGAGCTGGTAAAATATTTCAATGTTTACAAAAAAACTTCGGTGTGCTAGGCATTATTTCAGTGCAGGTCTATTGATAGATGAAAGAAAATTAGTTTTACTTAACAATGCTATCATTATTCAATGTACACTACGATTTTGCTTGAAAAAAGAAATCATTATCCTATGCGTGATAAAAATACACGACAAGCACTGTGTAATAAAACAGGTAAAGACATTTCTGGAGAATTAAATTGTCCTGTATTTCAAGCTGTAGATAAGTCATGAAAATAATGAATGTTCAAGAAAATGTGCATCACACTTGTTCATATAATCTAAGTCATTATATGAAACACTATACTGCCTATGTGCCAGCTGGTACACAATTATTTCTTGATATGGAAAACTGCTCTTTTAAATTGGGCATGACTGATATTAATCAAAGGAGAGTGAATATATGGGTTAAATACTATTTTCTGAAACAGTTCCCAAATCCTGATTCAGAGATGTGTGACAGAACAGACAACTTAAATGTAATTGCTTACCTACACAGCTTGGTACTGTGTCATTCCACTGAGCTAAGGCATTTGGTACAGACTGACATCGGATAGCTTTTGAGCCTTGTAGCAGATAGCCAGGACTACACTCAAATCGAACAACAGAGCCTGCTGAAAACTCAGAGCCAATTCTCCTTCCATATCTAGGCTCTGGAACTGAGCTACACTGTGTATCACTTGTGCGTGGAACAGCTGTATAAAGAGAGAAAAATAAAAAGTCATGAATACAAATGACAGTCATAATAAAAAAATTAGACTGATAAAAATGCTGATTGTTTCTTGTAGGACAGAGTTTATTTCATGTTCCTTGCTCTGCTCCTGTATTCTCAAAGAATGCTTTCATGGCTGTTAGCTGGAATGTGGTTCTGAGCTGTGACAGTGTACAGTCACATGAGTGCCATGGCAGCTCAGAGACCTTTTGACTTTGGATGCACAGCTTTAGGCATGAGAAGATCAGTGGGTGTTTCTGCGGCCCTCTTCAATGACAGGATACTATATCTACCACCTACTTCACTTAATAAATATGGGGCCTTTGGCTTCTCACTAGAACTTTCTCATTAGAAGCCCAGAAAATTTTATGGTGTAGCTAATCAGATATAAAGACAACATAACATCTTAAAAATATTTGATTTATCATATCAGAGAATATGAAGTTATAACAACACATCCTGCAGGCTACTTCAGTGTTTTCTGTTGACAACAATTATTTTTACCAATAATGTCTGGGAATTCATAAACCTAATGTGATACAAGAGCATTTAAAAGACTGTAAGCAATATATAAAGAGCAAAATAATAACATTCATTAGAAGCCCATGGGATAGTTTTCCCTTTGGCTTCATTATTTAGAAACACTTATTGATAACAAGTATTTTTTATACCTACTGAATGTTGCTATTGTGCATGCTGTTTGTATATCAAACTTGTTCTTACTACACTTCATTTTGCAGTCAGTTAGTAAATGCCAAATTTAAAACAAACTAAAAATATTTATATAGAAAATGACAGACGAATAATTAGTGTGCAATATAATCTATGTCTTACAGTATAATAAAATAACGGTATATTAAAAATAATCTCATTAAATATATGCAATTTTTCTGTGTGAGTGGCATGTTCAAAAGATTTGTTTGATCAGATTGGTTTGTTCAAGAATTAGTTTTAGAGCACCACTGCATCTAGATATGAATAAGTAACACCATGAAAATTGCCTGCTATTTAGTCCTTAAGTAAATGACAAAAAGTGGCACTAGAGAGAAAAAAAATAAAAAGAAGGCCGGTGTAACACTTTATTCCTGGCAAATTTTCAAGCATGATGCTTCTGCCTTACTAACATAAACAGAATCACAGCTATATTTAGTTTTATTTTACAGCCTTATGTTTCAATTCCTTTGCTGACCTGTAAGAGCGAAGACTGAGATTTCTGTAAGAGTGAAAAGTGATATTTCTATCTGTTCATGGGCACAACTGTACACACTCCCCCCATGCTTGTTCATCTACCCTGGTCACTAAGTAAAAGCTAAGGTGTATGGAGCCTGTAAATACTTATTTTAATATTGATAACTTTATGCTGATCCTATTTCTTATACTGTCATTTGCTCTATTCAGAATCATAATTAAGTTTTAAGTACTCATAAATGCTCTAAAAATTAATATTTCTTAACTAGTTGGATATGGAACACTAGTTGAAATCAATCTTATCTTAAACCTAGCATTAAACACGCAACACATTTTAGCAGAACATTAAAAGTTGTCATTAAAGATTACATTATGTTCTACCAGTTTAAGTGTTGCTACCAGATATAACAGTTAAGTTTGCACAAGTATTACTGAACGTAGAGAAAAACTTTTTCGAGGAAGATTTAAAAATAATTAGTACTAGCAATAACAGAAAAATCAATTCTCTTTTTTATTAATATGCAGTGAGTTGACTTGTCAGACAAGGTCAGAAAGGTACAGTAACATATATATTTCTTCTAAATCAGTACATTGGTTGGTTCCAGAAGATTTTAACCTTGAAAGCTCAAGAAAGTTGCAAAATGTATTCAGGATTTAAAGAATGGTCATAGGTAAACTAGCATACTCCTGAGTAAATGCACAATATGGCAAAACAAAAGCAAAACCATTTTATAGCTTTTTTTAATGGTTAAACACATTACACAGTTTAAACAAACAACTTACCTTTCAGCAAACTTAATATACCTGTCTTTGTTCAAATAAATAGGAATTTGTGATTAAGTTCTCTACAGGACCTCAGTATCACACAGAAGCTCTATGAAACGTTTTCATGTATGCAGTTCTAACCATGGCAGGAAATTGTTCTGCACTTGTGGAAGGATAATGATGAATCCATAGTTCAAGGATTTCACACAGTCACAGTTCTTCCTGATCATAAGCTGCAGGCCAGATGCAGTCTGCGAGGCCAATTCAGCCAACTCAGCTTGCTATTTTTTGCTCTTTTATTTGGATTAATAGTCTTTTCTCTATCCACGTGTCTTCTGCACAAGCACTATTTTATTCAAACCTTTTTATTCCTCGTTATTGTATAATGACTACACTGGAATAAATGATGACTTTACAACTGCCTAGGTGATGATGGCTGCTCACACATCCAGTCGCATGACTGTTGTATGCCTGGAACTACAGCTTCTGCCACGTAATTAGGCATTAATCCATCCCTTGGTCAGGACTACTTCTTCTACTGGGCGTTTCGGCCGTGAGATAAATCATTCACAATTATGTGACAGCAAAGGGCTCAGTACACTGTCGTGGACAAACCAATTTTTATTCAGGAAATTAATTATGCTTCACTTATTACCAATTTTACACAAACTTCTTATCAGTGATTTAGAAATTAAAGAGGACACAAACAATCAAACAAGTTAATTAAACAGTTTTACTTCATTCCTACCAGGCTCAACTTCAAACACCTATCCTCTCTTTTTTCTCAACTTCCTTGTGTCCATCTTTGTTGTACCAATGAGGTGAGAGGCAGCACTGGAGGTTGGGGTATGTGCTCTCTTTGATTTCCCCCACCTCCCCCACCGATGTACTTAGGATTTTACTCATCTTTCTACCCCTTTTTGCTTCTTCGGGTTTTCACATCACCCTGTTTCTGAATGTTTCTCCTCCAGCGTGGGTCATCCATGGGCTACAGTTCCTCAAACATGTCCCCTACAGCAGAATAGTACTTTCACAGGCTGCCAGCCCCTCTGAGGTGTTCTCACTCCAGCAGGTGTTACCCACAGGCCATAGTCCCTTTAGAAGTACAAGCCCTTTGGCGGGGTGCACCTCTTTCCAAGAGTGTCTCCAACAATCCCTCCAGCAGCATCTCTAGCAACACGTACCCAGAAGCATCTCTGCCCCAAAGCGGTTGTTATTCTCTCAAACATTTTTGAGAACAGGTACCACATGGTCCTCTGACTAGTGGGAATTTAGGTATGTGAGTGATTGCTCATACCAGCTTCACAGGATGCTGTTTGTGAATGGCACATGGTAGCTCATGGCCTCCTCCCACACAGGCCACTACCTCGGCCACCTGCTAGTTAAACTTTTAGCTTCTCACATATCTAAAATTATCTGTCTTACTTAAGAGACTACATGACCTGACTTAAAATTTCAGCATCACTCCTGAAGTATTTTCCATTCATTTTGTGGAAGAAACTCTTGCTTAGCCTCCTATGGGAATACTGTCTTTCCCTATGTATTTTTTTTACTCAATTTTTTAAAAGGGAGGAAATGATAGGAAAAAAAATCCTTCCCATTTCTCTAACCCTTGCCTAGCATCCACATCTGGAGAATTCCTGCAACAGCTGTGCAAGCAAAGGACACTTTTAAACAGTCAGATTTAAGAATATCCTATAACTTCCAGCAATAACATTGGGAAATTTGCATATATGCACTAGTAATCCATACTTTGTGTAACTAGACCTTTTATCACCTCTCAACAAAGAATATCAGATCATCTGGTTTCATTATAATATTGCCTTATGAAAGTTATTTTCCTGTGAGCAAGCTATCTCTGACATGATAGCAAATGTAGGGGCAGTTTACCAGCACTCTTAAATTAGTTCACATAGCAGAAACACTTTTTCGGACTAAAAGCTAACATTTTACTGAGATCAGCCCTGACATCCACAAGCATCCATGGCTACAGTTGTACCAGATTATTCTATTGCCAGCAAGAAACACTCAATGACATTTAAAATTGACATTTTGCTCAGTTTTTCAGAAGTTTTACTAATACTCTGTTAATGGTTACTGTGAGACAAGAAATATTAAAGATGCAAAATCACCATAAGGTACTATTTTTTTAATCCTTCTCCTCCCCCCACCCCGTTTTAAAAAGAATTGCCTTAACAATAGATGCAATGCAAGCTACAGATAACAATGAAGGGAGGTAGATCCACACTGCTTAAAATGGGATTTAAATAGTCCATGGAAAAATGTAGTAAAGTTTCTGACATCTATAAAAAGTTTGGAAAATAGGTCTGTTTCTCTAAAAGGTGGCACAACTGGCAGCTCAGCTGAAATGCCTTCAAGATTATTTCAGTTGGAAGAGACCTACAATAATCATCTGGTCCAACTGCCTTTCCAATTCAGGACTGATCAAGTTAAAACATGTTATTAAGGGCATTTTTCAAATCCCTCTTAAACACTGACAGGCTCAGGACATCAATTACCTCTCCAGGATGCCTGTTTTAAAGCAGAACATAATGTGTCATGGTAGCACACATACAAAAATAATACTAACAGTCTTAGTTTTGCTCTCTAATTACATTTAGCAGCGAATGTGTGGCTGTGCATTTTATTCTTGTCACAAATTAGATCAACTTGATTGTTAAAGTCACAATCTTCTTTTACTCTTATTTTCCTTTGTCTTCTTCATCCTAGTATACTAATTTCTTAATAATCCTCTTTAAAATCTCAATCGACCTAATAAACTAGTTCATGCATTTGTATTGTACAGTAAGTAAAAAAGACAAATATTAAAACCACATAAATTTTTGGATGGTAGAAAGGTAATTACTTTCTAAAGAAGGAACTCTACTGCTGCAGCCTGAGTTATATAAAAATATAGGCTCTTGTTTCTTAGGTGATGTCATAACAGGAAAACAAGCATAAGAAAGCCTGAAAAAAACCCCCAGTCTTCTTACACATGATTGTTCTTAGCATATATCAACATACCTGACCCTAATATTTTGGAAGACTCGATATTCATTCAGTCTGATATTACAGACACTCTTTACCTATTGCATGAAATACAAGGAAATGGGATCATCTGAGAAAAGAAATGAAGGCACAGATGGCATATCCAGATAAAAAGAAGTTTTTGAGAAAGTGGAATCACAAAAGCCATTAAATCTGAATCAGAAGGTAAAGCTGTTGGTTGCTCAAACCAGAATGTGAAATAGGGCAAGCAATAACTTTTTCCCCCTTGAGCCTTCCTTTTAGCTTTTGCCTATAATGTTGTCAACCTAGACTTCTCAAGCTGTATCACAGAGGCATTCCATTTTCTATAGTAATTATCCTCCATTTTTCAGTAAATGTTTCATACTGCTGTGAAACAAAATTGAAATCAGCCCAGTGGAAAAGTGAACAGGGAAGAAGGTCAACCTGGAATAGACGGCAATAAATAAAATTATTGACTTTGCAGACCAGATTACTGTGTTCAGTGTGAGAGTGGATGTCATTTCTGAAGTATTTAAAAGGCTAGCAAGTAGGTGGTCATTGGAAGTATGATCATATGCTTTGTGAGAAGAGAAAAAATATCTCAAATGATAGAGCTTATTAAATACCACTAACTCATTAACTAATAAATATATACATATATAACTGTATTTAACAAAGCTCTTAAGATATATTTTAAAATATATTAAAATCTCATGGTATTTAAATAGCTTCATGATTTTTATGAGACTAATAAAGTGACTTTACCTAACTCATTTTGTGCTCTCATTTGTTAAAATCTATTTCTTACAGTTACTAAAAACATAAATGTCTGAAATGAGGCATAGCATTGTGCTCACCTGGAGACTTCCTGTTCAATAGCAATTATGTGTGTACATATACAGCTAATAGAATCATGGGGTTTTATCACTATGAATTCTTCAAAAGCAGCAAAAAGTAACACTTTAAAGTGTTAACACTAGCAAATAGAGTAAGACAGAAACATGTCACTCATATGCAAATGGTAAGAACTCAAATGCTGAAAGCTCTTTTCTAATTCCAGAAGTTTATAGTCTCTCTCTTTTACGGATAATTTTGGATGATAAGTTTTAATGCAAGTGTGTGTAAGATGCTTTTGATGTGTAATAAGGGCAGGTAACAATATCTTGAGATATATCCAAAGTAGAATGTGCACTGATAGTGATATCTTTCTCTAAACACAGGAGTCAGAAGGCTTATAAATCAGTCCTAACAAGCTCCTTACAGCTGTGGAAATATTCTTGAGGTGAGACAGCTTTTTCCATTTATTTGCTGTGTCAAACTAGGACTGTGCTCCAATATTTAAAAAAAAAAAAATTAAGAAGGAATCTAGGATTCTTAATAATATTATTTAAAACTATCCCAAACTACTTTTACACTTCACTTTAGTAAAGGTGTGCAATGACTGTCTCAGTAAGCTTACTGGGCATGTATGCAATACATCTGGTGAACTGCCCAGGAGTCAGTCCCTTTGGGACTGCATTTGTTGCCCATACAGGCAATGAATCTGTAAGCAACGCTCCAGGTGTCACCAGACTGCATTCAAGACTCATGGATCAGCTAAGTGTACTCAGTTGCCCAGCAGAATGCTAACAGACTTGGCCATGCTGTGTCATTCTTGCATTTCAGCTGCAGTGTGCAGACATGCACATAATGTCTCCTCAAGTTCAGCTGGGTCAGAAACAGACCATCAAGCCTCCCACCCACCCTTCAATACTGAAACGGCCTGATGGTCTCTGCTGCGGCAATTTTCTCTCCGAGCTCTCCAAGCAGACAGAATTCCTTAGCAGCCTGAACAAAAACTCTTGAAATATCAACTGGGAATACTGAGAAAGACTAATACAATTAAGCACGCTCCTAAACCTCTTGAGCTCACTCGGCAGTAAGGGAGCAACAGATTGCAGACTGCTAAGAAAGGCCGGACATCTCCAAGTCTGTGGGGCCAGACAGTATAAACGCAGACAGCTGCTGTTATGAAGCCAGTCTGCCATGAGGAGAAGTCCCTGATTGCTGGAAAAAGGTTAAGACTACACTCACATTTAAAGCGATATGTTAAGACTTATGCAGAATTAAAAATAATACAATTCATTAAATTGGCACCAGTTTGTCTTCCACCAAAAGTAGACGTGCTTACCTTGGTAAACAAAGTGAAACCCTCTGGCTGATGCCCCACTCTTAGCACTGAATCGCAGAAGAATTTGATTAGAGGTAGCCAAAGGCAATGTCTCTCCTACAAATGGAAACAGAAAATAAATACACAAAACAGAAACAATAGTTTTAGCTCTTCAATATGCAATCAAATATGCTGTTAAAACACACCATTTTAAGTTTTCCTCCATAGTTAAAGAAAACATAAATAACATTGTATAAAATTAAATTTGCCATTTCCAGCATAAAAAGACTTCATGATTCAACAAGAGAAATCTTCTGGCATTTACTGCAGCAGCTGGAACTGGAGCTCCAATAAACTACTTGACTGGAGAACCCTACTGCCACTTGGGGCCAAAATTATTAGAAGACTTTTCAGTTAACTCTTTTCTGTGACTGAGAGCTTTACTTTGCCTTGCAAAGTAAAACATATTAAAACATATTAAACAAATATGTTTGTATGTATAAGTTTGTTAAAACATATTAAACGAATAAAAGTATTTGAGAAATGCCACAGAGATCTTCATGGAATGCCTCTCCATATCAAGACTAAAACTGAGAGAGAACAAACCCATGACTTGTTTTATGTAGTGCTTCAATAAAATATATATGGTCGCACATGCACTCTATTACATTATTAACTTTCTTATGACATTGCAAATTTTATTTCTGATTTGAGGATTAATAAAAATATTTAATATACTTTATCTCCTTTCCTGACATATCTGTCAGGAGTCATGACAAAAGTTCAATAATGAAACACTATAGACAAAATTGCAGTACTTCTACAATGATTCCACTACATATGACATCTGTTTGTCTTCTCCCTGGACTGCATAAACCCATATTTTATGAAATTCTACAGAAATTAATGATGATTTAAAATATTTTGTATAACTAGGTATATAATATTTCATTTCAATTATTTTTATATTATTGCAACTAGTGATTCCATGTAACACAATCCTATCCTGAATCAATGTAAATCAGATATGTCACAAGTAATAAATAAAAATCAAAAGTTTCAATGCCCTTTAAGTATTTTAAAATGTCTGCTGTGAAAACGGACATTAGTTTCAACATTTATACGACACTTTGATGCAGTAAAATTTGGTGCTTGGATGAGTTGTCTCTTAAATTTAAAAATTTAATTTTTTTTTGTTGCTGAACTCTTGTCAGCAATTAAACAAATCTTAGAATTTTTGGTGACCTCTTATTATGACATAAATAGCTAGGATTCACCAGAGGAAAATTAAGAGTTGAGTTTTTCATGTAATTATATATTTATTATAAATCAAATAGATATGTTACATAATTTTCATATGAAGCATTTCTCCAGTTATTCAAAGTAAAAACCAAGAAGCCATGAATATCTCTGTACTGCAAAAATTTTAAACTCACATATAAACTCTCCTAAATACTAGAAGTGTTTGACAAAACACATTCATAGCTGCAGAAATATAAAAAATATACTTACATATCACTGAAGATGAACACAGTCATTATATACGCATACATTGGAAATTTGACCATGTTGAAATCCATATAAGCTTAATCATGATTTCACAAGGTCAACATTTTGTTATAGTTACCTGAATGCAACAGCTGGCCTGCTTTTAGTCTAAGTTCATGTTTGCATACAGATAATTGCATTTTGTAAATGCAAGCAATTTGTGTTTAAATTAGACATTCTGAATATGTAGATGTGTATTTCAAAAAATTTAGGGGTAGAGAAGATAATTATACCATCCAATCTGCCCTCCTACACAGAGATCTGAGAACTTCATTCAACTATTTCTACACTCACCCCAGTGATCTGTTCCTAACCATATGTTCCAGAATAATGTCTTGAGTCAAAGATTTAGAAGGGTGGTCCATTTCCCTTAGCATTCTGTTCTAATAACTTTATTTCCAAAGTAAATTCATAACATTCTCCTGATTATTTTTTCCCATACTGAGCTGCGTAAGAAATGTATACTTCTTTTCTTTATTAATTACCTGAGTGGGATCCGGACAGAGAACTAAGAAGTCTAGCCTGAGAGTTTTCTCCATCAAATAATTCTGCCACATCATTCAAAGCTGTCTGAAAATAGGCAAATTGTCCAAACACAACTAAATTAAAAAAAAAAAAAAGAAAAAAAAAAGAAAAAGAAAAAGGATAGAGAGGAAAAAAAAAAGAGGGAGATAAAAGAAGAACTTAGTCTTCAAAATTGAATTTAAGGATGTTTGTCTTATTAATGAATTCCTGCATGATTTTTTCCAACTTATATAATTGTCTAACATGATAAAACAACTGCATTAAACTTAAGTGATAAGAATATTTTTTTAGTTTTCATTATTTCCATATTTTTAATTAAATGCAAATTTATTAAAGCATGCTTTTACCAAAACCGTGACCTCCAGTCAAACAAGTCTTATTGCTTAGGTACCTATGAGAATAAGAAAATGGACCATCTAAACAGAAAGTTTTGTACCAAAATTACATTGCCAACTATAGCAACTATTAAGGACCATCTGTTATCACACAGGATTAGTTGCTTACCTGGCTTTAGTCTGAGAAAGATTTTTTTAAACTTATTGATTTTTCCAATTTTTAAATTTGCATTAGTACTTAAATTACTTAAGGCTATAAAAACTGATCAAATATTAAAAAAAACCAGTGTGTTACAAGCTTTGACACATTGCTACACTTAATTTGCACTTCAGCTGTACATAATTTAAAGTGTATTAATAAATCATTTAATTATATGCGTCACTAGTAAATATCGAATAGTTCACCAAATTCAAATATCATATAGCAATAGAAACATGAAGTAAAACCAAGTCAATAAAAATACTGTTTTGTCACTCTAGCCATGTATATTTTATTTACAGCTGAGTCTTTACAGGTTTCATTGTACATAGAAAGTACCAAATGCATTAAGTTACTGTGAATTAAGTCTCTTGGTTAGTAAAGTGAATCTTACTGCTATTTGTCCGGACTTAGAAAAAGCCTGCTTTGTAGAAAACTACACCTTATATGCAACTGCTCAAGTTTTGGAGTTTTTGTCCAAGCATTTTGACACATTCAAATAATCAGTTTTGTGATTTTACGCAAACATTTCTGGTACTTTCATGTAAAATTGCTTCCTTTCCCTCCACTGTATATCTTAAACAAATGTGATTCTGCCCATCTTGCCCTTGTTAAAACATGAAAAACTAAAAGTTAAAATGTAAGAGGAATATGAGAGATTGTTTTCTGACACCTGATTTTACTTTGCAGGAAGCTTGAATGAATGATTATCCTATGATGTAATCAATGAAGATATTCAGGATATGCTTAGATGGTAAACATAGATGTCTTATCTGAAGTCAATTGACTAGTCTACGGATAAGTAAAAGGTTAAAACCCTAGATTCATTTTCTATGTGCGTGACATATTTAATTTTTATAAATAATTTGCAATACAATGTAAACCTCTGGTCATTACTACACATAAAGCACATTTGAACAGTAGAACAATGATAATGATTGATAAATCAATAAAAGAAATTCTTACCGAATTCTTTAGGGACAGTTATTGAATAATGGCAAGTCTGTCCAGCAGTATAATTATGAGGATAATTCGGTGATAAAACCACTCCCTCTGATCCAGTATACTGCCCTCCACATGGTGCTGGAAACAAACACAAACACCTCATATTAATTAGAGTTGTCTATATTAGTTAAGCCTGAAAAAAAAAAATCTAAAGATCACAAAATGCCACTTTACTAGTTTTGCTTTTGTTTGGTTTACCTGTACCGAAATATCTAATGCCTCTTTATCAGGATATAATTTTAATATAATTTATTGAAAATTAGAATACTAGTTTTACTTGACTACAAGGATTCACACAGGACTGAAAGTATAAGTTATTTATTTGAAAGATACTGTAAACACAGGCTTTAGGTTGGATTTTCATTTCAATATCTGTCTATATCTATCCATGTTAAAAACAGGTCAGGAAAATATATGATACTGCATAAAACAGTGGCACAGAGGAATATATAGATATGCTGACACTATCCTACACAGAATGCCAAGAATTCTGCTTTGCGAAAATATGCTCGAATTGTCTTATTTTCATATATTCCTAGATGATTATGAAAAGTGCACATAGATTATACATATAAAAAAACTTTAGATTCATATGTATGTAAAAAAAAAAAAACAACAGAAAGGTAAGAGAAATGTTTTAGAACTACAGAAGTTAGAAGAGATATTTAAGAACAGTGGAGCTCAAACCTCCAACTCAGGATTTAAATGAGTAGTAGTTCTGTCTGTATCACGAGAAGAACAATGAACAAGGTGTGCATGGCATGTCCCTCCATATATAGGCTGTAAATGTGGCACAGTAAGGAACAGATGGAGTGGCTATTTTTAAATTCAAATATCTCCTTGTGTCGGATATTGAGTAAATAGATTTCTATACACTGAAAACAAAGTATTGCTGTCACTCTTCTCACATTTTGGAAAAGCCTGGCTTCCTATCAAAATCTTCATTAAAATATAAGTCTTGTATTAAATTAGTTACATGCAATTCAGTGCTCTTTTTATTATGAGAAATGATTTCATAAAAAGTTATAGTTTTCACCAGAATAACAGATTGTTGTAAGAAGTTATCTTACCCAAGAAACCAATATGGAAATTATTTTATAAATAAATAAATAGATAGAAAAAATAGCATAGTCACATTAATTTGGTTTTAAGCAAGGAAAATATCATTCCACTATAAGGAAAAAAGTAAATCAATATTACTGTATTGGTTTGGCACAGCTTGGTTTTTGGTAGCAGGGGGGCCACAAAGGTGGCTCCTGTGAGAATCTGCTGGAAGCTTCCTCTGCTACCCTCCATCCCTCGCCTTTGTGACAACACATTTAAGAATTATCGTCAAAACTACATCCAACATACAATTTTTTCTTAAAACAACTAAACTAAACCGAAGGAAAAGGTTCCCCACACCAAAACTAAGACGTGATCACAACACAAGACAAAAAATAACAAATTACACAAAATCCACCCCTGGATCCTTCACTACAGTTACAATACAAATTTCCACTATCATTCTACTTAATAACATGACTTAATACTTGTTTTGCCTATTATTTCTCCCAATTAATGTCCTAATCTCAAAGTCTTCATGATTCCCAACCATCCTCTGCTACCAAAAAAAGACTGTCGTGGTTTGACATTGGCCCAATGCCAGGCACCCATGACAGTCTCTTGCTCACCCTCCCCTGCCACAGCTGGGCAGAGGAGGGAAGAAAAAAAAAGTTAACAAAGGCTTCATGAGTGAGATAAGGACCCAGAGAAACACTGCAAGGGCAAAACAGCCTCAACTTAAGATTGCAAAGTGAATTTATTTCTAATAGGATCAGAGGAGGATAATGAGAAGTAAAATAAGCCCTTAAAACTCCTTTTCCCCCCAGCCCCTCCCTCCTTCCCACCAACAGCGCAGGGACACAGGGCATGGGGGTTTTGGTCAGTTCATCACAGAGATTTTCTTCTGCTGCTCTGAGAGAGGAGTCCTTCCCCTGTGAGGCTGTGGGGTCCCTCCCATGGGAGACAGTTCCCCGTGAACTTCTCCAGTGTGGGTCCACTCTCACAAGCAGCAGCCAAACTGCACCTGCTGCAATGTGAACTCTCCCCACAGGCACACAGTCCTCCCAAAACTGCTGCAATGTGTGTGTCTCTTTCCACGGGGTGCAGTCCTCCAAGGACAGGCTGCTCCAGCTTGAAAGGAGGGCCTCTGTCTCTCCTCCAGGCCTTCCACTGGATCACAGCCTCCTCCAGGCCTCCACCTGCTCCAGCATGGGCACCTCCCCCACGGGCTGCAGGTGGATCTCTGCATTCCCCATGAATCCCCATGGGCTGCAGGGGCACAGCTGCTTCACCATGGTCTTCACCACCGCTTGCAGAGGAATCTTGGCTCCAGCGCCTGGAGCACCTCCTCTGCCTACTTCTCCCCTGACCTTGGTGTCACCATGATGTTTTCTCTCACATGTTCTCACCTCCTCCTCTTCTCTGACTAGTAGCAAAACCTGTGCCTTCGTTTTGATTTTCTTCTTAAATATGCCATCACAGAGGTGTTACCAGCCTCTCTCATCGGCCTGGTTTTGGCCAGCAGCATGTCCATCTTCAGAGCCATCAGCCATTGGCTCTGCTGGACATGGTGGGAAGCTTCCAGCAGCTTCTCACAGGCTTTTCACAAAGTCATCTTTGAAGCCCCCCTGCTACCAAAAACTAGGTTGTGCCAAACCAATACAGTTTTGCTGTGGGCATCGTCCATATAGCAGAGTACAATCTAACAACTTCCTGGACGCTAACTCAGAGGACGACCTGTGGCCCAGGTGGACAACAAGGTCATTGGTGTGGGGCTATGAAAATACCCTGTTACCAACGCCTGGATCTGCAGACCTGGCTCATGTGCTGTGGAGCTGTGCCTAGTGAGTGAGCCTGTGCTTTGGACATCCTTGGCTCTTAGCCCTTGTTGAGCAGACCTGTTCTTTCTGCTCCCTGACAGGTCTTTAAAATCGTGCTTGAAATATCTGCACAAGTTTGACTTCCTTGTACAAAAAGGCAGCAATTAATACTACAAATCCATGTCTTCTCTTAGCTGCTTATATGAATTATTCAAAAATCTAATGTAATGATAGAAGACGAGAAGTTTGATCTATCAGTAGGCAGAATAGGATTATGTGGCTGAGGTGAAACTCAAATATCACAAGGAATTAGTTTATGGCATGAATTTAAAATCTTCATTATTTCCTTCTCTTCTTGCTTTGAGGACATCAGAAACTATGCCATGAAGTCTGATTACCACATGAAATTCTCCAGTCAGGAACATTTCATTGCAATGAAAGTGTATCACTTACACTTAATTTAAAACAAATCTAAAGTTATGGAGTTATAGGAATGTTTCCTTCTAAATTGTGTTTTTCAATAATTAAAAATCTAACATTTTGCAGGAGATTATTTTTCAACATAGATAAATTAGTACTTTACGGACTTTATTAATATATGTAACTTCTTTTTGATTTCTTAAAATTTTTCTACATGTATATACACAAGATAAACACTGAAACAAAGAATAGAGGATAAATTAGCTACAGTTCTGAGATGTCATTTTAATTTTCTGCCTCAGTAACTATAATTCTTATTCTAAGGTGACAATTCATGCAGTATTGAGATGATTGTGATATCTATTCTAAATAATACTGGGTGTCTGAAGAATCTTACATATTACATTGCAATCAGCATATGAATGTGTTAATTCCAGAGTTTAAAGACATTTTTAAACACTTAATATTGACTAAGCTATAGTCCAATACTCATCATAATTCTTATTTTCTTACCTCAGTTTTTTTTTTATGCAAGATGTATGTGTAGAAATAGTGTAAATAGCCTCAGGGACTGAGAAACTGAATTCACGGGGCAGTCAAGGGAAATGGTAAGAAAACAGTACATACCATTACAAGATGGCAATGCTCTGTTCCAAGCTGGCTTTCCATCTGCACCAATTACACATGTTATAGTTGAAGGTTCAATAATTTTATATCCAGAATCACACTGGTAAGTAATAGTTGAACCAAGCTTAAAGTCTGTTCCAATTCTTGTGCCATTCATGATGCTTCCAGGATCAAAACACGCTTCCCGGGGCTTTTCTGTTAAAATGAATAACAGTAAATCTATATGCACTTTCAATTAAAAAAAGAAAAAATGAACGAACAATTATCAGTGTGTCTTTTCAACCAGT
Source organism: Callaeas wilsoni (assembly GCA_013398955.1). Taxonomy (NCBI): domain Eukaryota; kingdom Metazoa; phylum Chordata; class Aves; order Passeriformes; family Callaeidae; genus Callaeas; species Callaeas wilsoni. The sequence continues at coordinate 283,072 of VWPU01000576.1, forward strand.
TTAAATTTTTCAACAACTTGTTAATATATTATTCTTGTTGAATCATGGATCATGGATGTTTGCTTAAGATTGGTTATCTGGAAGAGGAAATTATACTGAAGCTGAAGCTGAATGACTCCAATAAAGTTTAGTGTTTAGTATTTAATATTTAGAAGAAAAATGGCCAGTTCTTAAATTCACCACTTCTATGTGTATATTGGTGACAAAAGAAAGACTAGGGAAAATGTGGGTCCCCTCCAGAAAGAAACGGGAGACATGGTTACCCAGGACATGGAGGAGGCTGAGGCAGTCAACGACAAGGGCATGTCGTGATAGGACAAGGGAGAGTGGCTTCAGACTGAAAGAGGGTAGGTTTAGATTAGACACAAGGAAGTAATCCTTTACCATGAGGGGGGTGAGGCACTGGAACAGGTTGCTCAGAGAAGTTTTGGATGTCCCCTCCCTGGAAGTGTTCAAGGTCAGGTTGAATGGGGCTTTGAGCAACCCAGTCTAGAGGAAGGTGTCCCTACCATGGCAAGGGGATTGGAACTACATGATCTTTAAGTCTCTTCCAATTCAAAGTGTTCTATCATTTTATATATTTTATATAAAATAATGAATAATATACATAGGAAAAATATTAAATTATTAGGCAAAAACATACTGTCCATTGAGGACAATAACTTTTTAAAACACAGTATTCTGTTCTTGTATCTTTTATTTTTATTTCATTATAATTTCATTTAACTTTCAGTTGCATAGAGGAACTCATATCACACTATGCTGAGAACAAAAAATAGACACACAGTGAAAATGTGTATGCACATTTTCAGTCGCCATCTTTATCTCTTTATCTCCTTCTGCTCAGCATCTCATTTTCCTTCCTTGCAGGCCTTGCAGACTTCCTGGAACAAATGGTTTTCCCATTTTTTTAATCTTTTATTTAGACAGGGACAAACAGTCTAAGATTTCATTTACGGCAATATGACAATTACTTTGGGAAGAAGAACCTTGCATACATGGAGAATAATGCATGATGCTGGATGAAAGATGAAGACAAAATATAAAAATGATGTTACAGTTCTTTTTCCCTCTTCTCTCTTTCATAGGTATATTTTTTCTCTATTTCTTAGATCTTTTTGCCCTTCATTTTTAACATGTACATTAACGAGGTTTGCTTCCATTGTCAAGAAAAAGAAGCTGAGGCAGCACTTCTGCTGCTGAAAAAACAGCTTGATAAAATTCAGCAAAGATTATAATCAAGCCATGGATAACATCTATGACTGGAAAAGAAAGCAGCATCTTCAATGATTGTCTGGCTTTAATAAATTGTCAGCATAATCCAGTCTCTATCTAGTAAGAGGCATCCCCTCAAAAAAAAATGCAAATACTATGCAGTAGTATTTATTCAAAAATGCACCTGTAGATTCAAAACCATGTGGAAAGGAAAATTTATTGATATGTATTGACAAGAAAGAAAATTTCAGTATTATAAAACTTTTTTCCAAATATTATTTTTCATGTGCATCTTGTACCTATTTTTTTTTCTTCAAGAGGAAAATGTGCATAAGTGATGTGAAAGAGGTTTCATGAAATAGGATTTCTGTGTTCCTTCATATGTTAACAGAAAATAGTTTTTAAAACATACATTGATGCATGAAAGTATTTGACAGTTCGGTCTTGAGTACATACAGAAGTAAACAGATTTGAGTCCCAATAATTACTAAGTAACACTTTTTCCTTTTATTTAGACTATGATGAGAACAGTACCTTTATAGTCAATGGCAAATCCCGACATTCCAACAGAAGCATCACTGCGAAAAGCCAGAAACAGACTGTTACCACTGCTCTCTATTCTTTCAGGAGCCTGTGAGCCTTGAAAACTACCAATTAGAGGACTGTTGGAATCTTCTCCTTCATAAATATGTAGAAAATCATAACTGGGTTCCATATTGAAACTGAAAATAAAGGGAGAAAAAAATTAAGTCTTCTGTTTTTTGTTAATGAGTTAAACATTACTGTACTGTAATTGCCAATTTTCTGCCTAACACATTTTCTTCCCTAGAAATAAGTGTCTTTTTAAATGTGATTCACAGTAAAAATTCACTGTGGAGTTCTTTTTATCATTGATATGAACACATTCAGCTTTCCAAAAGCCATTATGAATATCCTCCTACCTATCTTCAACAGCTTTCTCAAAATCATGGAATCACTTGCTTCAGAAAGGCTGCCTCTTGCCAGTGACCATAGGAATGATCCAGAAAAGTAACTTGAATTAAAAGTCCAGCTTTTAGTTAGCTAAACTGGATGATACTAAATCCACCCATTACAAACCTGTTTATGATTTTAGAAATGAGATGCTTTCATATGGATAGACCATTATCTTGGAACTTGCCTTTGTTCTTACCCAGATGATATCAGACATGATAAACTAATGTGAATTAATATTAATTCTCACTAAACCATCTGTATTATGCTATATTTGATGACACTTATATGTTTTAGAAAGTAATTTTGAAGATAATATGAATGGAATGTCTTTCAGAGGAATTTAATTGAGATTAGTTCTGAGATAGCATAAAGATAAATCTCAGGCAGTTCTATGAGAAATGCATAGAGGAACACTGAAGAAAATATAAGAAAATTAAAACTACATTAACAAGAGCAGGCAAGGACTCAGTCAGGTAAATAGATTTTTTTTCTATTTATCTTTGTAGACCAAAATAAATAAATATTTGTCTTTTTCCCAAGCATGATGGTCAGCTGTTTTTCTTTCTATTATATCAGTTAGTACTGTTAGATGCAAGCTTTTCCAAATTATGTAAGACAAAAGGAATAATATTTTAGCTAAGTAATCAGCAGAAAATATTTTCATAATGCCAAATGGAAACAGCTTCATATAATGAATAATATTTTATGCCCTATTTTCAAGAGGTAAGAGAAATGAGAAAAATACTTTAAAATATTTGCCAAAACAGATAATTTTGAGTTGAGAATTTTAGAAGTGATAAAAGGAACAGAAGCCTAAAGACCAAAACCAAGGAAAATCAAATTGTACAGAGCAATTGTTTTCAGTCTTTCTGTAGGAAACACACATTTGACAAAATATATTGCATCTCCCTATTCTCAGTCCACATTCACATCCTGTGCAGACACTGCTGTCTTCTCAAAGTCAGTTCCTTGAGAATAGCACAGGCCTTAGCTGTAGCATGCTGCCCAAGAGTGAAAAAGGTTAGGTGAAATGAACAGAAAATGCTATGTTAAGAAAGTAGGTTTTGCAGATGTCAAAGAAACATTATTTCTTCTACTCTCCATCATCTGCCAAAGGTTTTGGGAGTCTGAGGAGGTCTCTGCTCTCTGGAAGGCAGCCAATGTTACTGCAATTTGTGAGAAGGGTGTGAGAAAAGAACCAGGGAACTCCATGCCTGTCGAACCTTGGCTAGTGAAAAGTATGTGTGTTACTGGACTGCAACCATCTAGAAAATGTATTGGAAGTATAGCATAAACAGAAAATTCAATTATGTTGCTCATATTGTACTCCTTAAAATAATACTCACAAACAAATCTTAATACTGGGTGACTCTAAGCTTCAGTCATCTTATTTGAAATGGAGCATTTGAGTTGATTATTTAGGCAATCCACAGAAATATGCTGCTTACTACATCTATCATGTGACATCTTCAAGAATGTAATTAGTGGAGAACTATTCTCATCCATTAATGCTATTTGATCAAATACCAGAATAACAGAATTACTATATTGTTTATTGTATAATTTCAAGTATGTTAGGATTCCATTCTTTAATTTTGTATCTATCAATAGTTTTTAGAAAATAAACTGCAGTCCATAATTAAAGAAACTGTATTTTTTTTTTGTTTGGTGTTGTTTGTTTGTTGTTGTTTTGATGTTATGTTGCTTTATTTTTCCACAGAAAGGGTACAAATATTACAGAGGAAATAATTAAAATTATGATACAACATTATCTCAATGTTGTATCTTTTATGTGTGTACTAAGTAGAACAATTTTTTTTTTTCTTTTCTGGTCTATGCACTTTAGGCAAAGTATAATTAGCCTGTATTTCTAAAAACCTGAAAGAACTGACTTACAGATAGAATTTCCACTACACTTTAAGTCTCGACTCTTAGGTACAATAGCATAAATCAAGCATTTCTACAAATTATACGGTCTCTTAAGGATTTTTATTTGATATGTCACAGGAAGTTTTGTTCTTCAGGAATATATTGGATAGCAAAAGTACCATATATTTTTCTTTTACATTATTTGGAATCAATGATATAGCACTTATTAGGTATATGCTCCAGGATGTAGCCAGAGAATTTAATTAGAAGGTTTAAGAAAGTATAAATATTGCCATTTTTAGATTTGACATTCAAAACCTTTTAAAACAGAGGCATTCATTGAGAAATGGTACCTTTTGAATATCAAGGCAATGACAAAGTCAGGGTTTACTTTTATTCTCCAGTCACATTCTTTCCCAGGAGGATAAGGCTGTGGATAGTTAGGCGATAAAATAACTCCTGCCGGGCCTGTCAGGTTTCCTCCACATGCAGCTGTCACAATATAAAAAGAAATAGGAACATGGTCACACATTAAATTCACAAGTACATATTAGCTGTTAAGTAGGAGCAAAATGACTTCTACATTTGCCAAAATTAGTAATAATTTTATAAAAACCAGAACTTTCCCACTTCCTTTTAGCAAAAAATTTTCTATTTTCCGTTTTAAAAAGTGATCTCTGTTCATATTCAAAAGCAGTACAGGAAAAAATCAAATCTTTCTACAGATGTTTTTGTTTTATTCTAAAGGAATACAAATATTAAGTTAAATATGAAGTCCTGTATATTTTTGGTATTACTTAATCCTATCTATATCATGCTGAAAATTTCTCATGTACTGGAAGTGCTTTAAGAACTGGGAAACTCAGTAGTAGGACTCAGATTGCAGTTTCTATTGACCGCAGATGTTGCAGAAACCAGTTTGATTCACTTAGTAAAGATATTACCCAAATCAAAAATCAAATAAATTCATTTAGTTATAGTGAACTGAACTTCTAAACAGATAAGGAATCCTGCTCTCATAGATGACAATCACATAGATGTCCAACAAAAAAGTAAAGTAGTCAGCACAGACTGCATCTACATTACCACGTCAACCAAACTCAGAGAAACACATTTATAGTGCAAACCAGTTGGTGCTAAGGATTTGGAATCTACACTAAACATTTTGAAAAGGTTTCTTTACAGGCCATTCAATTTATAAGTCAGCATACAAAAGTAAGTACTTTATGAAAATTTTTAAATTACATATAATGGCTTTACAGAACTCTTAAGGTTTCTACTATTGTCATGTCTACACTAAAGATTACCTTAATCTGCTTTCCTGTTTAAAGTCTCTTTGAGTATATGGAAGAATAACAGTAATTATGTATATATTTTTTGCCAAAAGGGATTCTCTCTTTCTTTCTGTCTTATTTCCTTCTTTTTTTAATGTTTGTTTTGTTGGGATTTTTTACTAGACTGTAAAGAAATACAGAGTGACTATAATTGGTATCTAATGTAAAAATATGAATCTTCTAGACTTAGATACCACATATATATTTTTAAATTTATTTTGATGTTTAATTTGTGAATGATCCCAATATGTTTAGTAAGCATTTTTATACTGCTTTGTACACTGCACATAAGTTATCCAGAAGACAGTATGCAGATTATGTGCTGCTCTAATTCTGTTATGTGATATGGAGTTGGAGAAACTATCCTCCATTATCTTGAATCCTTCACAGTATTTTAACTTCAGAGAAACAGAGGGACTGCAATTGTTTAAGGATATGCTATTTTGGAAAGTGCCTCTCCAAAATGCCTTGTAGAATGAAAAACATTATATTTATTCTAATGATATTGTATCTGCATTTCAGGATTGCTAAAGTAAGTCTTCGTTTAATTATAAATCAGTAGGAAACAAAATAACAAGGATTTAAAAAATTACTATGCCTAACAGATAAATTTGCAGATGTTGATTATTCCTAGAAAACCTACGCTAATGACCTTAAAAATACAATTTAGCAAGACTTCTAAGCCTATAATTATTGTCTACTAACAAGAACCTCAGTGAAACCTTTATACAATCTAGCACTATGGATCCACCCTCTCATGGTGCTATGGAATTAGATCTAATTTCTTTCAACAGCATTGTTGCCTGGATCCCCTTCTCTGCATCTACTGTTCCCAGTAAGTATCCATCTTCCAAGGCATTGCACAGGATGGGTATTTAATCTGTAAAATAACTCAGAAAGTTTTCAGAATAAATAATGGATCACAGTTTATGTAACCAAACTGTTACATAGGAGAACATTCTAATGAAACCGTTTCAACATGAATTTTTTATCCAAATCACCACTTCTGTTTACTTATTTCTATTAGACTTTGTAATTTTTAGACTTTTATGAAGTTTAAAGAATAAAGTAAGAAAATCACACCCAAAAATATTGTTAATCAAGAGAACAAGACTGACATTGTCTGTAAGTACAAAATAACTGAGTTCTGCAGAGATCATCACTCCAGCATGAGCACCATATGCCCAGTAATTGAACAAGAAATCTGATCTGTATTAGTCCTAAATAGAGACTAACATCTCATCTTAATACCTATGCATGTAGGAGGATCAGGTTGCCAGAAGAATCGGTTATTCAGTTGCACACATGTAATTTTAGCCTGTCCTTGCAGCTGATAGCCTGGATCACACTGGAAGGTGGTGGTGTCTCCAGGTTCTCTGCTGTCTCCATATCTAGTGCCATTCTGTGGTGTCCCAGGATCATTACAAGTTGATGCAATGGAAGCTACAAGGGAAGGATGACATAAAAGCTGTAAGGTATTGATACTTACTTACCCTGCGTAATTAAATACTCAACATGTTCACATTATAATTCCAACCAGAGTATTATTTACTCTTCAGTTTATACAGGAAGGCATTTTGTTTTTTTACTTTTACAAAAACATGTCCACTGAGATACATGTCCTGGGTTGCAGTGTATTCTATTACCATCTTCATGAGCTGTTGAACCAGGTGGCGCTGTGTCCCTTGCCTCCTCTCTCTGGACTTTCTTCTGTTAATGGGCCAGCTGTCGGAACCAGGTGAGGCAGGGTGCTTTATCTCTCCCATGACCCATCCTCCCTCTAGGGGGGATATCTCCTGTTAATGGCCCATCTAGTCTCACCACATGGCTGATAAAATTACACCATCCCCTTGTGAGATGCCTTGCCCAGAGGGAGGAACCAAGCATCCCATCCTGGATCTAAGCTAAGATTTCGAACACCAGAGTCAGCCCTTACCTACTGGATTCCCAGAGGACAAGAGCTACCACTGGACCTTCAGGTGAAGACCAGACCTTTTCTACAGGATCACTGCTTCAACAGAACCATCTTCCGCAGAACTCTGGAGGACTACATCCACTATTTTATTGGACTGCTACCAACGCCCTGACTGACAGGGTGTCAGGTTGTATCCTGACTCTGTCAGTGGTTTCTTTTTGTACTATTGCATTTATTTTAGCTTTTCCTATTAAATTGTACTTCTGCTTGGAGTTTCTCACTGATTTTGCTTTCAAACCAGCACAATACATCATGATTATGTTGATTTCCTGCCAGTATCTTTAGTACAAAATACAGACTGATTTTGTCCAGTTAACACATCTAAAGAACTAGTAACTCCTTTTCTCACTTCAATATTCTGGTTGTCAAAACAGATTTGATGCCTTTTGCACAATAGGGTAAGTATCATGTTGTAAATAATATTGTTTTATAGTCCTACTATCCTGCAGCATGCAAATGCTGTTTACCCATCTGGCTAAATCAAACAGCAGTTTATGCAGCCCTGAAGCTTTCATTTCAGGGGCAAGAAACAACTTTCTTAGAGATCAATTGAACTGAATCTTAGCAAAATATCTGACTTATGATCAGTCTTCAATAGCTGGATATGGATTTTGCTTTCTAAAAGAATAAATAATTTAAAAAGCAATGTTAAACTAAGCAGAGCAATCAGTATGGTATGACTTAAAGCAAATAATCACCCAGTAAGTGGATACACAAATCTACATCTACTATGGATTTCTGGAAGATGTCAGGCCTCTTCTGGCATCGGGTTCTCTTCTGCTGGCTTCAGGTATTCATACATCCTGAGTTGCAATAAACTTTGCAGTCTTCCAGAGGAAAGGAGGTCCCATCTCTGGAGACTAATGTCCCTACTGAATTGCACTCTGTTTTCTACCAGTCCTTACCCAAACATCTTTTTCAAGGAACTTACTACAACTGTGATCAAAAACCAAAGTAAGAAGTCATAAATCCAGTTATGTCACAATTGCCTTTGATGGTACTGGTGTCTACCACCAGTATGCAACCTTCCTGACTGTAATAATCCATTTTCTGAATTAACAGCTGCATCTACTCCTTCTGTCCACACCAAAAGAGTACATCACTATAAGAAACAGCAAGAGCAGCTAAGCATTTGCAAACTTTAAACAACTTCCAAGTTTTACAATTGGAAAACTTTTTTTTTCCTGTGTTGCAAATTTTCAGAAGAGATAAAGGTTGAAAAATAAAATTTAAAAAAAGAGTAAAATAAGAAACAACCATTTCAGACTCTTAAAGTGGTTTTATGCATGTTCTAGCAAATGGGTGGTCATAGATAAATCACAGAAATTGTAAAACATCTTTATGGGAGAATTAATGCATTATTATAATTAACACAATAGAAACACAGAAACTTTGTTTGACATTTTATTATTCATAGTTTTTTTGCTCTTGTTTACATTTCAAAACAATAGATCTCACACTTTGGATCATTCCTATATGTAAATGAAGTAAAAGATATGGCAGGTTTTTAACCGTGGTGGACTTTTTTCCACTAGGAATTAAAATAATAGCTGTCACTACTAATGAGTACTTTGTAAGGATTCCCCAGGCACCACTCTGACAACTTACCTGACACCTCATAGTAGTGCAGTTTACTAAAAGTATGTTTGGCCACAAGGGAGTGAAAGTATGGTCGTGACCTCAGAGAAGTTTTTCCTGATTTGACAGACTACAACAGGTCTGAACAATGGATTGCTGTAGCGCATATCTGTTAAAGACTTGCAGTTCTCTCAAGCAAATTAGCACAAGCCTGTCTCTGTCATTAATTGCTGTCTTTTTAAAAACATATCTCTGAATAGATTAATTTTCTTCTTAAAACGTTATGCTATATAATATCTCCGTAAACAACACTTTCCCTATTTTAACTGTGTCAATTATCCATCAATTAGAAAGGACTGATGCCTTCTAATATTAATTTCACTGTTAATCTCCATTTCTCAGATATAAAGTTCTAAATTTTAAAAATTATCACAGATATTTAATAAACACCAAAATGTTCTTTACATTTTTGGTCTTGCAGCCTCAGAAGTTATTTTATGTATTTGAAACCAACAACCTTTTTATTGTGCCAAATACACTTGATCCTAATTAAATAGAACACCGGACATTTAAGCACTGATGTGTCATCTAGTAAAGTGAACATTTAGACAGACTGTCAACTTTTCAACTTGGCTCCTTTCCAAGTTGTTTTATGTCTCAAGAATCCCAAGAGATTCTGTAACTGCATGGAAATTACAAGTCTGATATTTCTTCATTTGGTATTTTGCAAATATCTAAAGGGTATAGAGGTCATATACATTTATAAGTAATCCAGAAATTAAAAATTACCAGCTTCCTGTCACTGCTCTTCTTTCATAACATTTAAGAAGTAAAATGTACGCACTGTAAAGCAAAGAAAGCAATAACTACTTTTTAGGCTCAAGGATGCAAAATCAAACTAAACTACATAGTTAGATTTTTTAAAAATTACTGAGAAAAATTAGGTTCCTAAGATGGCAGAGCCAGGAGACGAGATGTGAATGCCACTTAACTGGAAAATAAGTAATTGCTGCTTCTCAGCTCTTGCATATGTGCTCTAAGCCTTAAGCTTAGATGATATTCACTGGGTTATAGAGTAATTCTCTGTACAGATTTCCCATCTCTTACAGTCTCATCTGCTCAGAGTGGAACAAGCTTCTATGTGCATTAGAGATGGAACTTAGAGATGAGTTCCAAAAGACCAGACAGCTGGGAAAACCACAGATTGCTAAGGAGTTTTCAGACCTCCGTATGTAGACAGCCTCTGTGTTAAGCCTCCCTGTTTCTAATTTAAGAATCTTTCACAATCCCATTTTAGATTTTATTTTGTATTTGGTCCTCAAATTGTATTTGAAAGTTGATTTAAAATTGAACTGAAAATCAATAGGAGACTGCTTTTGAGAATATGATACTGTGTATTTGCATGTCTGCAGACCTGTGAGCAAAATGTTAGATTTTTGGCTAATTTATCTTTTACTCTTTTTAATTTTTTACATAATTTTTAGTTTCTATTCTCTTGTACCTCAAGGAAATAAAAACATTGCCTTCATCCATATAATTTTCACTGTGTCTGTGGTAACAACCATGTAAGCCATTTGCTGTAGTGTTGTGCTACAAACACCATTTTTTTTCTAGTCCACATGGTTATAGAAACAATATAGACTTTTCCAGGCTTTTAAATTGCACAAGCTTCCCGTTTAGTGCATTATGTTTTCATAATAATAAGCTTGAAAAGGAATTTTGTGTATAAAAGCTGAGACATGCATGGATTTGCAGTGATTTCAGACTAACTTTTCAAAATGCCAAAGAATGTTCTCCAAAAAGTAACTCCCATAACGTGTAAATGTACACACTAAATACTGTGCAAATTAGCATCAAAAACATAATTAAATTTCATGTATTGTCCAAGAATGTAAAGAAAAAAGAAATCCAAATGCCAATGCAGCCTCTATTAAAGTCTGGGGTACAGAAGCTCATAAGTTTAGAGATAACCACCAAAGTAACCTACAAGATTCATTTTTGCTCAGTTCCACAGGAACCAAATAAAGAACTGCTACCCCCTGTGAGGCTGAACATGCCTTCCCCGGGCCATGGATTAGATAATGGATAGGAGTGAAATGACAGTTTCATTACCATGGTTTCATCACCATGTTATTGTGAGCATGAAATGCAACATTTATCACAGACAGCAAAAGACACTGAACTGTGAAAGTATTAGGTTACAGACTTGAAAAGGGTGGAATTCTTGTGATTTGTGTCCTTCTGTTTTTATTTTAACAACAGATGTCTTAATGGATTTCATTTTTATTGAACTCAAAATTTATTTAGTTAGTAAGGCAGATATGTGATTATGCATTATGCATTGTAAATTTCTTTACAAATATATTTTTGTGCCAGCTCCTTTTCCTCAAAAATTTAGTTGTGAACCAATCTGAAACAATTGCATGATAAATTCTAGCAATGAGGATTCCATCACAAAAATACTTATACTACTTAAATGTGGCAGCTTAAGCCATTAGGCAAGTGATTAAAAGATATTTCAACAATAAAGGAACAATTTTCAAGACAACAGTACTCAGTTCAAGATAGGTGACACAGTTACGGTAAAAGTTGCTGCAGACAAACAAATGATCAAATGAAATTATAAAGCTGGACAAAAGTAGAAATCATTGCTTAAACAGATTTGTAAGCTTAAGCCCAGTGCCATTAGGAACAACCAAACAGCTGATAGTTAAGCTTTTGCCAGAGGAAGAAAGTTGTCAATAGATGTGTCAATGTCTGACAGAATAATTTCCAAATAATTGTTCTAATTACAATTAATGTAAGTTGCTTATTTGTATTATCATAATTGGTGACTTATGTTGTTGAGTTAAAGACTTAGTCAGGCATCTTTACACATTATTGCTTATCTCTGCATATACTTCAAGAGCAAATGGACCAAAATCTGTAAAACCACCTAAAGAACTATAAATTCATCATTTTGTTGAAGCAAAGGACACAGTTGTCTTAAGTTACGACAGCTAAGAATTTAGCTGAAGAATAAAAAGGGTAGATTGTAAGGGTAGAAGTAATAGTAGGTATTTTTAAACTAAAGCTATCAGAGCCTGTAAGAATGACAATATGACTGGAAACTGACAGTGCTGTTCCTATCATCTGTCACTTCTATTATTTTTGCTAAATACCAAGTAAAAAAATTATACTCTTAGAAATAAAAACTCTCAATAAAATAAACTTCAGGTCAATAAAAGCAATGGACCATCCATTAGCATGGGATCCAAGTGCTTTCAGAAGTCTAGAGCAGATGAAGATTAAACATTCAGGGCAAGATTGATCTGCTTCAACATAGGTGACTAGTCTCATTTCACATGCCTTATCATATCCAAGATACCAGCATGGGACTGGAAGATAGGAGAGAGGACTTATGGTTGTGTCATCTTCCGCGGTGGCAGATGGAGCCTAGCCAGGGTACTGTATGGCATTTGAAAGGAAACTATGTGAAGACAGATAGGACTCATTTCATCTGCCTTAAATATTCAAAAGTTTGAAAATTAATATTATTATATCTAGAGTTGTAGCTGCTAAGAAGAAAAAGGCGACTTCAGACGGAAATTTATCCTGTTTACCTTAGATATGTAGGACAGAATTAAGCTAGGTTAGACAGCTCTTCTGTAATAGTTAACTTATGAAAGAAGTTTTTGCTGCTAGTAACTTTCTTTGCAATAAAGAAGCCAATTACCAAACCTGCCTATACCCTTGTGCCAGAAAGAGTTGGTCGACATCCCTGACTTGTAATATATAGCTTAAATGTGTTTAACTCCCAGAGTAAAGGTCAGTTTTGTACACTGAACTTCATTTTTTGTCCTTTTATGCACAACTAAATGGTAATTAGGTTTTAATGAAAAGCATTAGACTGATTACAATTAACATAATCACTCTTGTCAGTTCACGTCCTCATGCTCTACATGCTGAGCTGAGTGGGCAAGACAGGGCACTTTAACAGTCAAACATTTTGCAAGATTCAGCCAATTATATATTTTTTTTTCATTAAAATACCTCTAATTACGTTTGCAATCAACAGTAAGTAATTTATAGGTGATGTTTTCTGATCTATCTCACACTACCCTTTCACAGCACCTCTTTTTTTAGTCAGACGCAGTTATGACATTCTAGAGTGCAAAGTATAGAGACTAATTAGCACATTCATGGCACAGTGAAACAAATTCTCCAGATGAAAACTAGCACTTCATGGTTTGTGTTTAAGTTGCTCATTTGACCTGATGCTCTGAAATGTATACCTGTATATCCTTTATATGATCCCGTAAAGGGCTCTTCACAGATCCACACACTCATCCCAATTGCATAATGCAATACCGAAGCTGCATTATTGAAGGTTTTCCAATTCTGTGCAATTCTGAGCATGAAATTTACTTCTTCCATTATAATTAACAGTTAAATGAAATACTCATTAACAGATGCAACACTTGAAAATCCTTCACATGACACAAAGACAGAAAACTTCACCAATTACCTTCATAGAACTTGTAACAAAATGTCTACATTTTCTGCAATTGCCAAAAAAAAGAGTTTGAGCAGTTCAGAAATCTTTTATATATTGATTTAAAAACTACTAAAGTTCTAAAATGTCAATATTCTGTGCATCTTTGCTATAAACTGTCCGACAGTTTGAACACATGATGAATACTAAAGCATGTAAACATTCCCACTTAGCCACAGATTAATTACTTTAAATTCTTTACAGATCAAGGCCACAGTGGTCTGCTCATTGCCTCAAGAAGACTAAACTAGCCTCTGATTTTTAGATTAAATAACTAAACATTTATTTTAACATGTTACTTAAGTCTTATTTTTTACTCCCTACAATTAAAAAATTAGTAACACATTCCACTTGTCAAGTAGAGTGAATGAAACTATTTTTCCTATACTTGAGCACTCAGGTCTTCATCACTAATTCCAATTAATTCCAGTAAGACATACTCTGCAATTGTCAGCACAATCACTCAGTGAATCCATCAGATATTATACTGGGATGGGAAAATCAGTTATTCTCTCTTAAAGCATTAAATTGTCTTCTATTTGCTATTAGTGCCACTGAAGGTTAAGGAATGTGTTGGTAAATCACACTGCTTAAATATTTCTGTCCTTTTAAAATCTGTGCATAAAGTTATTTTCATATAATACAACCTTAAATGTGTTTGCTAATCCTGACAAGAAAAAAAATCACACTTTTATTTCCACAAATGTAAAACTTACCCAGTTTTTTCAAAAAACAATGAAAAGTAGCATATTGTATAGCATATTGGTGAGAAATTTTAAAAATATTTATTCTGCTCTTTGTCTTTAATTCATTTTACATACTTTTAACTAGGTTTTTTAGGCAGATGAAAGAGTGTTTTGGGGGAGACGGATACAGCATTCAGAAAAGTCCAGGAAAATGAAGTAAGTAGGTAAATGTAAAATGCATTACTTAGAGACTTAGAAACCCCTCAAGTTTACATCTTTATGCAAATAATAATGACAAAGCTGATTAGAACCCTTTTCTTCTGAATGACATCTATGGAGAACAATACTTCTACTCGCACACATTAATTCATAATTTTCCTATGTCTTGATCAGAAATACATACATTATATCTAGACTATATATATATATAGTTATATAAGGATGCAATGACTGAATCAAAGACAATAGTACAGTCTCCTGTGTCCCACCCCAGTCTTTAAGTCAAAATAACACAGAAAAACTCCACATACCCAGTTTTAAAATATTGATCACTTGTACAATATTGATCATAACTTCTCTATACACAGATAAACTTTCACTTTATACCTAAAGATCAATTTGATTAGTTTAATAGTAAATTTTTAATTGTATTTCAATACGGTAAGGTATCTTGTATTCTTTAGCCTAATCATACAAAGAATATTTAGGTCATAAAAATCATGCATCATACAGCCAATGTCTTGAGAAAAAAAAATCCAACCAATATAAAGTATAAACATGAAAAAATACATTATTAGGTAACACTGGTGGGAATATTTAAAAGTATTGGTGCAGAAGAAAAGTTCTGTATATATAGATCCATTTTGACTTGTTAAATAATGCTAATTAGATAACGCTAGGTTTGTGGTTGCTGTAGAAAACAAGGAATAAAAAACCCCAAAACATTCAAATCAAATCCTAACATTCTCCCTAGCTGTAGCCATTTGCATAAACACATAACAAAATTAAAATAATATAATCTCTTTTCCTCTAAAGACTGAGGAAGTTTCTCATCTTCTAAAAATGAGAAAGAGTTAATAAGTATAGAAATAATGTATATAAATAGGATATGAAATTATTATATTTGAGAAGAAAAATATTTACATACTTGAAAACTGAATGGAGAAGCCTGATTTGCTGATGAAGAAATCACTGTCAAATTGTAATGTTAATGAGTTGAAAGTGCTGTGAATATCCTCTGGAAGAGCCGAGCCACTCCACTCTTTGAGAAGTATGCTGCTCTCAACAGGCCCATCCCATACCTTCAAGATGTCATGAGCAACCTCAGTATCAAAAACAATAAAATGCAGACTGCAAAAAAAGAGTAAAAGCATTGTGCATTACTCATTAAACACAAGCAATCATTCCCAAACTGTAGTTTTAAGATGCTGTTTAGTACTGAAGAAGAGTTGGTGGTCCTGCAGAGTTATTCAATTTTCCTATTGAACAAACTGATCTTGTAAGAGACATGCAGTTCTGTTTTACAAATGTCTGAATGACAGAAAATGCCATTCCAGGGTGTAAGTCCTCAAGACTTAATTTATAAGTCTACAAATTATCTTATTTTTATGATAATTATTTTAAGGTATACGAACTATGATTTCATAAAATATTTCCTCTTTTTATTGAAATGAGGATAGCAAGAATGCTGTTTTACTTGAATTATATGCAATTGAAAAAATGTAGTAGCTACTGGACAGTAAAACACATAGCACAAGAAGTCCTGTCAGCATTGCATTTCCTTTCCTATACAAAAACCAGAAAAATATCATAAATTAGCTTTTTTGCTAAAATTCATAAAATATAAAACTGTATTATAATACAATAATCTGTATTTATCTCTGGATGAAGAATTATATTTATAAAGGTGTTCAGGAATTTTATCTTATTAGTCAAAATATGTGCATTGTCTCTAAGTCTTGAATGTTTACATTCTTAATGCTGAAGAAATCTAATAGGTAAATATCAAAATGTCTTTTTTTTTGTTTCAAATAGTTGTGTGTTGACATTTCTTCATCTTATTAGTCCTTAACTGGAAATCATTAATTCAAAAATTGTTATTTAAACAAAAATGATGCATTGAAATAACCCATGATGGCGTAAATTCAATATTTAGCTTAGTGAAACAGGATTACAAAAAAAAGGGGGAAAACCTTCCACTGAATAACTTGCCATTTAAATATATTGTTTTGCCTGTGAGTCCCTTTCAAATCAGAATATTCTGTGATTATGTTTGTCTTCCAAAGTAACACATACTGAAGGCCTACTCCAGAAGAGGTGGCTGGCCATAACCTACTGATAGGAAGTAGAGAATAAATCTTTCATTTTCCTCTGCTTCCATGCATGGAAACTTTTGCTTTTGTTTTATTAAATTGACTTTATTTTGACTCACGAGGGGTTTTTCTCACGTTATTTTCTCCCCACTCCATCCTGCTGAGGAGGGACAATGTCAACCCACCACAGACTTTTTCAGGGCCCAGTGTGGGTCTTGAGATAACATCAGTTTTGCATGAAGGTTCTATAGCTATAGTAGTAATCAGGTGTCAAGTTCCTGTGCAGGTCACAGAGTTTGTTGGTTTCATAAGATTAGCTCTTCATTTTGCTGAATTTAGAAACATGTTAATTCAAATATTTGATCTGTGCTTTGCCCTGGCACTGATGGCCTTGTTGTGCTGGCAGAGCTATCTTGTGGAGAGGATAAGGGAATGCATCATTCTTTTCCTACCTGTGATTCGTGGGAATTATTTTATTATGCAGATTCCTGAGGTTTTGTTCACCCTTATGTAAGCTGTTTTATACTACCAATTAACACTATAATGTAATCTGGGGTTTGTGGAATCTGGTGCTGTCCAAGTGCAAAAGACAACTTTTGAGTGAGGCAATACTCAAATGTGCATTGAATGCTGGTTGTCTTGTCCCATATACTGGGACTTCACACCTCAACAGGCAAGCAACTTTGGAAAACTGATGCAACATCTTATAGAAGGGTACCTTGACTATGCCAAGTGAAAGTGAAAAACAGCAGCTTTTGTGGAAAAATATGAGAATGACAAAATATTTACAAAATACTGAAGTCAACCATAAATACTGAAGTTGAGCATGTACCTTATTGTCTTTCCTGGATCTGCTTCAATAATCCAAGTGCAATGAAGATTGTTGTCATATGGTGCTGGGTAACCAGGTGACAAAATGCGCCCTGATGTAGCAGCATGAATTCGACCACCACACTCAGCTGCAAAATAAGGATTATATTTCTAATGAGACCATAGTAATTGGCACTTCCATTTTCTATCCATTCCACATCTCTGTTTTCTAAAAGGTTAATAGAGTGACTTAATACTTCTGAAGTAATACACATACATAAAAACCAGGACATGTACATAAATTAAAATGAACACAATGATCTCATTCCTACCTAGTTATAAAGAAATAAACCACACTTCTGTGATTATGTTACTTAACTGACCAGACTAGTTCAATATGTACTAAGACTACAAAAGCACAATTTTACCATTAGGAAGACAGCAAAAAAGTTTCAGAAGTATCCCATCTAACATGCTTGGCTTTTCTAACAATGAATGTTTGAATTTAAACTTTACAGCAATGAATTTTATAATTAAAATAGCTTTCTGTTGTGCAATAATGTCAAAATTATTTTAGTTTAATGTTTTCAAGTCACTTCTATATAACTTCAAGTGTCATTACATCAGAAAGCAGTAGGTATTGCCTAGCAATTTCCTTTGGGATTTAAAAATTTAAATGCCATATGCTTGCAAAGCAAGAGAGTAAATCAGAAAGCTGTGATTTGATAGTATGTGGCATCTGGTTTAAAACATTTCTTACTATCAATGCTATTTTTTGGAGAGATCAATAGTAATGCTAAGCATCTGTAATCAAATGATTCTTATGTTGCTTGTTTAGAGCATCATGCCAGCATCATTTACATGTCTGGCCAGTGTAAAGACCCACCCTGATGAAATGGAACTGTGTAAAAATCATGTGCCACTGAGCTAAAAAGGACCAGTGATTCTTCAGTTAAGGGATGTACTTGAATTTCTACTTCATTTATAGTCTTGCCTTACAAGTAGTGTTGATAAAAAATCTTACCATGGGGATTTATTCAAGCACAACTGTACAGCAAGGATAGTAAGACAGAGATGATGGAAAACACATGGCAGTTGGACCAAATAATCTATCAGCAATACTCCTAACTTACACTAATCTTTGTGCATGCCACCGAGTAACTGCTCACAACCAAGTTGTTACCATGAGGGAAAATTACCATAGAGGAAATAAGGTGATTGATTTACTTATTTATCCTGCTGGTTTGATCACTCAAAACACTACATTCTATATACAGAGCCACAGAAGGAAGCAGCTTGAGTACAAAATTTCTTCAAACATAACCTTTGTATAGGATTTCAATTAATTTCCATTATACAAGAAAATTTGGATTGCAATAATCACTGTGGTAGATAACTACAGATAAGAAATGACTGATAGAGTATTGTATTTACCAAAGAACTAAATTTAACCCAGTGAACCCAAAATTTAAACTCAAACTAATTGACATATTTGATTTAAAATTCTGAGAAGGCTCATTTAGGAAAAGAATACATCATAAAATGCAGGATGATGCATTATGCATTTCATATTTTTAAAAAAAAAAAAAAATTTAGGAGTAGATCAAAAGTAAACTCTCAGAAGTGATTATAAAATAATTCAAAAATTTATTTTCCAATATGCAGAAATAAGCACACTATAAAATCCCCACCTCAAAGAATATACTATATAAACAACTATACTATAACTAATAGGAGTGACTTAAACACTTCTGTAAACTTCTAGAGGAGGAATTAAAAGAATTCATTGGCTTTCTTCAATAAGATTTAGAACATAGAAAAAATGAGAATGAATGCTAAGACCGGTATAACAGTGTATCACTAAAAATTAATAAGTGTAGAATATGTGGAATATGCCTATGTATAGGCTTGAATTTTTTTGTGAATGAGACTGAAATGATAGTGAATATAATGAAGAATATAAACACCACTGAAAAGAACAGCAAATATCAAATGCTAATCTAGTCTATGAGCAAAAATTATACATCTCCATAAACAAAGATATTAAGAAAATGCTTCTAAGAAAGAAAGTGAGGTTTGGAACTTCA
The DNA here is from genome assembly GCA_013398955.1 of Callaeas wilsoni. Taxonomy (NCBI): domain Eukaryota; kingdom Metazoa; phylum Chordata; class Aves; order Passeriformes; family Callaeidae; genus Callaeas; species Callaeas wilsoni. The sequence goes on from VWPU01000576.1 coordinate 302,447, forward strand.
TGACAACTTCAGAAAAAGGAAGAAAAAGAAGTCATTCAAATCAGAGTAAAAAAAAAAATTGTGATAACATAAGATAAAACTGATGGAAGAATAGATTTTATAAGTCTAGAGGGGGAGGGAAGCAAGACTGAAATAACCTGCAGATGTATAACTGAGTTTTCAGGGATCTTCATAGCAAGCTTTCCTATGCACAGAACAGTAAAAACCTGCCACAATTTCATAAAGATTACCGACTGTTTGTAAAAGACTGTTTAGAAGGAAACACTTTTAGAAGATTTTAAGAGAGAACAGTGAACATCTGATTTCTTGGGGAACTAATTAATGGTCCAGAAGAGATTTAAACTAGAAATGAGAAGAGGTAGTTTATACAGAACCGATGCAATCCCAAAATTTTATTTTAAGGAGAGGAACAAGGACATTAATTAAAAATATTTGTAGAGAGATGAAAGCACATAGAAAGATACCTTTTGGTTGAACAGACAGAAAATAAGACCAAAATCTCTCTGAAGATACCAAAATAAAACTGATTATTCTATCGATTGAGTGACATAATTTCACTTAAAGGTGAAATAAGATTCTCAAGAAATTTTGGCACAAATAATTCCAAAAGATTGGACATAAGATACAGAAATCAAATCTAGTAATGCAAGTTACAAAATCAAAGTATAGAGAAAAAAAAAGAAGAAAAAAATAGAGTGTCAAGCTTGAGTGAAATATAGAATCTTAAAAGCATACTGGTATCAAGAAAACTGGAATTACAGGTGGAAATATGTAACTAGAAGGAGGATTACATGGTAGGAATACAGCAGTAAACCAAAGAAGTCAGCGTGAAAAAAACGTACATGTTGGTCAAAAGTTTTTTGAAGAAGGATCATGAACGATGTTCTATAGGAGCAAAGATGGCAATTTTCTTTAGATTTGCTTGATCCTGGGTTCCCTAGCATCCTCCAGGGCAGACTGGAATAGACAGGATTTTTTTTTTTAAATTACTACTGTTTTAATTGCTGTATGTTTGAGAATTTAACATCCCACATATAGATTAGACGACAAATCATCACACAAAGAAAAGGAAATAGGTAGATGGTTGGATTTATTCACCTAATAGACTTGAAACCAACAAGTATTTTAGAGTTGATTCCAAGTCTTACTTGGTAGTGAACACAGGCACAAAAAAATATTGCTGAAAATGACCTTAGAGAAATGACTTCATTTAAATTACATGGGGAAATAGGCAAAGGTAGGACTAATTATGGGTCTTCTCTACAAAAGGGCAAACTTAGAGGAAAAGGAAGCTAACCAATTAAACTGAAGAGCTTGAGGACTTGAATGCATAAAGAGCCTGGAAAAGTCTTTAAATCAAAACTGAATAGTTGTTTTGACCTCTCATGCATATAGAAGAAAACTTACACATAAAATTCTAGAATTAAGTGGGGAAAATAATCTCTATTAAGACAGCAGAAACGCTGTTCACTGATGTCTTTCTGGCACTTGCCCTCAGCGTAAGCTGAACATTTGAAAGGAAGGGAGCTTTTTCTTTTGTAGACTGCAGGTCTGTGAATGTGTTCAGCAGGAAGCAGGTTCTGGAATGGACAATATAGCCCCAAAAATGGGAGAAAGGCAACAAGCAAAGATCCTGTAGGTGAGATGAGTGCTGAAAACAGTTGCTGACCTGCCAGCAGCAGGCAGCAGAGGCAAAAGCTAAGTATCCGAAGATACACAGAAGGAAAGACTCATGGGAACTCCACATGAAAATTGAAGTAAGGAAGTCAATGGCAATTGCTGGACTGGATAGTATATCAGACTCAGCAACCAGGGCTTCGTCAGAACCAAAGCAGTAGTCTTCCATCAAAGGCTGCTCTATAGAAAAAAGTGTTTCCCAGTAGTTTTATAAGCATTAAGAGCAAGCCACTTATTTCAGAGAAGTTATACTTCTATGTCCACATTCAATCTTTACTTGAAATTTAAAATGTGTTTGCACCATTATCATCTCATGAAGTACAGAAAGACAGAATATTTGGGTTTTTTTCTTGAAACACCAGACCAATCCTACCAAAACATTGTCACAATCTGTATTACCTATGCAAGTAGGCAAAGGTTTGTCCCAAACTCTTCGATCTCCACTTAAGCAGGTCATAATGCTACTACCATGCATTGTATAGCCAGGATTACAGCTGTATAAAATGACAGTGTCTACAAAATGTCCTTCATCTCGTATCTTGTAGCCATAATTTGGTATGCCAGGATCTTCACACTTTACTAGGTCAAAACCTGCAAACAGAAATGGGAAAAGAAGAAAAACAACATGGAGATATAAACATCAAATAAAATATAATGACAACAAATCTGATCCTGATGCAAATTATATTCTCATGTCAATGGCATTAGATGTATTCACAGTGACCAAACATAAATGGTATATAATTTGGGTAAATCAGAAACTGAAAGACTAGGAAGTAAGTATTAGCTTGATATTTGATTATGACATCTGCTTATTGAAGAAATCATCTTATCTATACTATTCTAAAATAGATTTGTGAGAAATTAATCAATTTATACCACTTCTATGTTTCATTCTTTTTTATTCAGTGGGAAGGAAATATCGATCCTGGTTTTGGCACAAAGTAGGCAGCTTCACCTCCTCACCTAAGCTCCATAATGATGTCAAGAGACCATAGTGGTAACTCAGGAAGCATGTGCAAAGGCTACTTCATCCATCCTAGTGTCAAGATATCATGGCTTCTGTTTCATCTCTGCTGAAAGGAAGAAGTATTCTCACATTCACTTTCAATTAGCATTCTCCTTTCCGGCCTATTAACATGCTGAACAGGGTAAATACCTCCCTCTATCATCCATGGAATGAACAGATCTGCTTTGAGCACCTACAACTCTTTCCACATTTTATGCATTAATGTCTTCATTGTCTTCATACAGCATCGCTAAAGTGTGAAAATGCATTCTAAATCTCTTTTTTTGCCTTCAGTTCCTGTTCTTGGAATAATATAAAGAGTGATTCCACATTCATCTTTCTTAATTCCAAATTCTTCTTCATTGTGGATTCTTCTTTATTACTGCCATGTCCCCAAACCAAAGAAGTAATTCTGACTCTACAAATATTTTCCATTTTGCTGTCCTTATTGTACTGAACACCTTATTTAAGTGGTTCCGAATCAGGGTTGTTGGTCGTCAGTTTTCTGTTTTCAGTGCATTCTCTACATGAAGTTGCTTAGGGAAGCTGTAGATGCCCCCTGCCTGGAAGTGTTCAAGGCCATGCTGGATGTGGCTTTGAACAATCTGTTCTAGTGGAAGGTGTCATTGCCCATGTGTAAGGCTCCAAGAAATTTGATCAATGAGACTTTTGAAAGGGCTTACAGTTGTTCATGTACTCTGAGTTAGATGCATGGGAGAAATACTAACAAGATACCCAAGAGGTCAAAATAACAAAAAAATCTTTTACTGGCATCTTTAGAAAATCAAAGAACTTTGGCAAAAGGTTTCAAGCAGCATTCAATCAATATGAAACAAACACTTCTCAAAGCATTAAGTTGGCCCATTCAACTTAGCAAACTCCAAGTCTGGTTGATTTTAAGTTTCTCAAAACATTACTCAAAATCCCGAGATGAGAGAATTAGGAGAGAAAGACAGAAAAGACGTAGAAAAGAAGAAACATATCCATCACTCCTGGTTCTGGTGGAGTTCAGCTGATAGAAATTCCAAGAGGAGGCAGGGTCAAATGTTCTTGCCTTGTGTCTTGCTTTAAGTACCCTTTGGCTTTTCCTGGACGCTTCCCCAGGTGGGGCTTGCAGTCATTTGGCCACTTAGGAGCTGGGTTAGGGGCTCCAGGGGTGGGCGTGGAGCCTCCAGCACGCCAGGGGTTGGTGGCCACGGCAGGGCTGGGATACAGGCTGGGGGAAGGGTGGGCTGTAAGGGGCAGTTCATCACCTCACCAGAGCAGGACCTGAGCTGCCCCTTGCCACACGCACACCCACACACCCCCACCCAAGAATATTTCAAGCCAGCAATCCTTACAGGCTCTCACACCATGTCAGGAGGGCTGGAACTAGATGATCTTTAAGGTCCCTTCAAACCCAAACCATTCTATGACTCTGTGAGGTCTTTCACTAAGTAGTAAATAAGATATCTATAGACAACCTTTAATTATTTTACAAATACACAAGCTAGAGTTGGTATCATATTTTTCTTGTTGCCTTTCTCTTGACACTGAGATCAAGCACAGCTGAAAAAATTTCAAGGAGTGTAAGGAGCTTTTCTTCCTGTAGAAATGCTAAAGATATCCATCAATGGACTCCTCTGAAAACACAAAATACCTTTGCTTTCTTTGTTCATTAATTGGGCACAAAGACTGGGATTTACCAGTTATAACACAGGACTCTAAAAATTAGAAGGCTAAATTTGAAGTAGTCTAGGCCTCTTCAATTGTCAGTAGAAAAATATGAATTTTTAGGAACCAGTCTACCCTTTTTATTGACAGGCGTTCAGATCAGTCAGCTCAATCAACTCGTGAAGACATTTATTTTCTACCTTTATTTTTAAGTGAGCCCATATTCTTTCTTTATACAGGAGGTCAGAACTGAATGCGGTTCTATCACATAGATACTGCATCTCTCTCTGTGCTAATATTTACAGAAACATTAAGCCCCAGGAACAATAAGAATACTCTGGCCACAGTCATGCACTCTTAAATTCAGTTATCCTTTAAAAGAGCATGGCTGTTTATAACTCTCTTCCTGGGAATTCAGCCGTCTACTATATTATGCCTGAGATTGTCTGGGAAAGTCCTAGACATAAGGTGGCAAGATAGAGGCATGTTAGCATTTATTCTAACATTTTGTCAGTCTAAAGAATCATTTCCCCATACTCATGCCCTGACGATGCCTAGTTTACTAGCAGAGCTGTAGTCTTTATGTCGGATGGAGTTATCTATAATCACACACAGTACAAAAGGATTATAGAGATTTATCATCATTCTCTTGCTTAAAGATTTTTTCCATGTGAATATTTGCACATCCCTGCAATTTCTTTCTGTGGACGGAAAAAAAAAAAGGGCATAGAAATAATTTTAGCTAGTTCTCAGCAATGATTATATAAACAGTCACATCTAAAGAGTTTTCTGTCTTTTAGAGTTAACGTTATCGTATGAAGATTGATTAATCTCATTCTAAGGAAGAAAAAAGTAGATTGAATAGAGTGGACAATTCTAAAAAGGTCTATTTCTCTTCACACATTATAAAGAACCAAGATGATTTGGTCATTCAGATGAGCTGAACTTCACAAGACAGCTATATTTCATTATTTTAATCTCCTTATTAAACATACAGAGACATTTATGTAAAACCCTGAAAATGCAAGTTGTTTGATAGATAGCATTATATTTTAAGGTTAATTTGACAGCATGAGCCAGTGTAGCACTATTTCTTTGCCACTGCTTTCAAACACTTTCTCATTCTTTATTAGGTGTGACATTTGGTTATCAAATGCAGTGGCATGTGATTGACAGATGAAACTCTCCTGGTTAAAGAATCTACTTGTGTCTCATGAAAAAACTTTCCATAATACTGATATATAGTTAGAGAGATTGATTCTCCAATACCTTGTACCACATAAAGAAGACAAGGTTGTCAGGGAGAGGCAGTATCTTTTATAAGACCAACAGACAAATTTGGGTGAAATGAAATGAACTTTTGGACAAACCAGCATTCCTAGTCTGCTATACAGCCATCTTCACTAAAGAAGGCATCAAGACTGGGATAAAACTATTGTTATGACTTGCAATAATTTCATGTATTCCAGTTAGCATTCAGTTTTGCACAAGGTGTAAACATACATGATAGATGTGAAGAGTTAAAGAGATCATGTCACAAGCTTAAGAAGTCTGAGAGAAGCCTACCATAGCCTGCCTGCACTTTGTCTATTGCTTGAAACAGGACTGAGGGACACAAAAGATATTTTTGTTTTTATTTTGCCTTATTAATAGTTTGTATCATCATTTAAAGTCACTTATATCTTTAAGTACCCAAAAACATAAAGGTATTTCACCTTATTTGCTTTGTAGATTTCTATATGTTCTCCTATTTTTTTTTTTAATTTGCCTGTGAACATACTTTTTCACGTGTCTGTCCCAAAGTGAATTGCCTACTTCTTCAACAGCCTCACACTGTACAGATACTCACTGCACTGCATTTTTGTATCTGTAAACGACAAAGTACCTCTGAAAATTATAAATAGGAAACCACAACTTTGTTAAAAACATTCTGAGTACACAGTGGCATGTACAGGAATTTCTCAGCCTTTACAGGTGTCAAGGGACATGAAGTCCCTTCCAGAAATATACTGATTTTTTAAAATGCTACTTTTGAGACTCCATGGGAGCAACAAGAGAGTTAAGATTTTTCTGCCAGTTCATTATAAATCCAAATCAAATATTTATTTGGAGTAAAGTGTTAGATAAGATGATTGTTGAGAACATAACAAGTCACTGTGTTAAGTACCACAATTTAATTTCCTATTTCACAAACAATAAATTTAAAAATAACATGCAAATAAAAATATCTAACTGGAAGTAAAAATATAAAACCTAAATTTAAATATCCTTGAAACCCTAAACCCTTCAGTATTTGCTGGTTTATTTAGATTATTCAGACATTTCTATCAAAAAGACCACCTTGATTTTAATTTCTAGGTATTGATAATTCATGAAGAGTCCAGCAGTAGTCTAAATTTTTAGGTTTGTTTGCACAATATTATGCCTAAGGGGAAAAAAAAATAGATACAAACATACAGTGTGGCAAAATAAAGAGTATTATTGCTTTTGGTATTTCAAGAATAATCCCTTCAAGAACACCCAACAAGCTAATCGTTGGCATTTATGCCAAATTTTTAAAATGGCACTTTGAATACTCTAGAAAAAAACTGTAAGAATGACAGTAGATAATTTGCAGCCCCATGTTCACTACATTTTTCCACCAGCAAGACTACCATTGTTTATCAGTAGGCCTATTAAAAATTGGGGTATTTCACATGCAAGTAGGTGCTGTTCATTGTGTGCAAACACAGCAGTTATCTTGCCCTGTGCTCTTCTTTCCCAATTTCTTTCCCTTCCTCTCATACACCAAAACTAGAACTTTTCATTCCTTTGTTCCCTGATGCTCTTGTAAATCTGGAGTAATTTATCATAACTGATCATATTGTTCTGAAATATCATTGTAGAAAGGTTGCAACAGAACTTCAGGGTTAAAGTAGATGCTATGAACTTTTACAGTGGCGGAATTTGGCCATGAGTCCCACACAATCACAGTACTTGGATTTACCTGATATTGCAAAAAGCCAGTGCCAGAGAAATTCTGCCAAGATTCTTACTGCTGAGAAAGATTGTTGGATTGACAAATTGCTGCCAATTATCTTATTCTGGAGTTTCATTATAGGATTGTCAGAACAATGAATGCATAAAAGCCTGTTAAATTAAAACCAAAACAGCCAGAATACATCTTGATGATTGGCTGTAACCTCCCGGCTAACTATCCAATGTGATTTACTCTGTCGTATTTGACATAAATAATCAGGAATGTAGAAATACCAGTTGTCAGGGTAAAAATTATTGACATGTCTGTAAATATATGTAGACTATTATTACAACTTCTTTCACCTCAGTTTAATTATGATGGGCACTGTGGTACTAGCTACATTAGTAAGCACTACAGTATAATAAAAGCAAATCTGGGCAGCAAAACAATGAAGCTGAGAATATGATGTCCACACTACCTATACTCAAGTGTTTTTACTTTGGACTAGCTTTTGTGTCCATTAGTGGGTGGAATATGCTATGTGCATGTATATATGAAAGCACAACTTTCAGTTCAGCTTCAGGTTTGGACCCTCCAAAGCCTGTTGTCAATATGAAGAACAGAGTGTTCATTTTTTTGTCTCCAAGGGAAATTTGCAGGGATTTTGTATTGCACAGTGTGTTTATAAAAGAAGTTGACAACATCCTGAGGTATCTACAAAGGTTTCTTTCACTCATTTTGAGACGAAGAATACAGTTTGCTTACCCTATATACACATGTGCATTTACACTGCATGTAACTGTACAGTGGCTATATGAAAAATAAGTAATCTAAACCAAGTAATTTCCTACTAAAAGAAGTCCTAAGGTATTTTGAAACAATCACTCTCCTAAGGCCAGACACATGAAAAAGTAAGCACCTAAAAGGTGCATTACCATCCTTTAGATACTTGATCCCTAATTTGAAACTAACCTTGAGTTCACCATTAAGACTTCTATGAATGGACAAAAGCAACAAAGACACTCTGAATTGTGAGCTATGGTGCTCATCCAAATTTTACGTCCTACACAAAGGTTTGTTGATGCATGTCACATTATTACTGATTTAGTAGAACATATAAGCACACTGTTATAAGGAATCAGAATATAAGTCAAGAAATTAGGCTGCAGGGCTTTATTTCTTCCTTTTTTTTTTTCTTTCTGGCTTAGTAAACCTTGTTCATGTTTTGCAAAAAATATACTATTTCAATTAAAACTGCACTTATGGAGATGGAAGATAACAGTGTTAAAAAAGAGGAAATAGTTGAACTGACAATAAAATAAATGTAACATCACAGCTCTTAATACTGTTGTACCACGGTGCAAATTTGTTCAATTGCTTTCGACACTTTAGCTTTATCTACAGCTATGTTGAATTCATTATGGTCAATGCCATTCTGACTTTATGCCAAACCATACACAAAACTGCCATAGAAGCACAAAATGCTTACAAGTTTTCTTCTGTATGCTCTTGTTGATTTTACAGGAATTCAGTCTTGTTTGTGCCAGATTCAAATCAGATTTGCACTCCTGGGCATCCTAATGCTGCATCAATTCACTTTTAAGACCCTGGAACTTTGTCTTCAGATATGATCCCAGAACACTGTAACCACCAAATAAGAATTTCTTCTTGTAAATTCAAAAGCATGAACCTGTGCTGCAAGGTCTGTGCACTCTGCTGCTTTGTATTAAGAACTCTAAATAGAAAGCCTCCAGACAAAACTGTAAAGACATTTTAAAATAAATGCCAGCTGGGTTATTTTCAAAACTTTAGATGCCCAATCTAAAGATAAACAGGTCCTTAAAACATAAAAGCTGTAGCATCTAGGTGTAGATCAACAGTATCAGTAATCTTGGCTTGGATAAATAAATTTATACTCACATAATTTCCTGATATACTGTCTGTTAAAGATGAGGAAATACTATTACAACAAAAATTATTAATTGCTAAGAAAGTTTCATCAGACAGGCCATGAGGGGTTAATTATTTTGAATGCAAAAAGTGTTTTGCAGCTTATATATTAAAGACCAAAGAGATGCCAAATATGCTTTAATAATCTCTAATAATTATATTAGTTACTATACTGTAAGTATAGACTGGGTGGGCTCTGCTCATGCCCTTTGTGAAAAGGCACTGTCTTTTCTGCTTGCCATGGAAGACAGAATGTGCAAATAATGTATAACCTATCTTCAGCTTCTGAAAGTGATGTGATGGAAGATTTCAGGATGATTTCAAAAGAAGGAGACGTGCATATAAAAATCCTATTTCAGTACATACATGGAAATATTAACGTTTTATTATAAAATAAAACTACTATGAAAACATTGGAAATACTAGTAACTCTTCTAGACTTGCCTAAATCTTAAGTAATTTAAGCTCATAAATGTAGTCTATATGTTTAACACAGAATCTTTTTGAACTATTAAAGAGTAATTAAAAGTATGAAATGGTACTTGAGTTAATGTTCAGAGTCTATGATGGATTTCTAAATGCATGGAAATGTCAACAAATATTCATTCTGCAGTTGTTGCATCCTGAACCTCCATAACATTATTTAATTAAATGCATGCAATTCAAAATAAGAGTTCTTGGCATTTTCATTCTTTCTTGGAACCATTTATGTGCACCTCTGTCCTGAAACCTACAGCTGCAGGAAAAAAAAATACTGGAAAAATGGCCAATTAAAAAGCCTCTACCTAATTAGAATGATAGAAAAATTTATAGAAAAGAAAGTGTTTGTTTAATGTGGCTATAGTGAGGTATCAGAAACTACTGCCTTGTATCCTTTGGAAACTGAGAAACACACTTTAAATTTCTCAAAAGCTTTGCAATCAGTCAAAAGCTTTGGCAGCTTTCACTATATGGATGAGACAGTCATTCAATGGAAAATACTTTCTAATAGGAATTTCAGCAATTCTTCTTAACATGAACAACATATAAAAAAAATTATATAAACCTGCAAAATATGTAAAATAGAGATGTTAGGACATGTTGTCAATAGCAGGTCTTTTGAACAGAAAATGATAAGAATTCTTTTCTGTAATTTTCTCCTGTTATAAATATATTAGAAAAAGTTCTAAGGTCTTTCCCCACCAATTTCAAACCAGGTTCTTTGTGTCCATGTATCTTATTCAAAAATTTTGTTCTCCCTTTCTCAGCTACAATGTCCCCATACACAAATAAAAAATTTTAAATCTAAGAAGCAAGTTAAATATGTGTAGACGGGTAGCAGAAGACAGGGTTTTATTCTTTTATTGAAAGAAGATACATAAATAACAATACTTAAAAGAGATGGGTATGCAAATATATGTGCCTGCATCAGGATGACTGCTGTGCATATATAGAAAACATACAAATAAACTTTGCAATCAGCAAGCAAGTGAATAATTAATCACAATTTATACTCCATATAAGAAGCAGAGATTAAAGATTAAATTCCATGTGAGTTTAAAAGCTCTAACTTCAAGTATCTATGGAAAGCTATCTTCAGGATCTCCATGTCTACACTCTCTTTTATAATCAGTGGGGACATGACTGATACAGCCACTAATTAAAAATATTTTGTGGTTGGCTTGTTAGAAGAGACTGGTCTTATCCTTTTTCAGGGAGTGGGGAAAGAAAAGGAGAAGAAATAACATAAACACACACTTTTTTCCCCCTGTGTTATATAGTGCAAGTTACTTTGACTTAACATGTACCAAGCACTTAAGTGTTTGCAAATTCTTTCATTTCCTCACAGACTTTTCTAAAATACTCATCCTTAGAGGAATGAAGTCACCATGAATGTAAAGGATGGATTAAAAATGGAAAAAGCATTATACAAGCTTATAAAAAGCAGTATGGCACAGATAGGACTGAAAGCTGAAAAGAACCCCTTAATCTCCAACTGTGTTGATTCCTTCACACACTGACATGTGAAACACGCACACATCACCTGTTATTCTCGCTAGTGGTATTGTGCCCAGAACTTCTGAAAATCAATTTCTGAATACACTGTGGTGAAGAAATGAATAATAAGAAACACATAAATTTTGTCTGCCTTTCATCATCCTATTTCAAGCAACTCTTCCCATCTAGAAAGAATGGAAGCAGAAGGAATAGAAATAAATAGGTTTACAGCATTCATCTTTAACTATCTTTGTGCCAAATAGTCTTCTCTTTACATGCATCCCTAATTCTGTCCATATATCATATACACATAATTTTGGCAGGGTGATTTTAATATGCATAAACTTTTGAAGGAATAATCTTAATTTTATTCTGAAATTACTTTCATAATATTTTAAATAATTAGAAACATTAGAAACATAGTTTAGTTGAGTGAAAAAAAATCTGTTTCCTATTTACTGCTAATCTTCAGTTATAAAATACAACTAGGTTTGAGGGCACCAATCTTAATTTGTTGAAATATAAAAAGTTCCCTAATATGATAATGGGACTGCAGAAAAACTTACATTCTTCATTTAAACTGTTAAAATCTTTACTAAGTAATTCTAGATTTTTCTTGAAAATTCATTTTTTTAGAAAGGGAAAACAACAGTCAGAAGAAAGTTAAGATCAAATTTTGATCGCAGGGGCTCCCATAAGTTATTTGAAATGCCTAACATTATATAGTATATTATATATTATTACATGCTATATATTATATTATTATATACTGTACAGTATAGAGTATATGACATATAAGATTGTAGTTTTGCATAAGAGTATTAGAAATGTGGAACAGAATAATATTTTCATGTTTGTGCAGCTTAGATTTTATAATTAGGCTGTTATAGTTAATACTTTCATAAATTAAACAGCAAATCAGCAGTGATGCACTTAACAGATCTTAGATCTGAATTGCAGCAAGAAGGAGTTTGCAAGAAGGATTACTCCATCAGCCTAGGTTTCTAGGTGCTGATCATTTACCTGACTTAAGGAACTGCTTATCAGCCTCCCTTTCCCAACAGATAGGGTTGAGCCAACAATCGTAAATGGGAAATAATAATTTCTCTTTCAACATGAGGCCGGCTCAGGCAAGAAGGCTGGGGTAAAGAACAATAGGATATTGGCAGTTCTGTTCAAGTGTTCTAAGTTTTCAGGCACGAATTCTTGCTCATGGGAAAATTCTAGTAATTATAGCAGTGGGAATAAACTAACAGTAACTCTAGTGTCTACTCATCTAAAACTTGGAAAAGAGGAAATGATTCACTGCAAATAAACAGGAGTCTTTTTGTGAAAGACAGAGGAAATGAGCAAACTTTTGGAACAAATCCCAGCTAAAACTCATTAAATCCAGCTGCACATACATATAATGACAACATTTATAATGGCTTCATAGAAATAGATTCTTTTAAAATATGACAGAAAAAAGTTTAGGTTGAGGTGGCAAAGAAGGTAAAGAAATTTGAAACCAGTGCAATGACAAATTCATGGAAACTGTTCCCACTAAAGTCTCAGTAATAACGCTACAAATATGATCACTTCTTTAATATTAAAGCAATATAATCTTTAGGCCATCACTCCTGAAATTATGAATTTAGCTGTAATCTGCTTGCAAATTTCAATCACATTTTTTAGCTACAATGAATACATCAGCAGATGAGAAAAAAAAATTCACTTAAGAAGCCTACCTGAATTGACATCACTGAAAAATCTTATTTTCACACTCTAAAGATAGAATTTTAATATAAATGTAAAACACCATACTCATATGGACATCTACAGTGATCTCTGCTAGCCGCTCTCTTTCTCATCTGCAAAGCATAACTGCATTTTAAACTTTATAACACGAGATTTTAAAAAGCAGCCCTTTTCTTGATAATAGATGTGAATTACAACACTGGGAAAACCCAGTGTTTTTAAGAAGATGAGAATCTCTGAACCATACACAGAAAAGTCAGAAGACCTTCAACTGGTAATTTTCAGAACCAAATCACAATATCCTTTAACAAATTACCTTTTCCGTATGTTTGATACCTCCTACATATGAAACCTTTTTTTTTCAGAATTGAAATTGAGACATAATTAACATCTTCCTTGTTTCTAACCCCATGCCCAGAGGGATAATTCAGTGATTTAAGGATGATAATTTATGTAAATTTGGAAATTAAATATTTTTCTTTTAAATTTTCAGAGCACTTTTCTAAAAAAGAAAAAAGCTATTCATTTTGTTTATGTATATTTGCAATACACATATTTTAATTAAAACAAAATCATGGTTTTCACTCCGAGCATTTTTTGAAGAACACAGTTTAATAATCATGTACTACTCGGCCTGTATTCCTATCAGAGCATGCTCCTACCATTCTATTTCTTGTGTTTCTTCCTCTTCTCAGTTTAATTTTTGCACCCTTCTTTTTACCAATGCGGTCTCAGTTCTCCACTCCATATACTTGCTCTATTACTCAGACAGCCTTTCTGGCAATCTTCCTTGTTTACATTTGCATCCTAGCCTTTTTGTCCCAAAAATCACCTTTCCCCATACACTGTGGTGCATTTCTTGCCTTCTGTACTTCTCCTTAGGACTCGCTGGTTTGATACTGCAGCTTTATTTATTCCAAGCTCCCAACATAGTAACATGAGAGGTACCTATCTATTCCCTTCATTCTCTCTTTTTCCCTCTTCTCCAGGTCTGCCTTTTATGTCCCTGGTATTGTAACCAGACAGCACCATCCTCACTTTCTCAGGCTACCCACAAGAGAGAAGGCAGTAAGAACACAGAATATTGGTGGGTTTACCCCAGCTGGCAGGTAAGCCCCCACCCAGTTGCTCTCACACTTCCCCATAGTGAGATCTGAAGAGAATCAGAAAGACAAAAGCAAGAAAACGAGTCAGTCAAGATAAAGACAGTTTAATAAGTGAAAACGAAACAGAACAAAAAACCCAAACACCTCAAAAACAAACAAGTGATGCAAACCCAATCACTTATCAACAGCAGTCAGATCCTTAGCAACAGCTACATCGGAAACACTTAGCCAGATTTTAATTGCTAAGCATGACATGACATGACATGACATGTGTCACCAGTTCAGGTCATCTGTGTTACCTCCCACCTTCTTGTCCACTCTGAGCCTACCTGCTGGCATATCAGAGCAAGCCCTGACACTGTGAAGCACTGCTCAGCATTAGCTGAAGAATCATAGAATCATGCAATCATCAGTGTTGGAAAAGATCTCCAAGATCATGGGTCCAACCTTAGACCAAACATCACCATCTCAACTAAACCATAGCATTAAGTGCCAAGTCCCGGTGTTTCTTGAATACTTCAAGGGACGATGACCCCATCACCTCCCTGCACTGCCCCTTCCAATTCTTGACAACCCTTTCAGCGAAGAAATTCTTTCTGAAAGAAGTATTAACTCTATGTTTTCTTAACTGAATAAAATTAACTCCATTCTAGTCAAACTCAATTCAGATGGACAAACTGTGCACCTCCATCCTAATCCAGGCCTGTTGAGAAAAAGTATTTTGAAATACTCATTCATAGGGTAGGATCTGCTCACATAAAGTCTATCTGGCTAAAGATCTGTACCTCAAAAAATCTGGTAAGATTTTCCTGACATGGGAAAAATGCAAAACATCACCATGCCAGCAGTTCCATCTACAAAGCATGGGTTAACATAATTTTTCAAACAGAAGGTTAATACAGTGCTTATATTCACCTAATAAAATTGTTTTCATTGTTTCTGTCTTAGAGATAAAAAATTATTTGACACCTACTCTGTTTACCAATTTAAATTCAGCAGTTTCATAGACATCTTTAAATTAAAAGTGAAAACCAATCTCAATTATAAAAACTGTTAGACGACAATTATTTTACATTTATACAAAGTTTTGAAGATTTGGGAGAAAGGGGAGACTATGTAAATGTTGAGTGTTTTGGCAGCAGAAGGCAATGTAATTTTCTGGGGGAGGAAGGAGAGAAGAGACTATGATGTCATCATGTTATTAATCAGGATATCATAATTCTTGTACACAAGTGAAATTAATATTTCTAACAAACCTTTCTTTTGACATTCATTAATTTTTGTTTCTCAAGTTTGCAACTTTGATTTTCTTTTAGAAGAGCTTTTTCTATGCATGCAATACAGCTTACATTCATTTGGGGTTAGCCACATAATAGTACTGCTCTTAATAGGACCTGTGCCTACATCGTACACGTATAGGTTAAGACATAGTCATTTAATATTTTTTGTCTTTGGTGTATTTTCATTTAGTTTTGTCTTACATTTTTACTGCAGTGTGTGAAGGTTCTACTTGGAACAGATCTTATACACAGACTAGTTATGGAAAGGAAACTGGAAGAGCTTCTTTTCATTACTATGTTGTTCTGCTAAACTGACATTATACACCCTGAGGCAAAGCCATTATATTCCTGAATTTGAGACTGATTGTGTGCTAGAGTAATTGTCTGAGTTTGCAGTTTCAGAACATTGTTTTCACTGACATTCTAACATTTTCAATTACTGTAGAATAGGAAATGAACTAAATTAAAGTTCATGATTCTCTTAAATTAACCATTATAAATGGTTTCAACAATTTATATAAATTTAGACCATGCTAATTCAGATCCACTTTCCATGCCCTAACTTTCACTATCCCTTGAAAGAAGTAGGGTTAAAGAATTATTATAACACAGAACTTAAAACTGTAAATTAGAACTAAATCTTTAGCAGTAACGGAATACCATGGATGCTAAACCCGTGCATCATGTCTGAGAAAGGTATCTAAAAATTTCTTTCCTTAAACTGAAAAGTATATCTTCAGACCAATAATGAGAATATTGCAAAACTACTAACTATGCTAAATATAAAGGATGTTAAATGCAAATGAAAATATTAAAAGTTATTTAAAAAAAAATATCCATGCACAATCCTAAATCTGTGGTAAATTCTGTGGAGTGGAGCACAGCTCAGAGGCCTGAACTCTTCTGAAAGAAATGATAGCCTTGCAGAATTCTACTTTCTGAGAAAGAAATGGTCATCATGGATTCGAAATTTGAGGATGTTACCATTAAATTATGATTTGTGCCTACACAATATTAATTTTCAAGAAGATGAATCCTAAGTGAGATTTTTTCCAGCCCTCATTTCCATTTTAGCACAGAACAGCAGGAGAATATCTAATTTCCCATCATGAGGAAGTGAAGGATACAAATAAAAAACAATTTTTGAGGAACTAACATGGAATCTCATTTTTAATCTATAGCAGCAAATCAGGGACGTGTCAGGGATAGGCCTTCAGAAATCTAAAATCTAGCTACAGAGTATACCACAAATTCCTGAATAATTTTCAGACTTTAAAAAGTCTGTAACTAGTTCTTCATATTTCTGAAGCACAGAGGAGTCTGTTGAGAGGCAGAACATGAGTGGGTCAGTGCAGCCAGGCATGTTCCCATAGACAACATCTGTCAGTATTTCTGGATGGACCTTTTCATTGACTTATTACAATATATTCTAAGACTTAATCTGCAGATAAGTGAAGCTTTTGCTTCTATTATTTACTGCACAGGACTGGGGTACCATGAAATTGCCATAGAGAGCTAGATGAGCTGCTCCTACAAAAGATGTCTAGATAAGGTCCAACAGCTACTTCATGCAATTTCAGATGAGCTGCCAGTGCAAAGTACACGGTAAAAACCCTCAGGTCTGAGAAGAGTCCAAGGAGCAATTCTACACAGGATTAAAGTTCCTTATACATCATGAATATAGACATCCATCATCAGGCACCATGAAAAGAAATTAATTTTGAGATTTCTAGCTGGTACTGTGAAGGGAAAGAGTGTTTTTTTCTCAAATGTTTACTGAGAAAACTGTAAGTAGAGTACCGTGCTGAGTGATCTGTGATCTGTACAAGACCATATAGATTATACAGTAGCAGCATTAGGCGGTCCTCAGAGGGTCACAAAACATTTGTATACGACATGTATGATAAAGTGTGCAGGTATTATTTTTTGTTTTTCCAAAAGCTAGGAAAAGTGAGACTGTGTTCAAGGAAGGAGGATTAAACAGGAGCAAGGAAGCACTCATGACACAAGTCAGTGTAAGTTCAGTGCATGAAGAGTGAAAGCAGCCACTCTTAAAATTCCTCTTGTGTCAGGACTGTGATAGGGGAGTGGGTAGGCATGGCAGGGAGACTGTGTGTTTGTTATTCAGAAGCTGTACTGAATTGCTCCTTATTTAAAGTTGCAGTCTTTTACGTTTACCAGACAGCTGTGTTTTGCTTTTTCCAGCTGTCACTGTGTGGCATCAATAAGATTTTAATTTTATCTGAATGTCAATTTAACATTAAATGCCATTGACATGACAGCAAAAAGCACTGGCATATTTATACCAGAATGGCCAAATCTTATAACTGAGCCATGAACAGGAATAGATGTGGGAATCCCTGTATCTAATCTTCTCTTCTTCACAAAAATTAGAGGTGTCTCAGGGAGAAAAGTTCTAATCAGATGGAGGGAAAAGAGATTCCCCAAATTAGAAAACTGCAATTATGAAAGGATAACAGACATTTTCTAAAAGGAAAAAAATAGCAGTCACATGAGTCAGTTGTGGTTACAACAAGCATACACTTAAATTTTTACATGCAGGTCACTACTGATGTCCTCTACTCATAGTGAATTAGACATCAAGATTATGTTGCCATTTCCTCAGCACTGAGATATAAATGTTCACAGTCACTCCCTCTGACAGCAGTGTAGAGATACTGGAAATGGACACTTTACCTTATTCCTCCTAACACGCTATAAGGAAATGGCTTTATATAAACTTGTTTTATACAACGTCAACAAGTTTCCTTCTTTGTTCCTCATTTTTCTTCTCCTCTGGTAGAGTCATATTCAGGTATTGCTAAAATTACTATTTCATTGACTCTTACTCCATAAATACTTACCCTGCCAACGTCAGGCTAAAATATTCTCAGCTTTTCTGAAGTAGTTTCCTCAAACAAAATAATTATCATTTTAGTTTTCACTCAAAATATTTCTTAGTTTCTTAAAACAGTAACTTGAGAAAGAGTACAGATATTTTCATGGTCTTTTCTAGTAAAAAATACCCCTACCTATCAGGATAAACCCATTTCCATGAAAGCATCTTGTAGTTATAGATCAAAGAATATGATAACTATAATTTCTAGTTTCCATTCAGTATTACCTGAAGCAATTTCCTCTATAGAAAATTTCTTCAGAAATTTCATCAGATTTCATTTAGAACTTGAATCCTTTAGAGATTTCCTTTTAATATCTGCTTACAGTCTGATTTCTACAGTTTATATAAACATGTCAGATTCTGAGTTTATAAAATTCAGTTTTTATTATGTCAGTAATGAGATTCTGAAAACAGAGATAAAAGTTTCTTTATCCACATTTCTGTTCTCATGGATCATTAGCTTTTTCTTCTATTGTATTTTTAAATTTAACATAATCTTCAGAATTCACGCTACCAAAAATGATGGAAAGGTAGTTGCACAATGAAATAGTAGGTTTTTACATTAGTCTTTTTAATAAAACGCTGCAATGTTACTTCTTAATTTCAATATCATTAATAGGAAGAAAAGTACTACAAAGAACAACAATTAAGGGCAGTTGATGATGCCTTGTTGGTAGCAAGAACTCAGTAATCAGATAGGAAATAACCTGAATTAATTAACTTGATTTATTGGACCATCACTTCTCCTATCTCTGTCTTATGGTATTAATTATTCGATTTCATTCACTCCAGCATATATTTCTCCTTTCCTTCCATGAGGCCATATTTTAGCACCTTTTTGATTTGTTTTAGTAATCTTAAAGTATCTGGCATTATAGTTCAATCTGAAAAATGAATAAATAAACTTCAGAGTAATCTTTCAGTTGATTCTGTTGTAAACTATAGCTTTATTAATCCAAAAATTTAATTATCATTTTGTGTTTCATGTGTTTGCCAAATGAAAAATGGACATATTTGTTTAGTAACTGAATTGTAACTGCACCAAAAAAATTTTAAATCCATCAAATAATGAGTATAAATTTCTGGTATATCTAATCTCTAAGGTATTAGTAGGATAAGACTCTTTCAGAAAAAGAATGTGAGCCAGCATTGCAGCCATTTTTCAAAACACTGCAAAAGAATGCATCTTCTGCTTGTATTAATTTATGAATGGTGAAAAGTTCCACACTGAAGGGTTTTGAAATAACAGTTACAGTAGAAGGAAATCACCTTGTTAGATGGTCACTGTCTCAAAATTTATTATATTGAATTTGGCTTCCTGAAAACACATGTGAGAAGTAAAGAATTAATCTGTATTTACAAGTAGGGACTGTCTCATGTGAGAGAAAGTAGGAAGAAAAGTCATTACAGATAAGCTTTTCCACATGAATGGCTGCAAATTGATCACATATGATAAGTAAATTAGAAACTTGGCAACCAAAATAAAAAAATGTAATGCAGACATAGGAAAATTAGTTTTGCCTCTCTACCCAGTATTAAAATTACAGTTAAAAGACTATGTCATATTCTTTCTACATGCTTCAGAAAATGTAAAACTACTTGGAAGAATAGAAAACAGATATTCAAAACTAATCAAACAGTCAGGGGATAAAGCCTTAACACATGAATTATTGTATCTTATCTTTCACAGAAATATATGGTGCAGGAGAGCAAATCTTAAAATAAAGTGTAACAAAATCAAACAATTGGATGCAGAAATTAGACAAAATTCTATTTTTAAGTAAAATTGCAATTGTGAACAGTAGGTGGACCTGATCACTGAAGCAGGATTTGAAAGGAACTGATTTGAGACCCTTGAAATCAGAGCCTTTAAAATAAGATTGTTTTTAAAACAGGTGTTTGGTTCCTTTTCCTTCAAAGGGAAATTTCTACAGTTTCTCTAGGCAAACCAGATTAGATTTCCCTAGTCATTCTTTAGGGGTTCTGTAGGAAAAAACGTCTAAAGGTAGGATGATCACATTCAGATTTACCAGGCACAGCAGAAAGAAGAGAAAGTGAATAATTTCTGGTTATTCCACAGCTTACTCCAAACCAAAGGGAAAACATCAGGTGTACTAAAATGAGCAATGATTCCATTTCTGTGCCTCACTATGTTGTGGTGCTCTTCTCTGCAAGATTCAACAGCAACTCATGGAAAGATAATAAATTGAAAGTAAATGGAACTTGGAGATTCCTTGAAACCTGGACAAAATATCTTTTTATGAGGGCTAGAAACAAACTAGCTATCTCCAAAGGTATTCCCCACAAAAACGTCATTGTTTTGCCAGCAAAATTAATTCAATTAATTGCATACAGTCTGTGGGACAAATGCATTGTTTGTCAAGACTTGTTCACTCTGGTCTCTTTCCAGTATATTCCACCCTGAGCCTGACAAGCAGTCAGGACAGATTGAGTGTATACCCAGGTACACTTTTTTTTTAATTCTCATTTTCTCTTTTCTTTTTTCTTCTCTTTTCTTCTCTTTTCTTCTCTTTTCTTTTCTTTTCTTTTCTTTTCTTTTCTTTTCTTTTCTTTTCTTTTCTTTTCTTTTCTTTTCTTTTCTTTTCTTTTCTTTTCTTTTCTTTTTTCTCTTCTCTTCTCTTCTCTTCTCTTCTCTTCTCTTCTCTTCTCTTCTCTTCTCTTCTCTTCTCTTCTCTTCTCTTCTCTTCTCTTCTCTTCTCTTCTCTTCTCTTCTCTTCTCTTCTCTTCTCTTCTCTTCTCTTCTCTTCTCTTCTCTTCTCTTCTCTTCTCTTCTCTTCTCTTCTCTTCTCTTCTCTTCTCTTCTCTTCTCTTCTCTTCTCTTCTCTTCTCTTCTCTTCTCTTCTCTTCTCTTCTCTTCTCTTCTCTTCTCTTCTCTTCTCTTCTCTTCTCTTCTCTTCTCTTCTCTTCTCTTCCCTTTTCTTTCCTTGCCTAAGCTGACTGCAGAGTTTGAACTTTCCATTTTAAAACACTTTCTGTACATTTTCTGCTACAGTTTAACAACTAGCACATTCAACCCACATGTGTCATAACCCCACTACTAAATCTTAAAAATAACCCTGCTTTCTAAGTTTAAAAACTTAAAAATTTGCTTTCAACAATGTTTTTCAATTACTAACACCTATCCAGTCATGTAGACAAGTAAAGCTTGGTCTCTCAACCACAGTACATTCTAGGAAATTACCTTCAATATTACAAAAGAAATCCCTACAGCTGAGAAATACACATTTCCCCACAAAGCAATCAGATCATATTTATGAGCTACTTACTTGTATAAATCAGCTGAAATCCTTGGTCAGTATCAGATCCATTGGTATTAAATTCTATCCACATATGGTTAGAGGTGCTATTAAGAATAACTCCCATCATGTCATTTTTGGTGAAGACTCCAAGAGAGCGTGAAGAACTGTCTTTTCCATCATATACCTTGAAGAAATAAGAGCATGAAATTGGACATCTAAATATTTTAAAGATTTTAGTTTATACAGTAATTTCAAATTTAGCAATGTATTGCCAATAGTTTCTCCAAAATCTTCATGTATGTATTTTGAGAGTTATGTACTCCTTGGTTATACAGTTCAGTGAAATCTTAAATATTCTGTCCCCCTTAAGGTGTTTTATAGTCTTTTGCCTTTTCAGTTTTGTGAGCTCATCTAGAAGGAAATTAATATTTATATGCAACCCTTATCTTCTGAGGTTTCGTAAACTCAGATTGTTCTTCTTGATTATTCACAAAGGCCAACAGAAGTTCTTCAATCACCATTGAAGGTAAACCCTTAGAGTCTACTCTGTTCTCTCCTGTCTGGATATACCAACAGCAAAAATGAGATATTGAAGACAATCTGACACCTTTTACCTCAGGCTGTAAGCTAGCAGCAATTTTGGTTTACTGTAGGATTTAACAAAGACTGATAAGCTTTCAAAAAGATATGTGAGTCTACATCGAAATTAATTGTAGAGATGCTCTTATTTACTATGTTACTTTACTGAAAACTTTCAACAAAATCAACCTATGTACTTTTTCAAATCCTAGAATTTTTAAGAATGCCCTTTTGACTGTTCATCAATACAGGACAAGTACAAACTCTTGCCCAGAGGGTAAAAAATTATTTTTTCTTATTGTAATACCTTGAAAGCCACAAAGTGCAAAAATAGACTTCTGTGGTTTTGTTTTGTTTGTTGGTTTGTTTTCTCAAGATGAACTTAAAAAACTAACTTCTTCTTTAAATTAAATAAATCTCCTGCACTTTCTCATGGAAAAATCAGCAATATAAAGTGTGTAAATACACACCATACATGAAACATCATGTCAATGCCTATACAAAAGCAAAAGAAATGGATTTGAACAGCTGGTTTCTGACATGAAGTGAAAGAGAATTTGTCCTTATCTTATGTTGCTAGAGTGACTAGAGACAACCAGCACACAAGCTACAATTTTAGTAAATATTTCAAGCACTGGATCTTCATCCCTCCACTTGCAGACCTTGTGAGGATTTATACTGATTCCAGTGAGAAGCAGAAGTGACCTATTTAACAATCTAAATTGCTACATCTGAGTCACAGACAGTTCTTCCTGTTTGAATGTCCAGTTAGATCTATTAATAAAATTTAGAAATGCTTCTTTTGAGATGACAGATCATTGCAACATTTGTAGGTGAGGACCAACAGTTAAAAGCAGTCCTGTTTTTTCTGTGGAGAAAATACCAGCATGCCATCAATGCGTAAATGTCTTGGAAGTACCATGTTCATCTCAAATGCTATTAACAAAATAAAATAATGAAAACAACATGCATGAAGATTTTTTAAGACAAAAGCATATATTTACTTTTATAAACATACTTACATATAAATAATTACCTACTCTAAAAGAAACTTTTGAAAAATAATATATTGTGCTAGCTATTGATAGAACAATACATTCGGTCTTTATTATTGATGCAAAGATTGTCTTATGCCAAGGCACACAGATGAGATGTCTCAGAAGATACAATCAATTGTATTTAAGGTTCATGCAAACAGTTACACATAATTAAGGAATAAGAAATATGACTTTAAGCTATGCTAAGAGTATCTGAAAAATTACTTGCAAGCTTCTAACCGTTGTCTTGGGACAGAACTACTGATCAATTTCATGGACGGATTATGCTTTCTTTATTAGAGCTGGAAATCTATTGTATAAAGTAAAGAATTATTTGTTCCCCATAAGATTTATTTCCATGGATATATTACACTTGATCTGGGAGATAAGACTTGAAATGGAATATTCCACTAATTTTCATTAATTAAAAATGCTGCCTATGTTTAAAGAGAGATTTTTATTAATCCATAAAACAAAACAAACAAACAAACAAAAACACCCTACAGCTAAAGACTTTAGATATCTTGTTTCAGCAGTGTTCTACCTTACTGAGTTAGAGATACTCTTCCTACCTGAGGATTAACAAGTTAAGTAATAGAATCCCTCAAGATTAATCCAGACCAAATGAAAAGAGTGTTTTGTGAAATTAAAATTAAATAAGAGAGATCCTGTGAAAGCAGCTGTAAAAAAACCCCAAACAAACAAAACAAACAAAACAAAACAAACACACAAAGAAACAAACAAAAACCCCAAAAACCCGAACAAAAAGGCTGGTACAATTTGTGGTGACACTTGTCCATCTGTTGTTCACATTGGAGACATAAGTAAGTACATTTCTGCTCCAATAAGTGAAGCATTGTTAGTGAACAAATACAAGCACTGAATCTCCCTTGTCTACACTGAAAAGTTGGTTGAATTATCCTAGGAAATAAAACGCTTTTTTACCAGTGCTTTTCATGCTAATTAATGTGGGCCAAAGATCATTCCAAATAGACAGCTTGTGTACAACCATTGTGTCATGTCATATGTCACTGATTCCAGAGGTAAAGAATACATTTAATAAACTAGTCTAGACTTGGTTCTTATTTAGCATACACATTTAACTTATTTAGGAGAACCCATTTGAAATATAATGCACATGCTGCAATTACGATTTCCTCAGTCATGAAGAAAAAAAGAAGGTCTATTTGGCAAAACAGATGAAAGACAGAATATTACATTCTGCTTTTCCTCTTACATCTGACAAATTCACTGCAATTACATTATAGATTCTGGCATAAGTAGCTGTTTTTAAAGAATTATGAATCTTCAAGTGGCATTTAAAACAGGGAGACCAGGAAGATGAAGTGTTAGTGAATGAGAAAGGATAAGCTTTAAAATATAGAGATAATCCAAGTATTCACTTTTGTCATATATCCTTCAAAAAGGTGAAACTGTTTCTATTACTTTACTTGAATTCAAATTTCTATCCTACGCATTCAAGTTCAAATTTTGTCACAGCTGTAGAACACTTTGCCCACAAATTACAGACATTAACCTGCATGCATTTTTCTTGAAAGCAATAGTTTTGACCCTTCCTCATGCACTAGACTTGGTGATGCCAGAAATACTCTTGCAAATTATATGCCATTACATACACAGTACAGCCTCAATATCCAGCCTCAATATTACCACTCGAATACTGAGCTGAATATATAGAGCTGCAGATGGTTTATATTTTCAAAGCAAGTAAATAGGGACAGGGTAGGAGTCAAGTCACCTTAACTTGATTGCCTACACAGTATTTATTGTCAGTACATCCCTGGAACACATTTCATGCAGAGTTACTAACACTCTCACAAATTTTCCCTGAGAAAGCATTAGTGCAGGAGCTGCATAGGCCAGGGAGTGTTTCTGAGACACAGCTCCAGTGAGCCACCTTATTGTGCATGATGTGAGAGTTTAACATTTGAGGTGTAGTCTAACTGCAGAAGCTGGTGTTGGGGGCAGCAGGGAATGATCACAGCGTTGTTTGGAGCTGTGTTTAGGATTAATTTAGCCAAAGCATTCAGGGATGGCTCTTCTTCTTTATTTTTGAGGAACTGAAAGTGGTTGTTTTACTTGCTAAGGTTAAAGTATGCAGACAAAAGAAGAGGACAGTGCTACAGTTATTCATGAAGTGAAATGCTCTAGTAACAGTGCTAATGTGTCTGCACCTGCTGTGGGAATGTACAACGCTCACATGAAGGACAAGGAAATGCTGGCTAGAATTTCTTCATGTTTTTTGAAGTTTCTCATTCTGACAGTAAAAAGAAATTACCTACAACTAAACTTACCAAATTTCCTTAACTGCAGAGATTTTATGGCATAAAATCATCCCAAAGGGACACACTTTTAAAACAGTCCTTTTGAAGGTGGGGAGGCAAGGCATGTATAGTTTACTGACATTGCTAACATTCTGAAATCCTTTCACTACATCCTCATGGAGTTAGTAGTGATCTTTCCTCAAACAGTAACATTATATGCTTTGTCTGACACTCCTGGTGGGTTGATCTTGGGATTATTACATTATTATTACAGGCTTTTATTGGCCCTCTTTTTCTCACTCTACTGAGCAGGATTTTTTGCCCTTTTTTGCCTACATTTCCCCAGAGGCGCCCCTGTCCTGGCCGTGGGCTCAGCCGCACCCCGCGCTGGGCGGTTGGATCCAGCTGGAACCGGCTGTGTCCAGCTGGGGCAGCCCCCACCTCCCCTCATGGAGTCTGGGCACCCACACCCAATGCAACATTACATACATAAAGATTTTTCTTTTAAAACAGATTAAGATTCTGAGCTGGGAAAATGTCCTATATTTCAGCACAAGGTTTATTCTTAAGCTTAGTGCATCCCTTGCAAGCTGCCAGCAAGGCAGTCTTGCATCTTCCTTCTGTGCAGGCACAAGATAGAAGGCTGGGGTTTATGAAATATTTTGCTCTTATTTTGGGTGCAGATAGGAAAGAAAGCAAGCTTCGACGTCCATAGCCCTGCCAAAGTGCTGATTCCAATGGAAATATGTAAAAGGTCATCCTGGCATAAGAATAGAGAGGAAATAGACTTTATTTTCATAAATGCAGGTTATAGCGAGACCTTAACTGGTGGAAGTGAGCTTAATCGTACAAATGGAAGTTGTGCTGTGCCAGCTGACTCAAAACCAGAGAACAGGCCTTGCAGTTCAGCTATCATCACAATTTTACCTTTACTTCCTTTGGATCCTCTGAAGTATTGTGCTAAAAGGTCTATGAAAGAAGAAAGTATCTAACAGATTGCTCAGAACAGCTTTGTCTCAGGCAAATCTTTCTTGTATCTCTGGGGAATATCGCTAAGTACGCTAGACACTACTCATGAGATGTTCTGAAGCATAACTGAGTTTCTTGAATGTTTCTTTAGGGTTTTCTAAGGGATTTTTTGTTGTTTATTTTTAGGTAGTTTATTAAATTATTTATAGACCAGATATCTGCAAAGCTTCTGGGAGATTTATGTATCACATTCAAGCAACTCAGTGGGCAATTAAGTTCTTTCTTCTCTGCTTCATCTCTTCAGAGCAAAAATACTTTTGGGGATCTGCACTGTCAGACCATGGATAATGGGAGCAAAGGACAATACAGACCACCTACTCAATTCCCTTTGATCTAAAAGCAAAACCAAGGTCTTGCAGTATTTTATACATAGTGGCATTTATTATCAATGTTTTTGTGGATGAAGACGGAGAAAATGCTGTTCTTTTGATAGCAACTTTCTAATCTATAAACGAAACTATAAGTTTTGCTTATTTTGTGGTCAAATGCAGAGTGTACTTGTTGAAAAGAACAAATATACTAACAAAGATATAAATGCCTGTATTAAAATGAAAACTTTTTTTTTCCTCCCCACCTTCATCCTATCTCTAAATGCCACGTTCTTTGCGGGAATTGAATTGTCACAACTACATAAGGAAGCTCTTAAGATGACAAAATGGATAAAAATATAGCCACCAAGATTTGATCTATATTAATTATATCTTTAAGGTCCTCGTGGGAAGCATTCACTGCAAATTTTAAAAATCAAGTTTGAAATGTAGACAGCAATTTCTAATGTTAAAAGGATTGCTGAGAGACATCTAGAAAGCAAGTTGCTAACTGAATTCTGAATACTTTGTGATTTTAAGTATTAATTAACTGAAAATTTGGAGACATACATTTGAAAAACTAATTTAATGTATGGTCAACACTTCAGATGAACATCAGGATTTTCAGTACATACAAGAATGCAAGATAGGAAAAGGCAACTTATCACCATGCTGTAGAAAAATGCATGCTCAAAATCTATATATATTTAGGCCATGTTTCAAAGATTACCTGCAATGTAAAAGAATTAAAGACATCTTCTATAACTACAGTTTTAGTCAACATTGCAATGTTAGTTTCTGTTTAGGGAAAAAAAAAATCCCTATGCTACACTTATAAATATTCTGGAAAGAGAAAAAAATACTAGGTATTCAAAATCCAAGTTCAAATTTTAGATTTCATTTTAAGATTTAAACCACTTTAAACAGTCTAATACTTCTAGAAATGTAATTGAACTCACAATTTCTCCTATAGTTTCTTTGAATCTATATAATTGAATCTAGTATAAAGGCAGTGATGCTATCCACCTAGAATTCATTAATTTTGTGTCAGAAAGCAGAATGAAAATAAAGATAATTTCCATTGAAAACAGATTTATTCATGCAACGTGAATGTTTAGCATAGAAGTGAAATAGTTTTTTCTTATTACCTTAACAATATCTCCCTCATGCAGCTGAAAGCTCCTGGCTCTAAGATGGATCCCTTTTCCAGCCTCAGTTTCAATTTTATAGATACATTCATGGTTGTTGTCATAATTAGATGGAAAATTTGGAGACAACAATGTTCCTTCATTTCCAGAGACAGTTGCTCCACATTCAGCTAAAGAAAATAGACACATTAAAACAAAAGAAGTGAATTATCCAATTCAAGGAAATATGGGTTATTAGCAATAATATTTAGACTCTATGAAATATCTAACATGCTATCTAGGACAAGTATATTTCTATCATATCTCATTTGTAGGACTAGCTCCTAGAAACCCTATCAAAATTGCCATCTCCTGCATTTCACTGGGTCTGTTTATTGTGTGCACTTACGTGCTTTTACCTCCAATTTATCCCCTGGTCCTCCCATTAGACTAACCAATAATGCAGGTTAGCCTGGATACCATAAAAATTGAATGCTTTATTGAAATATAGTTGTTGTGGTAACATTTCAAATAAACATCATATTGATTTTACCTCTATATTCAGCTTTACAAATAAGTATTTTAAAAAGCAGACAATAAGCTGCCAAAAAAACCCAAAGAAACAAACCAATCTGGTACTAAATCAAGAGCATTCAAACATGTTTTTCTCTACCTGGAATAAAACAAAACAAAACAAAATAAAAGCAAGAAAACTCAGACAAACAAACAAACAAACAAAAAAAACAACAACAAAGAAAAACCAACTCAAAACAAAAAACAAACCAATATTTATTGACATCGGTCAGAGCCAAGGAGACAGATCCTTTCTTTTCTGGGTAAAGAGTAGGTGAGTCTTTTTCACAGCCATCTGTAGTAACCACCTATTGACACTTTCATTACACATTTCTTCTAGCTCCCCAGTAAAGAAAATAATAGAGTAGGAGGAGTGGTATGTTCCAGACCATGGACTCAGTTTGAATTCTGAATAAAGACTACTAAAATTATTCCAAATATGCAACATAAATTCCATCACATAGGTGAAAGCATCCAAACAGACAGCAAATCATATTGGTATACTGTTCAAACAGATATTTTGACCTAAAAACACCTTATAACATCCCACCATAACATTAACATACCAACTATTAGTCTTCAGCTTCTTTTTAGGTGCATGAGATTGATATTGATACCTCATTTTTCAGTCTAGGGATAAAATATACTGTGGTTTTTTGACCTAAACATCATTTAGACCTCACTGAGAGTTTTGTAAAAGCATAACAGATAAAATCATAATAAATTAATGTATAATTGTAAATCGAGACGCCCTATCAAAGAAGTGATAGGTTTAGAAAAAAATCTGTATTTTTTCTAAACATGTTTAAAAGATTTTTAGGGTTCTTAGGACGTTAAGACATTTATTTGAAGAAGTGTGGGGGGGTGGGATACAGTTTTAGGTAAAACTCAATATAGTTTAACCAGTATATATGAAAAGAATAATTTTGAAAATACAGTGTAAAGATAGACCAGCAAATATATCAGAAAATAATTGATTTAAACATATTCAAGAAGAAATGTATGTTTTATATTTGCAAATAAGTAGTCTCAACATTTTGAATTTAAATTTCCAAGGCCTTCACAGACATCAATTTTATGTGCCTCTTGCTTTTAAGTATAAAACGAGTGTATTTTTTACTCCCTCCCTACAATAAAACTGAAGAAAGAAACGGAGTAAGAAGGAGAAGGAGAGGGAAGCAGGAATGGATGGAGGGAGGAAGGAAGGAGGGAAGTAAGCATGAAAAGGGGAAGAAAGGAAGGGAGAATGAGACAGTTACAGTCTTACATGGAACCTTATTTCTACTCTGCATTTGGGATCTCCTTAGCAAAATAAAAAAGGAAATCACCAGTAAATGGGCTCAGGATCTTTATCTAACACATTAAGTTAGAGTTCATTTGCTATTTTAAAGTAGAGCTTTATATATTCCCCTTCCTTAGCTTTGGTTTTGAGCTACATTATATTTAATAGGCAGAAGGGTGTTGGGAAATAAGAACCCCTTCCACCAAACTTCAGACAGATGAACTCTTTCTTTGTTGGGGAATGTAGGACGCGTAAGGTATTTCTCACATATTTAAAGTCACCTTACATTGTCTAAATATTTCAAAGAACTGTAGTACACTGAGAAACTAGATTTTTATTTCGCTACATCTTTGGTAAAGCATGTCAAGTACGTGATATCTATTGCATATGGCTACATATACTTGTCTCTCTGCACCTATCGGTGTGTACATATCCATATGTAGCTATTTTTGTCTTGGATTTTAGGAAGAAAGTGGAACTGATTAAGTTTATAAAATGTAATTCAAAGCAATGTCAACATTAATGTCACATTAATGTAAAACATTTACAACACCAGTACTCTACACAAGCCTTCTGCAAACAAGTGTTTGCCTAGGTAAAGACGTGCAAAAAAACAATGGTCCCTTAAGCTGCATCACTATCTTAATATCTACCTTCTTTAAAGAACTAGAAATACACAAGTACAATGCTGAAGAAGAGAAAAAAGTATAGAAGAAAGGGTTTTTTCTTACTTAATGTTCATCCAATATTCTACATTTTGTTTCAGTGAGTGAATGCAAACCACTAAGACATACACAGTTACAGAGAAAGTGTACAATGAGCTTTCCAAAATCTAGAACTGGACACATTTCTTGCTCCAATCAATCTATGTTCCAACGTTCAAAGACATGGTAATTTAAATCTGTGAATAAAAGTACTGACATATAAGATCAGGGATAATGAGAGTTACAAACTAAAGTTAAAATATTACTGCCCTTCTAAAGTACACTACTTTCTGCAAGAAGCAGATGTATTCTAACATGAGCAATTATTTACTAAACTGCAATTACATAACAAAGTTCTCTGAACTCAAGTTGGCACTCGTAAACCTCCAACCCATGCTATAAAACCATATACTGTTTTGAGTGCACGTCATTCCTTTTCAAATCCATTGCAAATATATGACAGCTATGCAGTTTCATCAGGCCCCATCATTCCCTTAGTTATCATGACGAAGGCTTGCTCCTGTCATCTGGCCAGTCAAGTTTCCTACCTCATCTTGTGTCAGTCAGTAAATCACTAACACAGACCCCAGAAAGAGGCTTCCGAAGGAAATTAAGCCCTTCTTTGTGACTTCCCTTCCTCATTTTATACAAAACATGTCACAGCTCAGGTTAAAGTTTTCTAGCTATATTTTGCTAATGGTAGGGTATCAAGTCAAGGTCATGTTTAATTAGCTCTCCTAATGTCTTGGCCTGGAGATTTACGTGACTTTTTTTTCATAGAAATATTGTCCCCATCCATGAAAAAATTCCTTTTTCTCCAGACTGTTGGGGCTTCTAAGTGTGCTAATGACTGAAATCTCTGCCATTTCTGACCAATGCCCAGATATACAGAGGACCTTATTCCCTAAGGACTTCAATTGAGTATTTTTCTAACTGTTCTTGCACACTGCAGTCCAGAACTGCATGACCACACTTCCCATAATTATGAACTAGACACACAAAACAGCAGCCATGAAACACAATACTGAGTCTGGAATTGGCAGCCGGAAAAGCTTAAGCAGTCAAAGGCATCTTTCCCCTTCAAGGCCCTAATATTTTACTTACCAGTATGGGGAAAGTAATGGTTTTTCTTTAAAAAGATTTACACTAGCTGATACTGCTGCTACTTTTTTATATTGTAATTAACTCATGCAGCCAGGATGTGTGACACCTAAATTCAATTCACTTTGCCTCTGGGGATTTGAACATGCATCTCCTATGACTTCTGCCTCACACGGAAAGATTTGAAAATCAGTCACAAAGTGAAAAAATGTTGGCTAACCTCTTTAGCACAGTGGATAGGGCGCTAAATAAGGGATAAGAAACATTTCTTTGAAGAAACTCAAACATTAAACAGTTGGGAAATAAAATTCTGAAATAACTCATGAATCAACATTCACTGTTACCACATGAGCACCAAACTCATTGAACACCACATTGACATCATGATTCTGCTAGCAAGCATCAGATACACTTTAAAATTCTTTTACAGAAGCAAAGGAAATGAAGCCACATCTCTTATATTCTTTATGAGAGATCAAGCCACGGCAGTTTTGTGTAAAGAAGGGATATGGCTTGTCCACCTATGGTAACTGAAAAGTAAAACTGCCAGTCTAGAAAATGTCATGCAACATTACATATCTAGCACGTCTTCTATGAGTAACTACTGATTTTAGTATCTCAAGAAGAAAAATACTATCATATGATCTTGAAAGAGCTCTTTAGTTCTTGACTGCAGAGGACACTTCCTTATTTCAATGCCTTCCAGATACCTTTTCAGTTCCAGAGACCTGCTTTCATCTTGGCAACATGAACTGCCTCCCCAGGCCAGAAAGATGAAAGAGAAAAGATTTCTCACTCCCCTACATGAGAAAAAACATCTTGTATCTGATTGTAATTTCGTTTTTTAACTATAATTCACTGAATATTACCCATATGCACCCTTTCTTTGATAAAAATCAAATATATCTGTATTAATATCTACGATTCTTAAATTATGCAAACATTGACAAGTATGGAATTTGCCAGGAGAAATAATCTACCGATCTTAAAGTAATTACTGTTGATATTCTGTCTCCATATTTTGATGCACAACCTTGTATTGGAAATATCAGGGTGAATTTAGGTGAACAGGTAAACTATAACATACCCATCGAACATGATCTATGTAAATAATATTTTCAGGACTAGCTCCTCAAACTGTAGCCTTTAAAGAAAATGAATATAATTCACAATACTCTCTATGTGTTTATGTGATATGCTTACATTAGTATAATGTAGGTACAACTTCAAAACTTAAAATCTGCATATGATATAATACCTAAAAATTGCTATTAAAAGATGTAGCACTGAAATACATATTATGATGTAATTAGAGATCCCTGTTGCATGTCTCCCTTTCCTTTGTTTCTGTATCAATCTATTTCACATTTCAATATACAAAATACATTGATTCAAAGTTCTAGGTTTTTTACTGTCAATATGGCCAATGACATCTAAACCCACTCTGTAGATTAAACAATTACGATCCAGTTCTCACTTCATTTACTTCAATTTAGTCATGTATTTCAAATATATCGTGTGACCAAAACAACAAAAAAGTGTAATCCAAGATATTTTTCAGCAGAGAATATATAAAAAAGTATCTTAACAGAAAAAAAAATGAATAGAAAAATAAATTGAATAAAACCCCAGCAGTGAGCCAGAAAATCATGAAAGCAAAAGAAAGAGAAACGATAGTTCATTAGTGGTCATAAGAAATGACAAAAAGCTTCCATTTGCAAGGGTAGAAGAGACTTCTCTTTCCTCTAGGAAGGATACAGGGGACTTGTTTCAACTTGTACAAAATTATTTTGAGTCTGAAGGAGGGGAGAGAGAGCGAGAGAGTGAAAGGGGAAGGCAGGAAGGCAGAAAGGCAGGCAGGCAGGAAGGAAGGAAGGAAGGAAGGAAGGAAGGAAGGAAGGAAGGAAGGAAGGAAGGAAGGCAGGCACATTCTTGGAGAAATAACATGAAATAGCACCTACTGTGTTCTGAGAAGATCTATAAAATTAAGAGGTTGTTTTCGTATTGAAACACATCTAAATCACTTGTTACATAGCTTAAACTAGTATGTAGTAAAAAAAATTTGTTCTGTAAATATCAGCTGCTTCCATGGTTCCAATTTAGATCTTTCACTTCCCAAATCTGCCAAACTATGGAAGTCTGCCAAAATACAGCATTCAAAAGACAAGTTCCTTGAACACATCTTCTTTGTATAGAAAAAATCTATATGGTACTGCCTCTATGTTTCATAAGTTGGAAAGCAGACAAAAGCAGATTAATCTAATTCTTTATTATAACTTTCAAATCTTGCATGCTTTTTACAGTTAGTTTCATTTATTTATTAAAAAATCAAAAGTATCCACCTTGGAATTCAAAAAGTATACTCATATTGACTGTATGTCACCTGTTTCCATACGTAAAAGATTTTAGAGGAGGAACTACATGCTTTAATTTCACTACAGTTTCCAAGATGTCTGTTATAACCTTGGTAAGAACTGCAGCAGACTGAAAAATGCTGCTTTATCAAACTATTTTTTTATTCCCTTTCAGTGAGCGTAATCTGTCTGGAACAGATACTTGACTCCATTCTTTGTTGTTTTGCTTAATAAAGTCACTTAAATTCTATTTAAATAAGTAACTTTTTTCTTTCTTTCATTGTCGTACTTGAAATTGGATAAAAGGAAACTGCAGAGGGTAGATCTTTTGAAGATCATAAAACACTTCCTGAATATGAGCACAAACTCTATAAAACAAACAAAATTCAGGGATTTTTGAATTGCTTTGAAATAGAGTTCATGTAAAATGTAACAATAACTTCGTTTAATGGAAAAGTTTACTTTATTATTTTTTCCTCCATACATCTTGCTAAAAGGTTTGACAGGATTTTAAGCAGATCTCCAAAGCAGAGATCAAATAAAAGTAGTGTGTTGTCAGTTTAAAGGCTTCTCTGACACAAAGCACTCTACTGAGTGCAGAATACCTTTCTTGTATTTACAAAATTGTGCAGCAGTTCATGAAGTATAAGAAAAAGCTGAGCTCAGATATTCTTTATGTTTCTGTTGGACAATATTGTTATCCAGCAGGACGGTTATGCAACATTAATAAAAGAGCAAAGGGAATCATGGATAAAGCATCGTATGCTCTGTCTTCACATAACAGCAAAAACTTAGGGTTCCCCCACAGCCAGTGAGGGGTCTCTAAAGCTGAGCATATGACTTCTGCAGGACAGACACAATACATGACTGGACTCAAGCATAGATTCATGTACAAACTCTAATACATTGCTAGGAGCTGAAGCTGCCTGTTAACTGGAATGCTGCATCAAACTGAGGTGCATGTGGAGTTTCCACAGCAACTCGCTGCACAGTGTCTGAGTCTGTAATGTCAGCAGTCCTTCATCTCCAGTTCTGCACCCTGCCCTCCACCTAAGGGGGCACCTGTAAATTTTCATCTGCACACTGCCAGGTGGCTGCAGCATTACCTTCAATCTGGTTCCACAAGTGCTGTTGTTCTCACCTGACACTACTGAATTCAGAAACAATGTTATGCTATGTTTCTGCTAGTGATTGCCATTGATTTTTAAATCACACTGTTCTCATCCTATTTCTCACTCTTGTAGTTTTAGCCTGTCACTCTACACAAAGACCACATCAGTCCAGCTCTGGTAATATTTAGCCTATAACTTAATACTGGAATAGAACCTTGTGGATAACGAGGAGTTAATAGTTATTTTAATGCACAGTAAATATTACACAATGAAATATATGCACAAATATATCACATTAAATACTATTTAGTCTTCAGCATCCACACATGTTCCATTTGGTGTAAACAGTATCATAAGCTACCAAAGAGGATCTTGAGAAGGTCTGCATGGAAAATATAACTGTACCAGGGAGAAAGCAAGATGATGTTGGCTTTTTCCTCATTACTATTATCAACATTATTGTCACCACTACCTTTCCTGGAAAGAATTTTTTGGCTGAGGATTCTTTCCTTCCTCTTACCAGTTGGTGCCTGAGGAGTGGCATTCCCTGTTTTTTCTCTCTTCCTCTTCTCTTCGTTTGCTTCTCTAAGATAGATTTCAAGTAAAGTTAGGTCATCAGCTGAGGACTGCACTACTAAAGCATGTTAATGTCAGCCTCTCTTAATATTCTTTAAGAAGCACCCGTATGAATCTGGTGAGATTAGAATGTCTCAGTGAAAACCCTACTGAAATGCTTTGCTGAAAACAAAGCTCTTATTCTGTGCTTTTTGTACCATTCGAATGCACAGAATAATGGAGCAGGAAAGGAAGGCCTAAACAGCAGGGTTTTTTGAGCAAACCTTTTCTGTGGTTTGCTTAATTAGTTCTCAATCCATATGCCACTGACAAAAGGCACTACTCACATTCTCAAAACAAATCGTATGATGTTAATTGGCCTCAGGGGATTATCGGCACAAATCAAGGTGAGGGCATTTTTTATATTTAAATTCTTTTGAGATTTTTGTCTACTCTTTCTAGTATCATCTGATAATAAGCTTTGGACATAACATCCCTACATTATTTGTCTTAGCAGGAAACAACGCATAGCAGACAGAACCTTAAATCATAGAAAGAAGGCAAAAGGGTGACTTGAGACAACTTTTATTCCTTCTAACTATAGGTGACTAATATTTCATGCCAGGCCTCAGATAAAGGTAATTGAGGTCTCATACAAGTCACTCCTTCTCATTCTGAAAATAAAATCAGAGTGCCCATGGTGTACCAACTGAAATATGTAGTGATTCCTGAATATTAAAGTTTCAGTTTTCAGATAGAGACAACTCAAACCTGTAATTATTATATGACAGCATATTTTAAAGATTCAGACACAGCAAGACTCCAACAGTAGCTCAAGCAAATCTTCAATATTCAGTCAAAAAACTGAAAGTAAAAGAAGGGGTTAAATAACACAACCCTTTGATTGCATTTATAAAAGTGCAATGTCCTAAGATAAAGAAACAGAAATTATCAAAAACATATCAAATAGCTATTAAATACATTTTATAAAGTGGAAAACAGCCTATAAACTTAAAAATTTAAATGTGATAGCATTTATATAAAGAATTCTGAAATACAGTGGATCCTGAATGCATGAACATCCTTATTTCTGTCTGAAGATTCAGAGGCTCAAGTACTGATGTTATATAAGACCTCTTGTTCATGAGCAGCACTTAAATGAGAGCTCTCTCTGCCTAAACAATAGCTAAAAATTAACAGCAATTTTCAGACTTAGTTTGACTTCTTAAAGATGAACTCAAATCCAAAGTTTATGCTACAGAGACTTTAAAGAAAACAATGAATGCCAGAGCTCAAGGGTCTCACAGAATCTCCAATGCTATTCAGGCTAACAGGGTTCCCACTTGTTTCAATCTCACTGAAAATTAACTCAATGCTACAACATGACAGAGCATATTAATTATAATTGATGACTTTGCAATGAATACTAACTAAATTATTAAAAAGAAACAGCTTATTAAATGGTGTCAGCATTTTATTGTAGCACCCTACCAATTATTCAAGTAGTATTTAATATAACAACTGAATATGATAAATTAATGTGATATTAATGTGAATACCAGTGAGCAATACCTTGGTGAAGATTTTACTAAAATACTGTATTAATGCACTATTAAAAGTCAAGTGCTATATAAAATTTAATAAAGGAGCAACACCACTTAAATATGAAATGAAAATATATAGGAGAGCTTTCTTTTCAGCTTTATCATTTAAGTTTTTTACAGCTTGATTTAGGAATATTCCACACAGTTGAAATGACTCATGGGGGACAGGAAATAATGCAGGTTAAAACCCAAACCAAACAAAAAAGCCTCAGCACTCAAAACTAAGTTTATTCTTTGATATGTTATGTTTGAACTCTGTTCAATCCTTACCATGAAAGGCTAGTTTGAACTGAATATAGTGTAGGCTGTGTAGTGCATAAATAATATTTTCATTGTATGTCAGACATAGGTAAAATTATACAGTTTCTTAAAGAGATAGTGAGCAGGGAAGGTGCAGACAAGCAGACAGAAGCAGCTTGCAAATCAAAGAATATAATTGTTAAGACAATCACATAAAGGAGAGGTGAAGAACAAATTCAAATATTTCTTCCCTCTTAAGAGAGACTGGAAGGTTAAGGATTAATAAAAAACAATAATTCATTTGCAAAAGCAGCCGGGTGCTTTGCTGAGGCCAGATTTGCACCCCCTCAAAGGAAGAGGAGGAGGAAATGCACTTCTGACCTGCATGAGAGCAGCCCAGCTGCGGAAGGGGCGAGCACCCATCCCCAGAGGATGACCACTACAAACCGACCTTTGTTTAGCAGCAAGCTGGGCTTTGAGCCAGATAGAGGAAAAGGCAACTAGCTCAGATGTAAAAGTTTATTCCAGGGAAGTTATTGGGATGCTCACACATAGGCCTGAAAGTATTCATCCCTTCTGATAAGCATAACTAGATACACTATGCTGAGAAACAGTGGTTATGTCTTAGAAAGTGTCATAAATGTCATAAACTATCAAAGACCCACTGAACTCTATGTTGCAGGGACTTTCTCCACCCTCAAGGGCTCAAGACCACAACCATTACTTTGAGCAACGGACATCTAAATTGCAATAGTCTCATTGCTGGATCCTCATGAGATGATATCTTTTCTGTCCACTATCTGCTTTTATCCTTTCTTTCTCTTTTTTATTTTCCTTATGTGTTTTCTTAAATGATGTTTTCATATTTCCGTAGATTATAACAACAACGGCCACATACCTTCTTTCCATTGCAACCAAATTGTTCTAAAATAAACCTGCCACACACACACATATATAGATGATATAGATATAGATATAGATATTCTGGTAATTCAGAGTCATTCACTCTAAACCTGAGAATTTTTGTTGTTTCTCTCACACACCACCCAGAGTCAATCAAACTACCTTCCCCTAAACCCACTGGCTGGACCAGAGGATTACATAATTGTTACATCAAACAGGATCCCTTGGATATGGTGGAGTGATCAGTGTGGTCCAAAGCCGTTCAGGGTTTTCTGGTGTAACCTGGGCCTTTTGAAAGGATTTCCCCAGAAGAAAGCCAAATTGACTCTCAGAGAGGGTTAATGGGGAGAGAGACATTAACCCTCTGGAGGTTAGTGACAGATTTGAAAGGAATAACCACCCAGGATGAGTCAAATGGGTATTGTCCCCTCCTGATGAAATTAAGGTCTTTTGAAAAGAGAAGGCACCTACATCTGAGCTCTGTACTTTGCAACTCACTGTAAAGGACCTCCACTCCAGCTTTTATGCCTTGCCTTCAAAAATCAGTCAACAGCGCATCTTTGTCAAGTAGGAAGTAAAGGATGAAATGTCTCCTCTCCTTGGGAATTTTATCAGTATGAATGTGCCATATAAAGGAATACCAAAACTAAAAGGCTCATTCCTCACCTTTTTAGAGGATTACTGCAAATGATAAAGTCACATTTCGAAAAGTACTAAGGAGATAATTTAGGTGTACATCAGATGCATGCATTTGACACTGCAGTCTAAACTCCCTCCTCTGCCTCAGCCCCTACTTCTTGTTCACCTGTCTCTGGAAATGTGCATACTCAAAGGTATCTTTTTTTATTAAACATTTCTGCTTTTGCACATACCCTGCTCCTCACCAAGTCTGAGAAGACACAGGTAACCATATCGATTTTTTTTTCCTTTATAGAGAAGATAAATTTAAGGACCTGGTCTTTGAATGCTATGTTTTGGCAGACTTCCATAGCTGGCAGATTTGGGAAGTGAAGAATCTGAATTGGATCAATGTAAGCAGCTGACATTTACAGAAAAAATCTTGTTTACTACACCCTAGTTTAAGCTATTTTACGAGTGATTTATGTGTGTTTTAATATAAAAACAACCTCTTAATTTTATAGATCTTCTCAGAACACAGTAGGTGCTATTTCATGTTATTTCTCCAAGAATGTGTATCTTTCTTTGCTTTTTTTCTATCTTCCTTTCTCTCTCTCCCTTTCCTTCTTTTTCTCTTTCTTTCTTTCTTTCTCTCTCTCTTTCCTCTTTTCTTTTCTTTTCTTTTCTTTTCTCTTCTCTTCTCTTCTTTTCCCTTCTTTTCCCTT
Source organism: Callaeas wilsoni (assembly GCA_013398955.1). Lineage (NCBI taxonomy): Eukaryota > Metazoa > Chordata > Aves > Passeriformes > Callaeidae > Callaeas > Callaeas wilsoni. The sequence continues at coordinate 342,090 of VWPU01000576.1, forward strand.
CTTTTCCCTTTTCTTGTCAGACTCGAAACAATTCTGTAGAAATTGAAACAACTCCTTTATATCCTTCCTAGAGGACAGAGAAGTCTCTCCTACCCTTGCAAATGGAATATTTCTGTCATTTTTTATGACCTCTAATGAACTAGAGGTTCATTTTTTTTGAACGTATTTTTCATTTTGCTTTCACGGTCTTCTGGTTCACTGATTTGTTTGTTTTTTTTGGGAATGCCTCTCTTAACCTATGAATCTTTCATTCATTTTCTAACAGTAACATAACTCTTATACAGAGCATTAGAAAGCTCCCGAATCGTTTGACTTAACACAAACTCTAAAGTCAGAAAAGTGTGATTAAAAGCATAGTCTTGGTTTGGTAGATGAGATTTAGAAAATCTGCCTTAGTAACAGATTTCCTGGAAATAGCATGTGGATCCTGTTTAAATGGTTAGTCATGACAATAAGATAACATCAGAAATCTGATTGTGACAGTCTCCTTTAGGTGGACATTAGCCTCAGAATCAGGAACTTCAATAGACTTCAATAAGAAGTTGTTCCACCTCATATCTGGACACCACTATTCACCAAGCTTCTGAGATTCACACGGCTTTGTGGATACATGGAGGTGCGTGACTGCCTCAAAGCTTTACTCTTGGATCTGTACTCTAGGGGGACTACTCACTAAAAGCTGGGTTTTGTCCTCAGGAAAAAAGTAGTCAACTGTGAAATGTAAATGAAACTATAATAGAACGGCACAATTATAGGTAGACAAAAAGAGAGTTATTGCTGGAAGGAAAAAGTGGTAAGAATATGCATCCACACTCAGTTTTGTCTTCACAGTGATGAAATAAGTATAAAGGTATATATACATTTGCAACTATGAAAAGCAAATGGTATAATGGGAATAAATTATATGTGTAGATTACATAGTGTATATTATAAAATAGTATAATGATATATGTAGAATATAGTGTCAGCAACCCACCACAACCATAATTACTAATAAAATGCATGGTTTTGAATTTTTTTTTCTGGAAAACACTGGAATAATAATTAAAGCAATAATGGCAACAAAATAACAAATAATAACACTGGATAAAATGTAAACGAAGGGGATGAAAGCTGTTCTCTGTTTGCAAATCTCAGCTAGACAAAAGATAATCAGGAGAAACTTGTCTGTACTCCAGTAGCTTGTTTTTCACCCACACGCACAATACAAAACCAGTAATTTTAAATTATAAATAAATTATCCAGAAGGAGATCTGGAAAATTAAACCATCACACATAGTCAAACATACCAATTACAGTAGCATACCAGATGATAATGTTAACATCCTTACAGGTCACAAGTTATTTCAGAACAGTTAAAACCCAGATATTTACATCAATATTCTCAAATCAAAAGATAAAGGCTAGTTACATTTCTTTTCAAGATATAATGCAGGTTTATCTTCCAGGTAGACATGTGTCAGTATTGCTAGAAAGATATTTTTCTCTTGACGTTATCTATAGACATGTGCTCATTAATTAATTCTATGCATTGTGCAAAATAGAAAAGTAGCAGAGCTCCCCTTAATGTCACATTCCTCTCAGTTACAGTAAATTTTGAGGAGAAGGGTAAAAAAGAACACTGTGCATGTACATTGAGACAACATATCTCAAAGAACAGCTATATATAGGTAGACAGACATTTTTTCATTCAAATTACTGTCTGTCCTTTATACTGTGGGAAACTGCAGAAAAGCCTAACTGTAGCATATGTGCTGCAGTAAGTCACCAGTTCAGTAAAAATCGTGTGATAGTTCTCCCAAATGGTGTCTGGAAAGATGGGAAGCAGTACTCTTCTGTAGAAAAGAGAGCAGAGCGTCTCATCTGTAGTTACTAGCTATTAGGATAATTGTCAGGGAAACCACCATTATTATTTGAGTGTTTTGAGGAAGCTCTTAGAGGAAATGAGACTTTTTATGGATGATCCCACTACCTTCTTATAAATAATTCAAGAATGAGAAATTCTCTGGGAGGAGATTGCCAATCCCGGTGTTCCTACACTTGGTATATAGAGGTGAAAGGACAGGATGTTCTTGAAAAGCCACATCATGTCAAAGTAAACAGGAAAATTCCCTAGACAGGAAAGGGGATTTGTGTCTATTGGAAAAGCATCACTTTAAGGAAGAAAAGAAAGTTTAGTCTTCTGAGATGGGGGAAATTTGATACCACCTTGGGTAATTATAATATGTGTTCTTTAAACAGTGCAAAGGGAGTCAGCCCTAAGGGCCTGGATCTTCTGTATACTTTTAACAGTAAAGCTCTTTTCATCAAAGAGTAGCAAGTAAGTGGCTGTAGGCACAAATTGCTTTCTAGTCAAGGGACAGATCCAACTGGAGGACACATTTAGAAATGGAGTGATGACTCGAAGAGAAGCTCTAGCTAGACTCTTCAAAACTCTGGGGTCAGGTGGAATAATATGCATGACAACTTGAAGTGCATAGCTGAACTACACAAAAGCATTCTAGCTGAAAAGACAAAGGAGTGAAGGGTTGACACAAGGAAATAATATTTACAAGTCCATCTGTTTATGAATATGCATCTAATTTTGTATGTAGACTTGGTGCTGTATTTTGTTGTGAAAAGGGGGTTCTTACTGCAGAGGAAGGTATGCTGCTTTATTCTGAGAGCCAACTAACTTCCAGGCAATCTGATAAAGAAATCTAGGGGAAGACCATGTGCCTGCACAGCATGGAGAGAAGGCCACTGAAAATTATGATAATGTTGATCATACAGTACTCAAAGTCTTAAATTAAGAATGGCAGCATCATGATGTTAGGCTGATGAGACCTCCCAAGCTCTGCTTTTCCTTTACCTGGAAAATAACTCTATAAAGAAGATGAAATGGTGGAAAGGCACAAATAGTTCTCTGATCAGGAAAATTGCACAGCATGTTTGAGATAACCCTAGAGGAAGGACTTGAAATTATTTACTTGGATGGAGAAGGGCAAGACCTTTGGAAACCCTATTGGTTTGTTGATTTTTTCATCAGCAGATGAAACTGAATGCAACTTCTGTGATACAAAATCAGCACGTGCTTGTGTGAATGTTTAGTTTATAAATTAAAGGCAATTAAATTTCAAGGGCTTTCATTCTGAATCTGATTAAAAGAATCATGAAAGACTGTATTACCATCCTTTTTGTTGTGTATATATCATGTATGAGAGTTTTGTCACTGTAGAAATGACAATTAGGAAGTAATAATCAAGAGGCTACTGAAGCCAGTAGTGTACTTATGAATTCGTGCCACTGAATTGAGACTAGATTTATCTGAATGTACATTCCAAATCCAGCAGATTTCATGACAAGCCGTTGCTTTTCACTCTTCTGAGAAAGAAGTCTTTGTGTGAGCTCCTTTTCAGGGTAAGAAGATATCTTCACCTCTAATGTCTTAGGTGTCATGGCAACAAGAAAAGGGACCTCTGTAAACCCTTTTAGTGTTATGAAAAAAATCACTTATCAAAGCAGTTACGAAGGGCACTGAGTATGTCTTTCCCCCTCAGTTTCACTCAGCTGCCTAGCAAAGTTTCTTTTCTTGCATTTGTCTTAGTTGCATTAGAGGTATCTTTAGCTTGCTACACTACAAAAGATCAAATGAAGGCACAGGTTGAGTTAAAAGAGTTATTTAGATTATCTTATTCTAGAGAAGAGACACTTCGCATATTTTATAAAAGGTTTTAATAATCAGTCAGAAAGTGGGATCTCATACATGGATTTAGTGATGTAAGTGTCTCAGGGCCAGTTGACAAATTTAGTCAAAACTAACAGAACAAAAAGGAAATGTTGGGCTCTCTGTAAATAAATTCTATTTCAATATGAATGATAGATATATCCCATATACATAAGATTAGATATGTATCGCTAAATTATGCTTGGGAGAATATACAGGCATATCTGTGTCTGGCACAGTAAGTGGTTACACTATTCCTATAAATTCATATCTAATTTAATGGCTGATACTTCATTAAGTTAATTACTGATACTTTGGTAATCTTTGCAACTTTTCAATGTGTCATTCACAATATGAGGATAACTAAGTGAGCATTTTCAAGATATCAGGTATGAATGTCTTATTATTATAGGTACTGTAGGAAAGACTTTCTAAAAGTTAACAAAATTAACAAAAACTTGCATCATATAGAATGATAGAATGTCTCTTTTCTTCGGTGCAAGATAATATTTCTGCAGAGGTCTAAAATTTTATGATATCTAAAATTAAATATGTTTGAGTGGAACACAGAGAAGCCCCCTAGAAAGAGAGAAACCCCAAACAAAACAAACAAACAAATGAACAAACAAACAAGCAACCCAAACCAAGCAAATATCCCAGGGCTGAAAAGAGACTAAGACTTAAATCAACAGTTTCCAAATAAATGGCAAACTCCATATTATTTTGGTTTCTCTCTTGTTTGTAACATCCTTTCATCATGGGATAAATAAGTCCATTTTAAAAATTTGAGATAGTTTATGTTTTTCGATGTATCTTACATGCTTATACAATGTACGTGACTTTTTCAGATATAGAGATCCATCATTTTAAAATAAATAAAAGAAGGAAGCTGAAGCTGAGTTTCTCCCTTCATGAAATAAAATCTTATTTAAAGCAAGAACCCTCTTAATGAAATCCATTTAGAGGTGTATGGAAGTATTTGACTTTTCAGAAGCATTATGTCAATAGCATCTGATGAGATTCACTTGACATGGTGGAGATAAAACCATCTCACAAGTACAGCAACTGCATAAATTTCATAAAATACAGTCCCAGAACTTTTCCAAGAAAAGAACTATTCACTGAGCTTGAGTTCATAGTTACTGATGTTTAACAACAGCACACTAATTTAAAAAAAATAAAGTTTAAAAATGCTATGGTGCAGTTTATAAACTGTAAAAATTCCAAAAGTTTAGAATTATGAGAATAAAAACACAGTATGAAAAAAAGACCCTTAAAACCAGCTGTAAGGCTCTAAAGTAGGGTATTTTCACTAAAAAGCTCTAAACATTGTTTCTCTACCCCAAAAGACAAAGTATGAAATTTATAACTTAACTGTGCCTAATATAAAGTTTAGTAATTTTACATTTTATCTCACATGACATATTAATCGTATTTGCTGGCCTAATTCTAATTATTCCTCTGTGTGTTTTGTTCTCTAAGTAAAAGAGACATGCATTACATCTTGCACTGTAAAGCTTTTACAGCTTGGGGATCAACTGTTTCAACCCAAGCCCTTTGTTCCCTGCCCGGTATTCTGACACATGCCATGTGCTATTAACGATTTGATGAATGAAATGAAAGCATGTGACCACCTACCCACACACCTTGGCAGAGGTGCACTCCATACACGCCGACCACCTCCCAGGCACGTGAGTTTATTAGCACCTTCCAGGCGATAACCAGGGAAACAAGAAAAGATCAAAGAATCTCCAACACCAAAATGAAAACCAATTCGCCTACTGAAGGCAGGAACACCAGGATCGTCACATGGCTCCAGATCATATTCTGCAGACAAAAAACCATAATATATTATTATCTGGACAAGTTGTCCTCACGGAAAAAACCAAACCAAATCGCTTGTATTGTTTGAGCATGAAACAGCTGGAAAACATGTATTTCAGAGTTGTGTTCTCTACCAAAACCCAATACTGTTTCTATAAGTCTATTATGCCTATATATACAGTAATTATGTATATAATGTGTCCCACCCACACTACATCTATTTCCTTAATTTCAAGAGCTGTAATCAGCTTGTACTGTAAGTGGTTTACTATAATTTTGTTTAATTACTTCCTTTGTATATAATTCTTGTTTCTTTTCATCTGAACTCCCAAACAGCTTTAGAAGTGAGACTTACAGTTAAAAGGAATCATTGTGTAATGAAGAAAATCTAATTAAAAAATCAAACAAAAAGTTAAGTGAATGAAAGACATATGAACACATTTTCAAAAAGTGTGCTTTTATAACTACACATCAGGAATAAGTCAGGAAGAGAATAAACTAATGGGGAAAAAATCAGGGCTGTTACATAGGAAGCAAATCAAACTCAGAAAATATCTGAGCCACTCATTTCCCCGTCTTCAAAGAGTATCCTGTGGAAGTATCACTTTTTGTTTGTCCTGGTTTCTCATATAATTCTTTTCCTTAGATATCCACTACCAACTACTTTGATAAAAGATGTTGAAAGAGATTAACTTAACATCTAATGGAAAAACTTTGAATTTATATTCTTCAGAATATGATCCAAAAGACCCAAGAGATCACTTCTGGTAACAGATAAGAAAAAAAACATTTTCTAGAACATTTACCTTGGAGATCAGTGGAAAGTAGGGTCAAATCTACTTATTTAGAGGAAGAGACTCCATTTAGTCAGGGAAGAAACTAAACCAAAGTTTCTGAGTGAGAGTTTAAATAGCTGATATATGGACTAAAATAAGTAAATAAATCCTTCCCTTTAGTAACTGTCTTGTAGGAAAGTTCCAAATATTGAAAGAAATCTATAAACCATACCAGTTTCTGCTGGCAAACATTGTAAGTTTAGAAAACATGTGATCTACTACCTCTGCTCAGTACTATAGAGGCTAAACTAGACATGGAGATACCCTGTAGCACAATTCTAGGCACACGGCAATTTTCATGACAAATTTCTGTGTTAGATAACATTCAAAACAAGTTAAGACATTCTCACTAAACACGTCTTACTAAGAAGAAATATATTCTAATTGTATGAAAGTACAAAAAACAGAATCACCTACTTGTTTCATAAAGTTAATGTACCTCATAATATTTCTCAAAATGTGTATTTAATATAAATGATGGCGTATTCTGGCTCTGTATTTGTAGCAGTAGTAGATAGGACATAAACCTTCAGTTGTGTTCCAAAAGTTCTGTGATCCATACCTTGTGTTACTGAATAATTTTCCCCCTTTGCATCCACAACATTTTGTGTGTTTTTCTACAGCTTGCCTAGTGCTTTACCCTTTTGACTTAGTGATAAACAAATTATCAGAAATTTAGTATTTGTATTTACATTTCAAACATGCAAAACTGCTGACCTATGATTTGGTGAGTCCAAAGTATCCAGAATGAATGTATTTTAGCACTTAATAGGAGAAAATCCATCACTATTGTTCTAATCAGTGAGGTAGTTTTTTCCTTTTTTAAATAAACAAGCTAAATGAGATGCATTACTCATAAATAGCATGGTCATCTATAAGCAGTGCCAAATCCCAACAAAACTTATCGGCTTTCAGTTCTTGAAAAGTTCTGTAAGAGAGTTAGATGTGAGTTTCTTATGTACTCCTCCTATAGACTACCCATGTGCATATGCATTTCAACTAGCACTTGATTAATTCGTATGTGTCATGGGACAAGTGGAAGCTTCAGACAAGCCCTGCCTTAGGCTCAGAACTTGGCAATATCTTAAATTTAAGGACTTACTCTGGACCACAAGGTCTAATGATGGCAAATCAGGTCTATTTACAAAAATTAATTATTTATTAAACAGACAGAGATAACAGACCAAAGATCCTAATCTGAATTACTACACAGTATAAAACTAAAGAACTATTTGTATATTACAGCCTAACATAAAACAGTGCGCTATTTCAAGGTACCTATAATTAAAGCTAGCAAAATAAATAGTATTGTAATTTACCACTAAAATGACAATAATATACACATATTTCTTCACTTAACCCCTGAGGCATAACTGTAAAATAGGCATCCCTACTCATGGGAGAAACTCCACACATTTCCAGGATCATGTATACAGGATTTCGGCTTTGTGAAAGTTTTGTGTGGTTTTTCTAGTTTGTAAGTGAGGTGTCTGTCAGTGAGAAATCCAGCTTATCTTCCAGATCTCACTTCAAAAGTAAGACGTTTATTGGCAGTTGGGTGATGCCAGACCACTGGCCATTTCGGCCAAAATAACTCACTACAAGACAAGTCATCCTGTTTGAGTTATCTGCCCAGCTAACAAACAATAGATGAGCTCTGGTTGGGGGGTGAGATGCCCTGCTTGCTACAATATGCACATCTGTAATTCTACTTCCTAGTAATGGAGCTGGGCAAAGAAAATTATCGAGTAATGTATATTAGATGTCATCTAGTTTTAGAAGACTGTAAATAAGAAGCAGTAACTTAAATGTTTTGAGTATCTTAAAGAGATAATTTGTAGAAATAAATCAGTAAGTAATAAGTGTTTTGTTTTGTCTTTCTTTATATACATGTTTTCTATTTCAAAATCAGTCTTCGATTTAGACTCCTTTGTGAATCTGAGTTAGCATACCACTGCTTTTTTAAAGTTACTATACTTCAGAACAAGTTAGTTCCTTTCTTCTGAAGCAGTACCTTCTATCTTTGTAATTTTTTCCCCTTAATTTTCCTCCAAACTTCTTTTTCAACAATTTTGATGTTTCTGTGAGAACAGGGAAAACTTCTTAAAACAGTCAAATCACCAACATTCTTTTCAGTTCTCTTGGCCACCTTTTTAAACTTTAACCAGTTTTCTATGACAGAGACGATACAATTTCAATTAAGTTGTTTTTTTTTTTTTTTTTTACTTTATGGTGTTTTATAATGTTTCTGTTATCTGCAAGTGAAATATCATCTGGAACAGTTTCCGAATATTTAGCAGAATGGACTTCATTACCTGAAAATGTTATGTTGAAACCTTCGTAAGAAATTGAAAAATCAGATATAAATCGAAGCTGTGCGGTAAAATTTCCAAAGAGGCCAGCTTTAATTGTAGGGGGTAAGACCGAGCCAGTTAATCTGGCTACTGGTTCTGTGAAGCTCCCATCTTCAGTGATGAGCAAATAGTCATGAGAGCTCTCAAGGTGGAAGGTATGAAAAACCAGCTGTACACCTTTAAAAGAATTAAAAAGGGAGGAAAGAAAAGCATTTAATAGGACGTTATTCTATTCCTTTATATGTAGGTGACACAGAAGGCAATTCTTATGTTACATGGAAACATTTTGAGAAAAAGTTAGAATCAAACCCTGAAATTCTGAAAATAAAGTTTGCAGAAAGCACATGAGCTCAACTGAATAATATGTGCAATGTGGATGCTTGTTTAGCTCACTTTGAATCAATAGTTCCCATAACAGAATCAATGGCATTCAGTGTTATTTGTATACAGCACCCTGAAAATACAAATTTGTATTATTTAGGTGTTATTCAAGTTCCTGTATGTCTCTTTTACTTATGCTATCTACCTTGATTTCATTATTAAGTAGGAGACATACTTTAATACTTGGCTGAAATTTTGTATTTGTGTTTTATTTTTGCATTTCCTCCAACACAATTCTGGTTTTTAATTCCAAACTTCAGGGAAGTGCCCATATACAAGGACAAAGCATATAGAAGTTTTATGTACAATCTTACATAAATATAGATTCATACTTTCTGGGACTGATCTTTTTCCTGACGTCATGACTGTTTTTTCATTTGCCAGCTTCCAATCCAGTAATGAATTAAATTTTGCCTTACAGTTCAGTATTCAAATACAATAAATTTTCAAATACAATAAATACGATAAATTTATAAATTTACTGTGGGAAACAACATTCTTCTTAGAACATTTTTTACATGTAAAATTTCTTATGAGTTTTAAACAAAAAATCCAATCTTTAAAAAGATTTTAAACAGTAGAAACTTCCCACATACTTCTCAGTAAATTTTTCTTATGTTTTGCTTTAATGGTATATAACATGTTATTAGTACTCTCTGGACTTTTTTCCTTAGGTTATTTTACACATTCCCCTAATGGATAAGCTGACAAGATAAACTATGCATTCAAATACTACTCTATTGTATATGTAACATAAAGATAAATATAAGTTTTTGCTGTAATGGTTTAAGTCTGAAATCTCAGGTTACCAATACACAGATCAAATCTGTTTCTTTATGCTTAATAATAGTCAAGAGCCATCAACAAGGCCCTGACATCTCTGACTGAAAGAAATTTAGTACTATTTAACAAGTAGCTATTATTTTCCCATATTTTACCTCTTCTACTCTTTTCCATTTTTCTGAGACTAAAACACATTGCTTCTGTCAACTGTTAAAAAGAATGCTTCCTTTGAAAAATAAACACAAACTGGAAATATCACATTTGAAGATCTTTATTTTAGGAAATTAAACTTCTTCCTCAAAGGAATGGCAGAAAGTGCTGGTTTAACTTATAAAGGACATTTTTTTTTTAGCTACGTGTGTCTGATTTTTTTTTTCCATACAGACATTATATATATGAAAAATATATTAGATACTTACCCTTGCCATGAGACACTTCAATAGTCCAAGTACAGTTTAAAGAGTTTGGGTAAAAATCAGGAAAACCTGGAGAAAGAACAGTTCCACTCTTCCCATGAATATATCCACCACATAAAGCTTAGGAAGAGAAAAAAAAAAGGTCATACTAAAAGCCTATCTTGAAGAAGGATTTGAGAGAGAGAGAGAGTTCATTCATTCATTTTTTAACTACACTTAAAATCAAAAATAGAGTCAAGGATTAAAATAAGAAGTTAATTAAACCAAAGCCACAGTATTCATTTTGACAACAATTTGTTTTCTCCTAAATTAGTCCTTGAAAAGTAGTTCGTTTTCCATCTACAGCCTCTCCTGTTAGTTAGCAGAATACAAAAATAAGTAAATTTTTTATTGCAAGTATGAATTCCTTTTGCAGTAGTATGTAAGAAATAAAGGAGTTTTTTTTGTGAAGTAACTCAAAAAATATCTTGCTGCTACTTTTCTTTCACTAAATATTTTGAAAGGCATACATTCAACTGCATTTTTAACAAACAAAAATACTTAAGTAAAAAGCATATTTTTTTCAAATAAGTAAGAGTTTGATGGCCACTGCAATGCACAGGGGGGAAAAAAGTGTATTTCCTCTTTTTCAAAGATTTAGATTGTCCCATCATAAGTAATTTATTTGGAATTGAATATTTTCGAAGACATGAGAACTATGCTAGAAAACATTTTATGCATACTAGAATTTGCTAAACTAGGCTGTTCAAATTTGCATAGCAAATTAATTAAAGTTTAAGATTTGCATGCTGAATTGCTCACAGATCTTATAAATACAGCATGACTATGCTTTTCACTCATCTCTTGCTGTCCAGTTTTTATGTTGTTGGTTTTTAAATTTTAATATACTAAATATTTAAACAATAAAGCAACAAAACATCAGATGCTTTTAGTCTTCTTCCTCACATAGAGTGATACACTTTGCCGTCAACTAGATGGAAAATATACATGACAAAATATTCAATTACCTTGCAGTACTTTTATGTATATGTGTGTGTATATATGCATATATTTGGTTTATAGCTTAAGTTCCTTTAATTTCTTATTAGACTAAGGTTTTTGTTAAAGTTTTTAATGTTTTTTTTGAATTTATGTAAGTTATATATATTTATAAGTAAGTAGAAGGAAAGGAAATGCTTCCAGCCTGGTTTTATCTGAATATATTTATTTCTGTATGCAAGTGTGAATTAAAATACATTTGACAAAACCTACAGTAAATATATGGTTGATAACATTACTTAATAATAAAATACAGCATTACAGACATCAGGTTTATAGTGCCATAAATGAACAATAATACATTCATTAGGAAATCCCTATTTTATTCTGTAAACATCACAGAAGGAAGAAAATTATTTGACTGTGCAACATTACTTAAAGCAGACATTTCATATATCAAAATCATTTACATATTTTTTAACAAAATTAAAAATACGTAATTGATGTGTTTTAATTTAGCTCTTACTCGAAAATTATTTTCATGTTCCACCTTGGCATTAGCAAATTTTGAGAATGACATATTACTTAGAGGGAACTTTAGCCACCTTGTCCTTGTACACAGGTTTATTTCTCCTTTGTTGGCATGAAACAAAGCAACATGCTTTTCCCTTAGGCATTTATTCTGCTAAATTAATTTCTGAAGCTAAAATTTTGAAAACATCAGTTCTCTACAGATGACTGCAAAATGCTCATTTCCACCTCAGTTAAATCTGTCACCTTCCAAAAATTTGGGTCACAACTTGTTGAGTCTCAAAAGGCAAATACACTAACAGAATGATTACCTAATAGAGTGTGAGATCTATTCCATGTTTTTAGACTAGTTAATATAATGGAGTTTAATCTGTGAGGAAAAGAAGAAGAGACTGAATGTATGTTGAAAACTTGTGTGTTGCTTCCCTAGAGAACATACTCCAGAAAGGCCTGACATTTTCTCATACACTCACACTGAAAGTGAGTGAAAGACCTCGGAGAAAGACTCTTCCCATGAGTGAAAATTAACTAGATCTTCCTGAAATTCAACATTCATATACAAAAAAATGAGTTAAATATTGATATTTTAACTCAAAAATACATCCACACATTTTATTAACAAGTAAGTAGAAAAACAAGAGACTATTATTCAGAGTTAAGATTCCTTCACATTCTTCAATCCATTGCAACAAAGCAAACAAGGAAAGAAACCCATAAAAACAATTAAAAATTCTAAAAATGCTTTGTATCTGTACTTGTAAATAGGAAAAAGTTGTGGTGATTACAAGGTGAGTGAGTTTATGTTTTGAGCATGGGGCCAGAAGGCTGTAGTGAGAGTCAGAAGATGGAGAAGAGTAGTGCTCAAATTTAACAAAACAGTTTAAAACAGAGTGAGAAAATAAAATACTTTGCTGAATCTAACACTAAGTTTATCCTCTGACATTCCACTGTAATCAATGAAAACCTTGGACCCAAAAAGCAAGTTATAAATTCATTAATGTAAGTAATTCACTAAAGCAAGAGACTTTCTTTGCTGTTGTTCTGTGGTTTCTACGAGAGGGATTTCATAGCAGCTATACAAGGATTCCATGAAGAAATTAAGTTGATTCAGTGGTTCACAGAAACAGAACTTAGCCAAAAAATCCAATTACAAAAAGGAAATATTTGTGGGGACAGTTGTGCTGGTTTTAGCTAGGGCAGAGTTATTTTTCTTCTCAGTATGGGGCTGTGTTTTGGACTTGTGCTGAGCACAGGGTTGATAATATAGAGATGTTTTTGTTATTGCTGATTAGGGCTTACACAGAGCCAAGGCCTCTTCTGGTTTTCATACTGCCACACTGGTGAGGAAGCTGGGGGTGAGTGGGAGATTAGGAGGAGACACAGCGGGGGCAGGTGACCGCAGCTAACCGAAGGAATACCCCACACCATATGGCATCACACTCAGAATATAAAGTGGAGAGAAAAAGGGAAAAGGGTGAAGTTCAGACTGATGATGTTTGTCTTCCTAAATGACCATTACATGTGATGGGGCCCTGCTTTCTTGGAGATGGCTGAACACCTGCTGTCCTTGGGAAGCAGTGAATAAATTCATTTGTTTGCTTTGCTTGTGTGCACAGCTTTTGCTTTTCTTATTAAACTGTCTTTATCTCAACCCAGAAGTGTCCTCACTTTTAGCCTTCTGATTCTCTCCCCAGTCCTGCTGGTGGGAGAGAGCAAGCAGCTGTGTGGGGCTTGGCTGATGGCTGTGGTTAAACCATGAAGTAATTCAGCATTTTAAAAAATGTTCCATGAAAGCTCTAGACAGTTTCATACTTCATAGCCACTAAAACGATTAATAAACTAACCAAAACTTCAAAACAAAAACATGTTAAGAAAATTAATCATATAGGATAATCATGGTCTATCTGTTTTAGTACTGAGTATCCTAAATTTTGAGCAATCATTTTGGTATGCAGTGTTTAGAGTTTAAAATGTATATTAAGTTTATTGACTTTGTTTTGAAAATATTAGTTGTATGGCACCATTTTGATTCACAGTTGAACAATGGCACCCTGTGAGAATCTGAATGTTTCTATTTGTGAATATATGCCTGGCTTTTTTCAGTATTTTACTGAAAGCTGATACAGAGATGTAAAGCATGGCTTTTGATAACAATAAAATAAGTTTTTAAAGTGTGAATCTTGCTGCAATTGGGGTACTAGCAATGACAAGCTCAATTAGTTCTTAAAAATAGTAGATTAACTTCTGTGGACTTTAAAGCTGCCGTCTGAAGAGCTTGACACTTACCATCACAGCTGGGTAATGCATGATTCCACTGATGATTTCTTTCACATATGAGAGGTTCTTCATCACTCAGTGTATATCCTGGATCACAGTTGAAGGTTACTGTGGAGCGGATATTAAAGTTGTTACCATGGCGATGGCCATTCACAGGAATTCCTGGGTCAAGGCAGGAATCTGATTCCAGAGTAACACCTGAAACACATAGATTTAATTTTGTTTTTTCACCTTTTTTTCAGATAGTAAACAGGAACAAAAAAAAACCCAAAAACCAAAAAAACAACAAAACAACAAAACCAAAACCAAAACAAAACAGAAAACAAGAAAAACAAAAACCAAAACAACAACAACCAACAAAAAAACCCAAACAAAAACAGGGGGGGGAAAAAAAAAAAACAAGGAGGACAGGAGAAAGAAGGAGCCTCCAAAAGATACTAGTTAGCATTGCCTGAGAACTGATATGGGATATAAAACCCTTTCTCTAGCTGTTGTCACTGACTCACAGAACAGTTTTCCAATTTTAAGTTTCATAGAATAGAGAAGTCCAAATGAAATACAAAAAGACTGGAGCTTTAAGGTATATTTTGTCAGTCAGCACCAAACCAATGTGCTTACTGGACATCTGAAACTATAGAGAGATACTACAGTTCAAAGTATGAATACAAATTTTGCTAGTATATAAATCATATTTGATTATTTCATCTGTTCAGTTTCTGATACTTCAGGACAACTCAATTTTCCTCTGCATAGTTATGATTATTTGATACAACAAAAATCAATGTCAAAAAACTGCAATTGAAGAGCTCACAAACTACTGAATTCTTACAGATATTGTCCTATGCATGAAAAAATAGAAAGAAAAATAATATAGCTTTAACAATTATATAACTCTTATCTGACAGAAAGAGTCTCTGGTAATTATGTCTTTTAGGAGAGATTAAATAGTTTTTGGTAAATAAACCTAGAGCTATACACTGAAAAAAACTCCCTGAAATTATCAAATGAAGGTTCATTAACTGAACATTATCCATTATGCTTCTAGTGATCGCAAATGATTGTGGAATTTAATAATACAATGAGCAATAACGTATACATATGAGGGAAAAAATTAAAGATTCTCTATTGGGACGACAGGAATTTCTTCTATTTTCTGTAACTATGTGTGGTGAATTGACCTTGTCTGGCTGCAGGCCCCCACTCAGCTGTTCTCTCATTACCCCCTTCAACAGTACAGGGGGAGAGAATAAGATAGAAAATAACATGAAAAAACTCAAGGGCTAAGACAAAGACAAGATCATTTAATAATTACCATCACCATCAGAACAGACTCAATTTGAGAAAAAATAATTCAATTTATTGCCAATTAGACTAGGATGGTGAGAAAGAAAACCAAAAACTAAAATATCCCTTCACCCTCACCCCTGTATTAGGCTTCCATGGCCAAGTATTAGTAGACAGGGGTGGCTACAGGAGTGGCTTCTGTGAGAAGCTGCCATAAACTTCCTGCATGTCCAACAGAACCAATGCCATCTGGCACCAGGATGGGCCTGCCGCTGGCAAAAGCTGAAGACCTCAGAGATGATGGTAGAACCTCTGGGATAACGTAGTTAAGGAGGACACCAAAAGCTGCTGCAGAAAAACAGCAGCCATAGAGAAGAGTGAGAATGTGAGAACAACAGTTCTGAGACTCTAACGTCAATGAAGCAGAAGAACAAGAGGGAGGAGAGGCTCAAGGTTTGGAAGCCCCTGCAACCCACACTGAAGACGACAGTGAAGCAGCTATCCTACTGCAGCCCATGAAGGTCCACAGTGGATCAGAGATCCACCTGCAGCCCCTTGCAGGACCCCACTGTGGAGCAGATGGATGCTCAAAGGAGGCTGTGATCTTGTGGAAAGTCCACACTGGCAGCAGGCTCCACCTGTGGCCCATTGGAGACAGGAGCCCACGCTGGAACAGCTTTGCTGGCAGGACTTGTGACCCTGTGGGAGACCCACAATCGAGCACTCTGTTCGTGAAGGATTGCACCCCATGCCAGAGCCATTCATTAAAAACTGTAAATCATGGGAAGCACTCAAATTTGAAATATTCGTGCAAGACTATCTCCTGGGGGAGAAACCCAGTGCTGGAGGAGAAGAGTCTGAGGGGTCCTTCCACCAAGAAGGAAGGAGCAGGAAAGATAATGTGTGATAAACTGCCCACAACCCTCACGTCCTGTCTCCCTGCACCTATCAGAAGTAGGAGGCAGATAAAATTGAAAGTGAAGTTCATCCAGAGAAGAACAGAGGGGTGAGGGGAAGGTATTTTTAAGATTTTGGCACCTGGGATCTAGCCAAGGTCACTCCACTGCAACCACCTTCTTCACAGGCGTTTCCTAGTTTCTTAGCTCTCTAAAGGGCTAAGAAGGTGCTGGTCCTCTCAGCTGCTTGTGCATTTTTAACTGTTTCTGTGGAAGCTGCACTCTCAGTTTACTGCTTCTACCTTGCCCTGTTTATCCAGGACTACCATACAGCCTTAGGAACAAACTAGGAGGAGTTCAAAACTAAGGAAAAAATTGATTTATCAGGGTGTAAAGTAAAGGGTTTAGAACTACAGATATGAGAGTTGGAAGCAGGACTACAAATAAAAATACCATAAATAATGACTCTAGCTTTCACAGAGAAATATTCCCTGTACCCTCTAGCTCTTCTTATATCTTACTTAGAATTCAGATTTGAAAGCTTATGATCTAGTTTTCATGAGGTAATCCTGACATACGTAAATTCTAGGCGAATAAGTTTCTCTAGACTTGACTGCCTACTCTTAATGCAAATGTACTGTGTTAGCTAAGACAGTGCATTTTTATATTCCCTCCGCCTGGATAAAATTGCTTAATATAGTCTCAAAGAACCCATTTAAGTCTATAATATTCTGCACTGTATGTGCCCTTAATAATTTCATCTGTATGAAATTTTAACTTTAGTACACATTAGGTTTTTTTCAGAAAAATCATACTTCATATTTTGAAATATATCACTATAGATGGAGGTCCACAGCAGCATTCTTAAAATTCATTCCTCTTAGGGCAGCTTACCACTCCTGCCTGAACATATCAGGTGCTTTGGCATTCTGAGTCACACATAACAGGTAAACTCATCAGTTTCTTTTTGAAATAATAATTCCAAATTATATTGACTCCGTTGTTTCACATTTTTGCAAGAAGACCAAAAGTTATAGCAAATTTATCAACTTCCAACTTCCTGACTGAAGTAGTAGTGTTAAATAAATAAACTCAGGTCAGGCAACAGAGTTTCATTCCCAGGGAAAAATATTCAGTATGTAAGTTTCAGCAATGATGAACATAGCTGAAAAGAAGTTTTTTTTTTTTGCTTCTTTGCAAAAACATTTGATTCTTTTTCTTAATAGGAGATAAACTAAGATTAAATAACAGGCAATACTGAGAGCCCTGACTACAAGATATGAGAAATTCTGGCACAACAGTGATAAATGTGGTTGGAAAATAGTTGTAAAGTGTTGATTGAGAAGGAGCACAGGCAGTAGTCCAAGATCTAGGACAAGCTGCAATTATTAACTACTAGGACCATGACACTGTTATCATGTCTTACTCCCTGCCAGCCAAGCCATACTTTTTCTAAACAAGTACAAACTTTTCAATGACTCCTTATGTGTCATATTTTCCATGTTAGCAACCTCCTACTCTTTTTAAACTGTGTCACAAACTGGACACAATAGTCTCCCTGGTCATCAAATGAAGTGAAATAGTTTTTGAGCAAGTCTGAGATAAAACAGTCCCATAAACAAAACAAATGTATTTTCTGAAATTGCCTTTTGGCTTTTTAAATGGTTAAATAAAATGTCTAGAAGATTCAACTTTTTGCAATACTACTACATTTTTCTCTAGATTATATAAGCTCTGCATGACACTCAAATCTTTTTCTATTGTATCTCTATTTTGTATTTGTGCATGTCATTTCTCCTTCCCCACTTAGGCTTAGCATGTTTCTTTATAGAATGTAATGTTTTTTGTTTTAAACTCTTTCTTCAGTTCATCTAGCTTGTTTTGAATTCTAACCTTCTCAGTCATAATGCTTGCTATAATTGTAGGTTGGAATCATCCTGAAATCATAACTGTTCTTATATTGTCATCAAAATAATTAATAAAATATTTTTTCACAGCATCACAGAAGTCACATAACAATTTAGGGTGGAAGGAACCTCTGGGGGTCATGTAGTCCAACCACTCTGCTCAAGCAGGGTCACCTAAAATTGGTTGCACAGGTGGATCCATTTCTGGATGTATTTTTAGTATCTCCAAGGATCGACATTCCACAGTCTTTCTGAGAAACTTTTTGCAGTGCCTACTGTAACTTATTGTACACTTATTGTGCTATAATAATTTCATCTACACTAAATTTCTATATTTTCTATGAAAGAGTTCTAAAAGCCTTCTTATGAATGTCAGCACAGAACTGTTTCCTCTGCTTTCCGTTCCCAAATCTACAAAAGCAGTTAACCTGTCAAGAAAGAAATTAAGTTGGTTCGACATAATCTGTTTTTATCAAATACAAATCATTTATTTCTTATCATTTTGTTTATCAGCTTGAAACTAGTATCTTTCAAGAGTGAAGATAAAACTAATGTCCTTGATCTTTCTGGTCTGAATATATTCTTTTTTTTTTCTTCTCCATCCTTGCTTGGAAAAGTGTGTGCTCTTCTGAATTTTTTTTTAAACTTCCCTACAGATTTGAATTTTCAGACATAATTTTCAGGGGAGTGGTCCTTCCACTTTGTCTCTGAGTATAGCACAGGGAATTTCAATAATCCCTGATGAATAAAATATATGTCATTATCTCAATATTGTGTAGTACCCTCTCTCCATATGCCGTACTCTTGCCTTGAAAATGTTTACTTAATCACGTTAAGGGCATGGTAAAAATTAAACTTTTCTGCAAAAGTTTCGAAACAGGAATGAAACATTTAGTCTTGCCTGTGACAGCTGATTTTTGGTCAAACATTTTTGAGTAATTTTTATTTTTTCCCTTATTTGAATAGATTTATAGATATTTTTGTTATTGTCTTTCTGTCTCTTGTTCTTGGAACTAAATATGTTCTTTAGATTTTTGTGTTTATCCTAAGAGATCTGTGTTATTCTTTGATTGATATCTATAGCAGTATTTGAATATATTTGATATCTAGGTTATTACCTCTCGAGTTACATCATTCCAAAAAAAAGGAATTTTTAAATAGCTACAGAAATTGTTCTCAAAAATTAAAAAAAAAAAATTAAAAAAAGAAACAAAACAAACACAAAAAAATCCAAAATGAAACAAAACTAAACATAAACATAAACAACAACAAAACAAAACAAAAAAAAATCAAACCAAACTCAAACAAAATCAAACCACCAAAAAACAAACAATAATTTTCTATTGGGCTTTTCATCCAACCTCTTTTATAAATAACTTTCAGAATTCATTCTTAAGGACTCAAGGACAGTCACCTACCAATCTGCCAGATTTGGTGGCTTAGATTTTTGAAAACCATTAATTTAATCACCATGTTGCTTCATTCTTTCACTTCTTATGAATCATAAACTCTATTATTTTATGGTCGCTTTCACAAAAGCTGCCTTTCCTATTTAGCCTCTGTATTTATTCTTCCTAGCCATAGTAAAATGGACTGCTGAAACAAAAAAAAATCTTCTCCCATATTTCAAATCTTTTTCTATTGACTATATCCTGCCACAGAAAATTTTATTAATCTTTTCCTCATATCCAGACTATTCAAAGGATTATCTTTTCCTCAAATGAAAAAGTGTAAGGAAGTATTTTGATGCTATGTTATCATGGCTAAAATTGATTGTGGGCTCTCTGACTGATTTCAACACTTTGTCAAATCCATGAAGACTGCCTATTTCAGAGCCTAAAAAGTTCTTACCAGAAACCTAATCTAAAAAAATACCTAATTTTATACAATGTTAAAAAAGGATTACTTCTATTTTTTTGTTACTGATAATTTTCGTTTAAGAAAAATCACAATACTAATTATGTAGATTTTTCAATGGCCTCAATATGAAACGTTTTTACTAAGAAGGGTAATCTTTGATGTTAGAACAATTTCACTGACTATGTAAGAGAATTGTAATGTTTATCAAATATATATTGATGTAGAATGCAATATGGCTATCTCAATGCATGACTAAAATATGATCTATTTTTCAGGTAAATTTTAGGATAGAAGGAAATATTAGTCCACAAAAAGCACAGACTTTTAAGTAAAGCGTTTGCATTTAAGAAACAATTGATCAATTTCCTTTGCAAATTATCATGTTCTCTTATTTAAGGAAAGAAAAAATTCAAATACACTTTAATAAACAAAGGAACAATTTACATCAAAGAAATCTGCAGATAAAGTATTTGTATCTGTTTTCATTTAAGAAAAAACCTAAGATTGCGCAACCTACTTCACAGAATGAGGAACCAAAAACAAACAAAAAAACAACCAACCAACCAACCAACCAACTAAACAAATCCTACCCAAAACACATAACTAGGGAAGCTGAGAGATCAGGGAAATTTTATTGAGACATGAAGCACACTTGCCAGAAGAATAAATATTAATTATTTTTAACAAAAACCGAATATTTTATCAGTAGTTTTACTTAAGGAATATTTTAGGCACTTCATTAATTTTTTTTGCTTAGATGCATAAGAGTTAATCTACACTGTCTTGCATTAGCTATATTTGAAGTGTCATCAAAAGGCTGAATGACAGAAATTTAAGGAGAGGAATGAACAAATTATCTTCACATCCTTCACAGTACCTTTAATGGTTACATATTTATTAAAGCTATATTACAGGCATATTTTAGCTTAATAGACTATTAGTGCCATCTCAGATTCTATTCAGTTTAGCTTATATTGAACCTTTCATTTTAAGTAAGGTTAAGATCTTTCTGCTTCACAGTGCAATGATTTACTTTATCATCAAAGTTATGACTATAACTGGAAGATTTTTAAGATAGTTTCAAATTAGACATGTATTTTAACTTCCAAAGAAAATATTCAGAAACTTTTTTTAAAACTTAAAATTGACTACCTTGTCTTCTACAAGTGTAAGAAATGTGAAACAAATAGAAGTTCTGTTGTAATATCTTTAAAATTAGCAACTTCTATAGTTAAACATCCAAGGTCAATCAAAATATAATTTTAGTCTCCTGTGTTCCTGGCAGATTACTCAACATTTCCATTGGGTCTTTCTACCTGGTTTGCTCTTTGAAAAAACTGACTTTGTGTATTTAGTACCCCCATGTTACTAGTTATTTTGATGACCTTTCCTCTGCAATGTACACAATTGTCAATACAGAGTAAAAGATCACAGAAATGCTTCAGAAGCTCCTGATGCTGACTAGCACAAGAAGATAGACTCTGCAGCAAATTTCAGCTGCGTTACACGACTATATAGAATGCAAGGCAAACTGGAGACAATTTTAGTTCTCTGAGAAATCTAGTGTGAGGAAAAAGACATTATGAACAGTGAGGCTGTGATTAACTTAAGAAGTCTTGTGGAGCAAATGCACTGACATAGATGTGAAGTGTTTAGCAAGCTTCCTCTTTACAACTTTTTTTTACAATTTGGACATTCATCACAAGAATTGCCTTCGAAACTCTTTTCCACAGCATTCTTCTGGAGAAACTGCCTGCTTTTTTTTTGGACATTCATCACAAGAATTGCCTTCAAAACTCTTTTCCACAGCATTCTTCTGGAGAAACTGCCTGCTTTTTTTTTGGACATTCATCACAAGAATTGCCTTCAATACTCTTTTCCTCAGCATTCTTCTGGAGAAACTGCCTGCTCATAGTTTGGATAAGTGTAATCTTTGTTGGGTAAAAGCCTGACAGGATGGCTGGACCCAGAGAGTGGTGGTGAATGAAATTAAACCCAGCTGCCAGCTGGTCACTAGTGATGTTCTCCAGGACTCAGTATTTGGGCCAGTCCAGTTTAGTATCTTTATTAGACACCTAGATGAGGGAATTGAGTGCAACCTCAGCAAGCTGGGTGGGAGTGTTGAACTGCTGGAGTGTAGGAAGGCTCTGCAAAGAGATCTGGACAGGCTGGACTGATGGACCAAGGCCAACTGTGTGAGGGTCAACAAGGCCAAGTGCTGGGTCCTACACTTGGGTCACAACAACCTCATGTAGAGCTACAGGCTGGGGATAGATTGGCTGAAAAGCTGCCCATCGTAAAAGGACCTGGGGATGCTGGTCAACAGCAGCTGAACATGAGCCAGTATGTGCCCAGGTGGCCAAGAAGGCCAATGGCACCCTGGCCTGTACCAGCGATAGTGTGGCCAGCATGACCAAGGCAGTGATTGTCTCTGTGTACTTGGCATTGGTGAGGCCACATCTTAAATACCGTGTTCAGTTTTGGGCCACTCACTTTAAAAAAGATATTGAGGTGCTGGAATGAGTCCAGAGAATGGCAATGAAGCTGATGAAGGATCTAGGTACGTCTTATGACAAGAGGCTGAGGAAGGTGGGATTGTTTAGTCTAGAGGAGAGAAGGCTCAGAAGAGACCTCATTAATCTCTACAACTTCCTGAAAGAAGGTTGTAGTGAGGTGGGGGTCAGTCTTTTCTGCCATGTCTCAAATGAAAGAACAAGAGGAAGTGCCCTCAACTTACACCAGGGAAGGGTCAGATTAGATATTAAGAAAAACAAAATTCACTGCAAGAGTGTTTAGGCAGTCGAATAAGTTGTCCAAGGAGCAGATGGAATCACTGTCTCTGGAAGTGTTCAAGAGGCACTTGGAAGTGGCACTTGGGGATATGGTTTAGGGGTGATTATGGTGGTGCTGGTTTGAGGTGATCTTGAAGGTCTCTTTCAACCTTGATTATTCTGTGATTATATGATCTTCTTATTTGTGTCTAAGCAAAAATTTATACCAGCTACCCTTTGAAATATTGCTTCCACTGAAAGAGAAAAATGCTTCATTCAGGGAGTCAGTCTGCTCTAAAAGATGATGACAGACAAAACTTTTTAGCTTTGCTATGACTTTAAAAATTATAAACATATTAGCTTTTTATAGACTAGGCTATTTTTTTAATATTCTGTGCAGGGGAGCTATATGTAAAAGAAGACAAATGTCATTTACTAGCTTTCTATCATCTTTACTTGCTCAAGATCTAATCCAACTTCAAGCTTTAAGGTGTACTTATGAATTGTAACTTTGACATTTTATCAGACTACCTAGAGCAATAGCACTGAAATACCAGTCCTGTGTGTGCCCATATTAAATTTTTCAACAGAGGTAAAAAGTGAATACATGAATGCTGTTCTAAATAATTTCATAATTACACCTTCCTCTTTAAGAATGTGTAGGGCAGATATTTTATTACTAACTGGTTTAATTTTTAACAGAAAAAAAAGTTATCTACCTGACAGATGGCTTAAAATAAAACACAAAATTATAAATATTTAAGGACTATCTTATGAAATGTAACAGCAACATTTAGATCCAATAAAAACAGGGAAAATCAGCATCTACAGGTAACTATGCATGCAGAAACCTATCTACTGTTCCTTATCTTTATATGATTTAGTGGCGCTGAAGTTTATCGTACTATTGCCTGTTCAGCCATTACCACTGTATTTTAGCCAAAGTTAAAAGAAGCTATGCAGAATTTCCAAGTTTTGATGTGGCTATAAAATATATCTGATAGATAATAATCTCTTCCAGATTCAATGTTACAGCAAATTTACAGCAACTAGATTAGTTTCCAAATAAGAACAACTGATAAAAGTGATGCTGCTAGGTTGGCACAGTCACAGTAAACACATAAGCCCTCTTCTGTAAATAATTAAGTGAATGGCTGTACTATCATATAAAGACCAGTGTGACTTCAGATCATTTAATATATGTCATTTTTTGCATTTTATTTAAAAGAAAATGCTACTATGATGATTCTGTAGCTCCCATGGAGATATTATTATTAATTTATTTGCATTTTGGAACCATTATAGATAAGGTGTCCAAATCTGTTCAGCCATGCAAAATGTCTTAAAACCAGAGAAACAGAAAAAGAGAGAAAGTGAAAGTGACAGAGAAGATAGGGGACACCCAAACAATATATCTTTGCCAACAAGCGAAAGTTTCTAAAATTACTTTGCATTTTATTAAACAACTAGGTCTGTAAGGACTCTGAATAACATAGAAGAACTCATGAAGAAAAAATTTGAATGATCTGTCAGTACAGCACAGGGTAAACATAATTTATCCTTACACAAATATAACTACTGAATTTTATTTGTTCCCCTTTGTTTGCTCATTTTATAATTGCATGGTTTTTTTCAAGATTAAATAAAAAACTCTTAGAGAAATACCAGACTTACTCTCATAGTGAATTAGGAAACCAACACTGGAACGACTGTTGTCCGTAGTGAACAGCAGATACATATAATTTCCGGTACTGATAAGGAACTGTGGTGCTTGTGTTCCATGGTATTCTCCAATTAATGGTGATGAATTTGCTGGCCCATCTCTGACTTCCAAAATATCATAATTAACTTCGGTCTGGAATCTGAAAAGGAATATGCAAGTCAGCTGGTAGATAGATTAATGGTGTTATCTTTAACTGTTGGAAATGTAACCCACTCTTAACTGATCAATACAATACATAAAAAATTACATATCTACAGATCCATCCATGTATTACTGAGAATAACAGTTAAAGAAGGTTTCATGAATCATTTTCCTTGCTTTGTTTTGTGGTATCGTATAAAATTCATAACGGATTCAGTATACTTCAGATCAGCCATGTGACTGGCCTTGAGAAAGACATTTAGTGGGAAATATGGGTATAAAAATGCAAATTGTCTCAAACAAAATTGCATTACGAAGATCCAAGAAATTTTTTGCCCTTGGGTTAAAAAATATTTGGACACCCTAGGACCATCTTCAATAACATTTAATTATTTCATGCCAATAATTTCATTACTTGATATTTGCTATTTGGCAAGATTTGTTTTATAGAGAGTCAACTGTTTAATTTTTTATCCAAAGATTTTATTATAACACAGCTTGTTACTTTACTTTTACATAATCATTTTTGTCTTATGAAATAAGGCAGTAAAATATACTAAATTTAAATCAAGCTCTCATTTTGAAATCTGTTACAGCTACAATAAGCGTGACTTCTTAGTTTACTTTAATGTGTCAAATAAACCATATCATATAGACTGAAACCATATCATATAGACTGAAAGAATGGAAAGTAAGGAGACTAATGAGGGTTGATTTACAAGACAAAAAATAACTAAAATCAACAGCCGAGTCAATGTGTCTGTCAATCACTAAACCACATCACATTTCTCCAGTTCATAATGGAGTTCACTATATGTGCAGTCATCTACTACTAGTACTTCAATAAAACAGCACAAGTCTGCTCTTTCTCTCGGTGAACTTGAACTGGCACTTTTTACAGCAGATGCTTTTGAAGATTGTGGTTATATCAGATTCTGGTATGCTGTAGCATCTAAACCATGCACACATAAATTTTCCTGTCAATGAAGTTTGTGCTATTACACAGATATCTATACTGATCTAAATATATTTGCATGCAAACTCAATATTCTTATTTTCATCTTTCAGAAATGCATATGTTGTGAGATTTTTCTCTTCTATTCCCATAAGGCTTGTTAGTTCAACTTCTGAGAGCAACAGAAATCCCTATGCAATACAATACTTTTTTCAAAGTGAATGCCCTTAGCTGTCTTGCCAATAGGGGACATATTTAGTGGGTCTAGAGATAAGAAACTGCATTCTTTTAATTAAAGAAAATGGCAAAATATTAAACACTTGAGAAAGGGGAAATACATGTGACATTCCTTCAAAGTGTAAATAAACTTTATACTTCATTAGGCAATGATGACAGAATGACCAAGCTCTCATCCAGGCCATTACATTTTACAGAACAAATAGCATTAGTCTCATAAAAACATCTTTGCAGACACATCAATATTGGTAAGAACAAGCTCAGTTTTAGCAAGTATTTAGTATTCTTTCTAGTTCTTCTCTCACAGTTTCCTGAAAAGAAAAGCACAATCAGAAGTCAGAAAGCTTTTGCTTTGCTATCAGAGCCAATGACTGCTGGGAAACTGACTTAGGCACTCTGTATCATTCCTTCCTTTTCACACAGAAAACTCTACATTAATGGTACTAGCTACTTTATTTAGATAAGCTGGATAAAATCCAGATGATTTCTTCTACTGCTATCTATCCACTCTGACAGTGGAATACAGGGCTTGCAGGTTTGCTAATGCATTAAGCATTTTCAGGACCCATTTCTGTCAGTGAAATCAGCTAGCATAGAATGGCCTACATCCATACGATTAAATACATCCTTTAGCCTCTCAAAGAAGGAGATACTATTCAAATTTCCTATTATGAATGGTTGCTTGCCCACAGTAACTTCTGGCCATGTTTGACGGTTATTTGGGAGAATGCTGGTTGACAAACTAAAGAAGCATGTTGGAGATTATTTCAACAATTTAGCTGCATAAACACATGAGGTTTTGTGTCTGGAAAGGCTCAATGATTCTATCTAATTTACCAAAATAGACAGTTATAGAGGGCATCACTAAAGTACTTGACGGTTTTTCAGTACTCTTCCATAATTTCAGAGATTATACATTGATTTATCCTGCAGTAGAATGATGAAAAACGACAGATACAGCTAGGCTGGTTTAAATACTTTATTTGTACTCATAATGAATAGACTCAAGATCGATAATTGAATAGTTCAATTATTTTGACAGTTATGTTTGTGAGGGAAACTAATTAGGAATAAAGTGCTCTCAGCCATCAATTGCAGTTTTCTTAGCAGGGCAGTATGACAACAATGGATGGCAAACTCTTGCTGGAGACAGAAAACAGAAAATAACTCTTACAGCAATTGCTACTCTGACAATGATCTTTATTCCCAGTAGATTCCTGCTCATGTCAAACTCAGATGTGACTTTATAACTCACTTGTCTGATTTTGAGGGCTTAAAGGAATGAATTGTATTTTTGAATTGGGTCAGGTTTGTTGTTAGTTTTTGTTTTCAGTCTTTTCATTTTCCCTAAAGTGATAAATCAAAACGATTTGTTATTGGAAGTTCTTCATCACTACTGAAAGTACCTAATTAAGGGTTACTTTTTGGAGTTTTAATTTATTTTAATGTTTATTAGCTTACGCATATTAGTAAGAGGTAGGATATTCTCCAAATGCACAAAGATAATTTTAAAAAGACTTAAAGAATGCTGTGTTATACTATTCTTCATACAGTTGAGTATGTTTCAGAGAAAGAGGTTAGTTGTATAAATTATCAAATTATTTTTTATCAATATTCAAAGTACCAAAAATATTCAGGTCAGTCATTATCCTTCTACCCCTTTCCTCATGATTTCAATTAGATTTTACTTTTCTGTTACCCTGCTAGGCATTAGGTACAATCTGAAATGCAAACTGTTTCAATGTACAATAATCACAGGGTCATGCAGTCATCTGCTGCTACTTCTGGAAGGTTTCTAAAAAGGCACATTTGTCTAGCAACATTAAAGCTTCATTAACTTAAGAGAGATAATTTACAATATTAATATCACATTTGTACAAAGCTTCATTCTGTTAGGTGTGTCTTTGAGGCAAGTCATACGGTAAAGTATAAAAAGGTTCCATTTTCCCCAAACTGGACCAAATACTTGACAAAAATATCTTATTTATTGATTAATTGAAAAAATCAATTACTGCTTTGTAATTTGCTAATGTTATATCAGACAGTAAAGTCAGTTTTTCTTGTAAGCAATAAAAAGGTTTTCCATGGAATTTTTAAACTGGGTAACAAAGCCTTCATGTTGATGAAAGAAAATAATTTTACTGCAAAAACAATGTTGCACTATTATTAAAAAGCATAAAACTTTTAATAAAATTTATAATGTGATGTAGTAAAATTACACAGTCTTCTAAACCTGCCAGAAAAGCTCCATAAACCTCAAAAGAAAATGGAAAGGGGTTTTTTTTTCTACCAAAACCAACATGCTTAATGGTAATACTGTTTTGCGACTGAAACAATTAGGGAATGGCAACAGAATTCATTTGCTTATAATGCTGACATAAAGCTGAAGTAGATTAATTGTGTATCTGCTGTACTTCAAAAATTATATGTGATCAGAATTCTCCATTTTGTATAAGGGTAAACTCCAAGTTCTTTTTTAATTTCATTGCAGTTCAATTTGGAAATAAAACTCTAGAATTCTTCTAATGGAATATGTGTGTGCATCTGTCTAAAATTCAGCAAATTAAGTTCTTAAACAGCACCACATGAGACAGAAGCCTATGTTTCTCATTAATTTTCTCAGAAATACTGTCATCACACTGTTAAGTTCATGCACATTTAAACATCTGCAACTTCAGGCAATGCGTTTCCTTTTATAAAATTTAAATGCTCTGTCTTATAACTAATATTGCTATTTCCATTTAAGAAGCCATCCCTGAACCTCAGGCTTCTGATCACTAATTAAAAAAAAAAAAAAAAAGCTTGCAAATAAATATAAGCTTAAAAATACTATAACGTTTTTAATGAGAAGAAAAGTCAGCATCTTAAAGTTCTGGAACTTCCTGCTGAATACAATGGAAGCAAACAACACTTTAGAAAGCTTTAATTGCCTATTTGAAGGAATAGTATTGCAGTGAAGCTCCTTTTTGTGGTTTGGGTTCTTAAAAAATATGTATTTATTCTTCAATAATAAAACAAATATTTATGCTCAGATCTTACTTCTTGTTTGACTTTAGGATACTCACTTGTCAAAAGTGATCTTAATGGAATGTCCTGGTCTTGCTTCAATCACCCATTCGCAATTGAGTGAGTCCTTGTAATATCCTGGCCACCCTGGTGGCAAGATAACACCACTCGATGCTGTCAAATGTCCGCCACATGGTGCTGAAAGAAAACAAAATGTATATTTGTAACATACAAATTATTTCTAATATATTATGTATTCAAGGAAATTGCAAAAATTCAAATTAAAATGCATAGAAAAAAAAGTTTAATATAGTTTTAAGAGTTTAACACAGTGTTATGAGCACTTTGTTTTCTGCAGACTCATAAGGCCTGCAATGTATCTTATCAAGACTTATTACTCTCTATACATTTTAACACGCAGAGCATGGCAGTTGGGTCTGCCAGCCTTCCTTCTGTTGAAAAGCACAGAATCTTGTTAAAAAATTATACTGTCTCATGACATTTAGATCCAGTATGACTCCACATTGATGTGGAAACATCAGAGAAATTGTTCCAAGTAATTATTACTGTTGTACTGTGCCACCTTTTTGAGTAATCACTGAGCTCAGTGGAACTGGCAGTTGTAAATATTCCGTTGGATCATAGAATAGTTTAAATTGAAGGAGATGTATGGAAACCATCTAGTACATTTCCTGCTCAAAACAACAGATTGCACAGAACCATGTCCAGTCAGGATCATGCCTACCCTTCAGTCAGACACTCCCCAGACTTTCTGGGCAATATGTTTTAATGTTTGATCACTCTGACAGCAGAAGTTGTTTTTTTTTTTTTTTTTTATGTTTAAACAGAAATCCATGTATTGCGGTTTCTTTTCACTCTCCCTTGTCTGGTCATTTTTCATCACTGAGGAGAGTCTAGCTCTACCTTCTTTAAACTATCCCATTGCTTATCTATACATATTGACAAGACCTCTTTTGAGTCCTGAGCCTTTTCTTCTCCAGTACAGACAAGCACAGTTCTTTCAACCTCTTCTGCTTTGACAGATGTTCCAAGTCCTTACTCGTCTTTGTGACCCTTCACTGGACTCACTGCAGTATGTCCACATTTTTCTTGTACTGTGGATCCCAGGAGTGCACACAGTGCTCCAAACACAGCCTCACCAATGATGAATAGATGGGAAAGATCTGTCATTTATTTTCAGCCCAGTTCTCCTGCCTCCCTCATCCCTCTGAACAGCAGTACAAACATCTGGTACACCAGCCACTCCTCCCAGTTTTCCATCATCTGCAGACTCGCTCAGAGTACACTGTGCCTCAGCATTCAGTTCACTACTGAAGATTTTAAACAGTATTGAATAGGGGATTGACCCCTGAGCTACACCACTATTAATTAGCCTCTAGCTGGACCTTGTGACACTGCCTACAATTCTGAGACAAATAGTTCAGGCAGTTTTCAGTCCACTTCACAGCTCACTTCTCTAGTCCCTACTTCATTGGTTTGTCATTGAGAATTTTGGATGACACAGTGCCAAACACATTACTAAAAGTGAATATCCATTACTCTCCCCTCATCCATCACACAGTTCGTCTTAACACAGAAGATGATTAGGTTGGTCAGGCATGATTTCCTCTTTATAAATCCATGTTGATTACTCCCAGTCACCATAGTTTTCTTCATTTTCTCCTAGTTTTGGCTTGGACAGAGTTAATTTTCTCACAGTTGCCATGAGGGGGCGGAGTTTGGAGCAGTGTGGGCACACCTGGGCTGTTAGTCTATATCACTCACACCATCTCTGGGGGTCAGAAGTCAGGGACTTCACTTGCAAGAAGAAGGGGATGTGACATGGGCTGAAGGAAAAACATGAGCATGAGGATCTGGGGGGGCATTTTGTCTTTCTCTTGGTGGCCACCCACACACGGTTGGGTTGGTTGGTCAGTCAGGCAGTTGGTGAGCACTTTTTTGTAAATAAGTCACCCTCTCTTGTATACTTTTGTTATTAATATTGTTGTTCCTACTATCTTATCTCATTGCTGTTTTCAGTAAATTGTTCTTAACTCAGAATTCTGTCTGCCTTTTGTCTCCCTTGCACAGGAGGCGTTGGAGAGGAAAGGAGCAGCTGCATGTGGCTTAATTTCCAGCTGGGTTTAAACCACAGCATACGGCTTGGAAATTTCAAGTTTCAAGGAATATTGTTGCATCACCTTTCCTAGTGATAGAGATGAGACCTGTAGCTCTTCAGATCTTCCCTGTTTCTGTTCTTCAAGACTGGAATTTGATTTCTTCCAGTCCTCAGAGACCTCTCTGGTTTAAATCAGCTTCTCAAGATATTGAGTGACCTTGCCATGTCATTGGATGGCTTCTTCAGTATTCTTGGCTGCATCCCATCAGGCCCATTCCTGTATGTCAATTTTGTTTAAATCTTCTCTAACCTGATCCTCCTCCATAAAGAGTTAAAAAAAAAAAAAGTATTGCAAGAGAGCTATGAAAATAACAGGGCTAGAGAGGGAGCATTTTTCTGAGCAAAATAAAAGGACTTTGGAGCAGGATTAAACAACAGCAGAAATGACAGAACAAATTTAGGAAAACATTAGTCTCTTAAAAATTTAAGCTGTCATGGCACAGGGCTTTGGGATGTTATGTTTTACTAAAGGCTATGGCACAGCGTAACACAGGAACACTTTCAAGGTCAGGTAAATTTATCTTGGTATCATTTGTATTGTCCTCACAGAAGAAGTCAATGGTATCATTACCAGAAAAGTCCACATTACAGTGCAGGAAATCTTGCTAGTTTTCTTCTATTTCTCTAAGTAGTGACAAACCAACCTATTATGCCACATAGAAATGGATGACAACATGAATTTGTGAGTTGTAAATTAATATGCCTAGTTTTGTTTCAATGTTTTTAACAACACAAAAAAATCTAATCAGAGAGGTTATTTGATTTCACTTATGACTTGCACTTGTCTCCAGGAATTTTTTCCAGATTTGAGTGGGAAATAAAAGCAATTCAAAAATCCTGAAACACATCGAATTTTCTTTGAAGCAAAATGGAAGGCCAGTAAAATGGCATTTACCTTACATGTGTATAGCTATTGAAGAAATAAATTTATTTCATAGTGTTTTTCTAAATTAAATTTCATCATATTTTATACAAGAACACTCATAAGACTGTTGATCCTCAACTGAATGTAACACTTTGTGTGCATAATTTACTTCATGTATTTCAGGTGTTGCTCAGACTGTTATGTATATAAAGACACAGAGCAGAGCAACAACAACAAACCAACAGTTGTTCAGAAATCTCAGATAACTAGAAGCAAACTAAATCCTGCTTAGAATGCTTAGTTCATACTATAATCCAAGTCCAGGAACTCCTTCAATTATCAGGAGAATTCACATCAGAAAGAACATATCCTGAACATAGCTACCTCCTTCTATAAAAGAAACAAAGAGCAAAATCTAAAAAAAATCCCCAAACCAGTCTATTAGTTTAATCCTTTCCTCATTAAAAACCAAGTAAACATTCCAGAAGGTTCAAAGAAAAGATAACTGAGTGGTGCCTGTCATTGCAATGACACTGAAATTAATGAAAATGTTAGGTTTACACCAATTAGAAGATTTGGATTAGTTTCTCCCCCAAAAAAATCTTTTAATTTGGAGTCTATGTATCTATTGTTTAATAAAAGTTATACATTTTGAACATGACTTTTAAAAAGTTTTAGTCATTTATTAAATGCACTCATCTACCTTGACTTTAGGACCCATCAGTTAAGCATCGAGGAATTCTTCTTACTGTATGTCATTCTAAAGAGAGTTTTTAACCTAAGTAGACATCATCTTAGTCTTTTTATTCACCTAAGAAAGAACAGGCAAATAAATTTGGAAATTTTTGGGAATATCATGGATGTTAAACACAGCTCTGGGTTTTACTATATTTCTCAGGAATAAGTGTACTGGAAGTTATAATATTACACAAAGAAATTTAGGTATACTTTCAATTTGAGAAAGTTAAAGGGATAAATTTTCAAAAAGGACTTTTATATACAAGCTTTATCTACTTTCTATGTGGTAGATAATTATGTTCTTCAGTGTGCTACAGCCAAAGCTGTTATAGCAGTTATAATTCACAACTGAGTAATCATGGTGACAATCAGAACTCAAAAATAATAGCAACCAGATATTTAGAATGCTAATTTACTACAAGAATATAAAAGCAAGCTATCTTGTTACTATTACTGTGCTCTCATTTGACTGGAAGCGTGTTAAGATGAATGAATAACTTCAGGTAAAGTAGTCTTATTTATGTGAAAAATGTAAAAGTAAGCTAAATTTAAATAGTGTCATTATTCAAACTGTAGGTGCAAAGTTAAGATTGTGCCCTTACCTTCACAACGTGGGACAGTGGAGCTCCATACTACATTTCCATCTTGCATAATGCAGGTTATGGATTCAGAGCCTTGAGTCTTCACAAAGCCATCATCACAGTGAAAGGAAACGGAACTTCCCAGAAGGAATCTGTCTCCAAAGCGCCTCCCATTTATAGGAATGCCAGGATCGTGGCACTCATTCTGACCAAAGGCTGATAAAAACATAGTAATAATACCAGTAATAAAACTAACAATAATAGCAATAATAACAATCATCCCTTTAAACTTTGTGTCTTTTTTTTTTGAAGGAGGAGGAGAATAATATTTCAGTTGTAATACAATAATACATAATGCATATTACATAGTAGTATATAATTCAAAGTACAGAAAATTTCTCAATAAAAAGTGAGCTTCAAATCCAATGGCATTCACATACATGCAACATAGTTGGAATTCAGAAGTTTTTTAGATATGTGTGGCTTAGATACACAAGGACCATTTGCCTAAATTTTCCTCTGGACAAAATCCAGCTGTTTTGCCTCTAACATAAGGGAATTGGTGTTGTTTAACCTGAAGAAAGGGAGGCTGTAAGGATCCCCTATTGCTCCTTACAACTACCTGAAAGGAGGTTGCAGCAAAGGGAGTATTGGTTTATTCTCACAATTACCAAGTGATAAAACAAGAGGAAATGGCCTCCCTTTTTTTCTTCCTGCCATTTTTCAAAGGACAAAAATTATCCCTTCTTATAAAAGCAAAAAAAACAATTTAGGCATTTAAGACTTTAAACTATTGAAATCAATGGATTCCAGCTTTATGTGGGGAATCTTTCTAAATAATGTAAGAAAACACCTTGGCCACAAACACTATTATTTTAATTGATACAACATAGAAACAGTGCAAAAGGTCTCAAAGACAACTTTATTGTCAATTAACTTCTATAACCTTAGAAGATAATTTCTTCAGCTAAAATGATAACCTCTATATAAGTACTGTATTTGAATGACTCATTAAACTTTTAGGAGAGTTGGCAATCTACGGCAAATGTAAAAATGTTTTCAACATGACAATGCTGTTACTAGAGCTTTCTATTGAGAGTACGGTTTAGTAATACATTTTTATATAAACAAAACAGAGGGCCATCTGTAGCCAGATATATCTTAGCCTGGTTGCCCAAACAGGAGAGACTTATTTCCTCAGTAGCTCTCTATACGTACATGACTGGTGGGTCCACATTTAACAACTTTTGAACTGGTTGTCCAGTTGCAACTAAACTTTGTACATTTGAGAATTGCCTTCTCAAAAGCAGTGCATTCTTAACATTCTTAAAGGGACAGTAGCCAGATAGAAGAAGGATTCTAAATTAGTGCACTCTTAGAGGAAATTCTTCTACATCAGTTCAGCTCTGTTCTAGACACTAGAAAAAGCACAGAGTGTCCCTATTATGCGTAATGCAGAAAAGAGATCTCTGTTCTTAGGGGTCTGTATTTTTAGATTCTGCACCATTCAACTAGAAAAAAACATACAAAAGCAAAACAGATTCCCAGAACTATTTATTTGCATGGATATCCTAATTAATTTTTAATAATTTTATGATTTTCAGATTAACACCTCAATATTTGGGATGTAAGATTAATACCTTTATGAACTTACTCTTGATAGTTCCATTGAGAAGTATATTAAATTACCTGCACTGGATACTTTGATGTAAATGATCTGGACTTTAGTTACATGCTCTGCATTTATGCAGTATGAACAAAAAGGACAAATAATAAATAATGAAGGGAGTTCCTCAGCACTATCACAATTAAAATTAATAAATTATAAGGATTCAGATAAGCTAATCAATACAAGGGAGATATCTGAAAATAGTGAAATTATACAAGCATGACAATTTACTTCTGTGTTATAAATATAAATATAAATATATAAATATAAATATAAATATAAATATAAATATAAATATAAATATAAATATAAATATATTCTCTGTTTCAATTACTATGAAGAAAGCATAAAACTAGGCATAAAATAAAAGCAGAAGTTCTTACTTGTGTAAGTGATATTAAATCCTCTTCCAGTGGTAGAATGATCTGACTGAAATTCAAGTCTTACTATGTGCCCACTACTAGCCAATTGAGAAGGAACCTCATTGCCAGAAAAGGTGCCAAGAGGTGGTAAATCTGAAATCCCATCATCTTTGATTGAAAGGTAGTCAAATTGAGGTTCTACATCAAAGTCGTTGAAAATCAGATGGATTCTGCTTCCTGGCTCTGAGATAATTAACCAAACACAGTTCATATTGTTCCCATATTCCTCAGGATAATTTGGAGAAAGAATAATTCCGGATGGTGTGGTGAAGTTGAAGAAACATGAAACTAAAGGAAAGAAAAATAAGATTCTCAAAATGCTATCCACAAACCTTATAAATGCTTGGTTTTTGTTTTTTGTTTTTTTTTTTTTAAATTCTTGTGGAAAAGGACGCTTTTGAAGCCTGGATGTCAAATCTATTACACATGCAAGCACAAAACATAACACTTTCAGAACATTTCTCCAACACAACATGTTTTTATTTTCCCCAAGTGAATCCAAGTGACTGCAGGAGGGCCTGCAAGAGATTAGCATGAAGTGAATAGCAAAGGAAGCAAAAGTAATGCTTGATACTCCAGAATTTGCCAAAATTGGCAGGTTTGTTCTGAAATGAAAATGTGACCTCCAGATTGAAATGGTGTTTTTTACAAAGATGCATTAAACTGTATTTAACAATCAAAAAAAAATGAAGCACAAAGGCCAGTTTTGTCTGTAGTATACAAAGTTCATACTGATGTAAATAAAAGTAGAAATTTAGATGTGACTGAATCAGGAGATCTTAAGAGTATATAGTCTGAACTTATTTTACCCTAGTCTCCCTTTGATGGCATAGAGCAAAACTGAAAATTATTCATAGCTATCATCCTTTTTTACTCTTTTGAGCCAATTTTCATCAAGACATTGCCTAACTGGTTTCAGTCATGACCTTGTGACTGGTACTGTAGTCAGAAGCACAGTATATTCAGAAAGAGGAAGACTCACTGAATATTAGTCAACACGAAGGATAACCATTATTCAAATATGTCAAACTGAACTCAGTGTATGTAAATAGATGTTACAGATTCCATGCTCTTTCATAGGGCATGTGCATTTGTAACACTGGAGCACAGTAAAATATTCTACATTGTCAGCAAAAACTGATATAGCCACCCAATGCAGCACCATGAAGAAACACAACTTCTGTCTTTAAAGGGAACTGCAGCTGAACTGTCTCTGTGCCTAGGCTTTACATGCTTAGATACATTTCAGCTTTGCAAGGCATATTGAGAATTATTCTGGTCCAGAGCAATCTTGTTCGACTTGTTAAGTCCTGTACCAACACAGCTTCAAAATACATACATGTCCAAATAGAATAGGACACGTCACAAAGGTTGTTATGATTGTCAAATCCAGTACTGAATTGTAAGACTCTTTATAGGAAAATTTAACATGATCTGCAGAACTGAAGTGCCTAATATATCTGTGTACTTGAAAGATTTGCTCTATTTTATCAAAAAGAAAAAAAAAAAGAAAAGCAAAAAACCCAGCCCAACACAAATAAAACCCCCAAAAATAAAAAAAAAAAAACCAGACAAGCAAACAAACAAAACAAACAAAAACCCCAAACAACAAAACCCCAACCAAACACCCTCCCCCCCCAAAAAAAACCAAAAACAAAAACAAAAAACAACCAACAACCCTCTCTTAACAACAAATACACTTTATCTTTTAAAACAAAAATCACAACTAATGGCCTTACCTAAACTTTTCCTATGTTTGATGTTCTTAGCTTCTTTATATTAATTTTCATACTTTTGTAGTATATCACAAAAAAACCCAAAAACACATCCCAATTGTTTTTATGTGGATCTGCAGGCTGTTTTGCACTGCCAGAATGAAATGTGTATGTGCGACAAAGTCCTCTTGAACACTTATCTGCTATTAGGAATTACTCATTTAGAGTCTAATTCAACACACATTTACATTAAGAGTGTTAAGTGGTTCAATTACACATAAAATGAGGGGAAAGAACATTCTAAAAACAGTCCTGCGTGATGTTCCCCATAAATGAGATACTGAGTCAATTGAAAAAAAAATAAACTGTGACGGAAAAAGTCTTCAAGGTACTTTGAAGTATTTTCCTGTTGGTTAGTCACAAATGTTAAGAAATGCAAAAGGTTAAGGTCAGAAAAATAATACAGAAAAGAAAATAATAATTCTTACAAACACAGCTGGGTTTGTTGCCAGACCACTGGTTATTTTGTTGACATGTAATCGTTCTCTCTCCCACCAGTTCAAAAGCTGCTTGACATTCAAAGGTAAGTGTGTCTCCATGCAGAAAACTGCTGCCGGTCCTTTTCCCATATGATGGAATTCCAGGGTCTCCACAACCTCCCTTCTCTATTTCTGAATGTTGGAAAATTCAAATGCAATAATAAGGAAAATATATTTCCAAGCAATTCATATGTCAGTATC
Organism: Callaeas wilsoni; assembly: GCA_013398955.1. Lineage (NCBI taxonomy): Eukaryota > Metazoa > Chordata > Aves > Passeriformes > Callaeidae > Callaeas > Callaeas wilsoni. Next base: position 379,865 of record VWPU01000576.1, read on the forward strand.
ACAAGTACTTTCAAAATATTTGGCATCATACGTTAAACTAATATTTACAGCTGAAAATTAACTAGAGGTAAATGCTGTAAAACTGCCTCAAAGATAACTAAGGATCTAAAGTCCTTTCACAAGCTAATAGCTTCCATACCTGCTTTGCTGCATTGCTGAAAATAACAAAATACTTATATTTAACTGCATGACTGCATTGAATTACAACATATTTCAAGGTAAAATTATAAAGACACAGTCTCCATCCTACCCATGGAGACCTACTATGTGTAGATCTTTTTTCTGGCAAAGAAGTACTCGTACTAAAGAATATCTTAACTCTCAAATCTGCAATTTGATTTATACATCTATTAACAATATGATTGAAAGTATATAATCTACTGATAGAGTTAATAGATTTCAGTTTAAAATAACTAAAGTATAATAAAAACAAAACTGAGGAATTATTTCTTAATCTCATATTTCAAATTAGAGCCACATTTTTCCCAGCTGCACTGAGCTATGCTGAAAATAAACTAACATTTTGGATAATATTTCAATATATTCCTTAGAAGCTCTGCTTCTTAAATTATTTAATTTGTAGATCTCAAATCTACATAAACAAGATAAGGCTATAAAAAATCAAGTCTTATGAAATTTATGAATACCATAAATATTAGGAAAGAAAATGTAAATATTGATTGCCTGTGATTGAATCATCTTACAAAATACTATACATGTCTGCCCATCAGAAAATGAAGGCTCCATTTGCCATTAATTTTAAAGCAATTTTTTAAAATTAACTTGCCTTTGATCAGAAAAAATAAGAACAAAGCACTTCTGATTCTATAAACTGTGTTGCTGCACATGTAATAAAATTATGTAAATATGATTCAAATGAAAGTAGAGATAAAGTTCTTGGTATTTAAATATTTCACAGTTCAGTCCAAGGTATGAAATCAGAAACATTCAAGATAACAAGAAAATTCAACTCCCTGAATAGTATTAAATATTAGTATAATTTGACACCATTGAAAATGCTTGCTGTCAAATATTTTTAAATCTAATAATGTTAAATCCTGGCAGAAGTGTATACCTTGATATACCAACAGAAATTTTAAGACACAAGATACAGAATTATGATATGTGAAGTCAGTCCACTATGTTTACATCCTTAAAGGAGTCATTAACACACTGTTGACAGACAAGGTCAGAAAGGTATGGCACATATTTCACATCATAATTGTTTACTCGACCTGCTGATGATGCTGTGCCTGATGCATTCATTATTATTTTATTTAAATAATTTGCCTTAACAGAAAGTTAGAATGTATACATTAATAAAAAAATTTCCAAAATGTCCAGTACACAAATACAATAAAACTTTGGGAGAGCAATTTTATAAAGAATATTTATAAATAAGTATTCAAAATTATGCATACAAATGCTTTTATATAGCTTCACTTGCCTGTTCCTACTGAGATATTGATTTTTACTTCCACAGAATAGCACTGAAAACCTCTGTTTTCAGCTATGCACATCTTTACATACTACATGAAAATGTGGGGAGCTACAGAAAATCAGAATACACATTTTAATCACATTATAGAAGTTCATCTCCCTCACTGACAGCAGAGCTATATCTAATCCAGCATGTGAGAATGATCGTAAACTCTTTGCCAAATGTTTATGTGCCACATACTCTTGTCAAAAAAACTTTTGTGTCTCAAAAATCAGGGCAATACTGTCTTAGGCAGGAGTGTCAGAAGGCAAACTGTCTGCAGGGATTTGCAAAAGCACTGCTAAAGATTGGTCTCTTAAAAGAGAGCAACGGGTGTTTCTTTCCATAGTCTACAGAGGAAGTAAAAAAAAATCTTTAAGTAATAAATTTACTGAAATAGAAGACAGATCAGGATGCTTTCTAACTCTCAGGCTATGCATCCAAGCCATAGGAAAGGGCTATGGATCAGTGAACTGAAACTTTTTAACAGAAATTACCATGAGTTAAGGTTTCTGGTGGGTTAAAAATTCCTCCTTTTTTTTTTGTAGGAAACTACAACAATACGTTGTCAGATCCGAGCTCTTAGTGAGGAAGGCAAGAATGAAATATAAACTTAGGAGAGGAACCAAATACTTTGTTATTCTTAATGTATCACCCTTCACCAAGAATGCCCATGTGGGCATATAGTTATATATAATTCAGATTCGTAAATATCTTATTTTCAAGCACAAAAAACATATACATATTAAAAATATGAACACTAATTTCAGATAAACATTTTTTTAAAATATTTTATTCTTAGGAAAAATAGTCTTAATAAAATCTGTCTTATAAAAAACAATTTAATGATAAATTTCAGGTTCTCTCAAACACAACAGAAGGATTTTTTGAATCAAATTATTTTATATTGAAAAGCTAAATAATTCCAAAAATGTCATCATTAATTACATTAACTTTATTTCTATTTAAACCTTCAGGGTCTGTGCTTGTTTGTTCAACATAGAAACGATCCAGAAAACATGACATATTTATAAAACACTTCTGAGGATATCTTATTTGCATTTTTACAATAAATAGCTTGAAAAATTCCATCCAGGTCTAGGAATCTATATCTTCACAAACCTTAAATTGAAGACTATATATATCCCTAACAGGAAATCTTCTCGAGTCGAAAGTTTTTCAGGCTGACAGAAAACACTCACTGTAATTCATAAAATCATCATAAGATCATAGAATTTGGGTTTGAAGGGGCCTTAAAGACCTCCTAGCTCTAACCCCTTCATCATGGACAGGAATACCTTCCACTAGGCCCAGGTTCCTCAAATCTGGCCTGGCCTTGAATACTCTCAGGGATGAGGTATCCACAACTTCTCTGGGCAACCTGTTCCAGTGCCTCTCCACCTTCTCAGTAAAGAATGTCTTCCCAAAATCTAATCTAAAGCTACCCTCCTTCAGCTTAAAGCCATTGCCCCTTGTCCTACCACTAGATGTGAAAAGTCCCTCTGCAGCTCTCTTGAAGGCTGCCTTTAGGTACTGGAAGGTGCTCTTCGCAGAAAGAGTCATCAGACATTGGACCAGGCTGCTCAGGGAAGTGGCTGAATCACCGTCCCTGGCAGTATTTAAACGACATGTAGATGTGGCACTGAGAGACATCATTTAGTCGTAGACTTGGCAATGCTGGATTAATGGCTGGACTTGAAGATCTTAAATAATCCTGTGACTCTCTTTAGTCAAAAGCTACGCTTCCATTACATATATTAACAACCCAGGACATAGGGAAGACACAGAGGGCCAAATTAAATTAATGGGTTTATATTTACACATAAGAAATACTCTTTCTTTATAATTAGATCTAGAGTAGTGGGCATGTAATGATTCCCAACATTTTTCTGTTCTCTGGGATTTTGCACAGATTTTTATTTCATTGTCCTTTCTGGTACCTATTTGACTTCTACTGATTTGGTCAGTGAAAAATTTTTTTAAATGTCCAAATGCAGCTGAGATGCATTGTGTGTATTGCTCTAACACATGCATCGATTATTCTGTTCCATAAATTGCAAAGATGCTCTGTATCAGTTTGCTAAAAAGAGAACATTTCAGACAAATTCTGTTTAAGTCATGTCGAGGTCTTAGAAAGATCCTGTGGGATAGAAAATGTTCTGAGAACAACAAACATAAAAATAAAATCTATGCTAACCTATTTAGCATGGCAATTAAAGCCCTGTTCTTTTAGGATTATTCTGTGTACTCATTCAATGTTGGACTTCTTTTGATCTGCATTCTCAGAGCTGTGTGAACTTCATGATGTTTGCACATAAACTCTCAAGCTTAAATTTAAACATCAGCTTCCTCTGGTTACCAAAATATTCATATTGATCTTATGCAATTGTTCTTGGCTTTCATGTACCCTCTTTCAATAGCCTGGGGAAAGAGACTTTTCATCTTGTTTGTAAACTAGAAATATTTACTCAGTTTCAAGGAATATTCTTTCTTTAATGTTAGAAGAATGACAAGATCAGATTTCTGACTGTAAGATCATATCTCTGAATTTAATTGAAAGACATTTCTGTTGCTCTGTTTTCTTTCAAATGAAGAAATGTGGCAATTCAGAAGTGATATTAAGCATTTAAATATGTATTATGACTACTATTTGAAAGGTGTCACATTCAAGACAATTCAAGTCTTTTTTGATGTAAAGATTTGGACTCCAGTATCTGAAATGTATAATAAATGTATAATAAAATAATTCATAGATTAGAAGATTTTGCACACTTATTATTCATGGTAGGAGTAATTTACTCTTTTTTCCCTTGTTATTAGATTACATATATGTGTTTTAAATTAAATTCTTAGTGTTGCTGTGTTTTCATTCACACTATCCAATATTCTAGCTTAGACAATTAGTGGATAATCTAATCATTAAAATTGAATCTGGATACAACCTGAAGAGTATAAATAATAATCTCACACATTAATAATTCAGATGTATAAATACAATTTAAACTAAATATGTGTTTTAAACACACGTGAGTTGAGCAAAAATCAATTGTTTCAAATAAGAGAGATAAAATAAACATCAGGTTTCTATCAGAAGTTGAAGTCAATAGCTCTAAAACCTAAACTAATTACTTGACAACATTTCATAATTATCATCTTAGCTATAGTCAAGTTAGATTAAGGGAAGCCATGAACTGACAAATGTATACATTTACCCCCCCAAAAAAATCAAAAATGAGAGTTTAACATTGAAACTCTGAGAGGTCACAGAAATTCATGTACCATATATGAGAAAACTGATGATTTATTTTGTTTCCTCTTAGAGAAGGCATAGAGAGATGCTCAGGATTGCAGAAGAGAACATAAGTAAAGGAATGATATTATATTCATGATTCCTGAAATGGAACATAGGAACAACTACTGATAAAGGAAATGGTAAATCAAAACTAATAGAAAAAAAAATTTCAGATAGCACATAATTGGAATGTAAAAGCGGCTGTTAAAGCTAAAATGGCCTACCGCTACAAAGAGCATGGCCTTACATGATAATTTTATAAATGATCACAATTTTATCATTATTCCAGTAAATTTCTTCAAAGAAATTTAACAGTCCAATTTATTATCAGTCTCCAAGTATAAAAAGAGAAGGCCTCCTTCACAGATCATATAGTTCCCAGCAGCATTCTAAGAGACTCTCACATTTTCTCTGAAATGTTTTGTCCTTGCTGTTATCAAAAAGACCACAGATCATATCCAGTAGATTAATTTTTGCTGCTTCCACCTTATTGCGTTCTGTATCAATATTAAAAAAACCAAACACGACCTTAGAATCAGATTGATGAAAAAACAACAACTTTTCTAAGAAGTCAATTTAAGCCAACAGTTCACTATCATAACATATGGGTGGCTTGCTGGTAATAATAACATTGTATTGTATCTTATCTTATAATATGAAAATCCTTGAAAACAATAAAACAATAAAGCACAAAAAAGCTTTACAATATGTTCTTTAAGTTTAATACTTACTGTGCACTTAAATATGTTATTACAGAATGCAGAAAAATAAAATATTGGTTTGTTTACAATCAATTTTACACGTCCAGGGGTAAATGCAAATCAAATCTGAACAGTAATGAGGAAGAAGCCTTTGTTACTTGTTGCAAAAAAATGTATGATACCTACTAAGTAAGTAACGATACAGCATGTGAAATTCATTATCAATATTTGTAGAAAAATAAATCTGGGAAAAAACTCACATTATTATGAGTTTGCAGGCACAATGATAAGTTCTTGATTTGACAGCTAGGACTCAGGAACAGAAGCTCTGGTATACTAACAATAATTATATGATTATTGTAAGCTATTGAAAATGTTAAGAATTACTGGAAAAGGAACAGTGAACAAAACAGAGAATAGCATTCTATCCTCACACAAAAACCTTCAAAAATTTCATTTTCATGTTGAATTTTACATGTAGTACTGCTCTTCCATTTAAAAAAGGCAACATTAGAACTAGGGGAGGAAAACAAAAGATCAAAGTTACTGAGGAAATGAGGACCAGTTAAATAGACTGCAAATCTCTTTTTCTGGGGGTTGAAATACATGTGTTCAAAAAGGTTTTGGACAAATAGATGGAAGAAAATCTTATTGAGAGATGAAGTACTTGAGGCATGCATCACTGGAAACAAAGATAATACTGTTTCCTGATTTATGACTGTATAATTCAACATTTCTTCCCTAAATTCCTATTATTGTCAAGTACCAATATGCTTTTGGTTTCTCTATAGATTTTTATTCTAATGTTTTGTGATAAGGAATGTGATACTGTTCAAATTATAGTGTTCATCTTGCCTTACTACTGGAAAGAGTAGGGCCTATCAGCACACAGGACTGAGCAGTAGTGCCCTGAACAAAAAGTTAGCACAAAGTTATCCTGTGGAAAGAAACTTAGAATGTTATGGAAAATAGTAAGCACAGGAAAAAGGAAGTGCAGCTGCCTCAGAAATTATCAGAATAACATAAGAGTGAATATTGTGAAAAAGCAAACCATGGAACGAGGCAGAAGGCAGTAACAAAACTTGTAGAATTAAATTTTCATTAAAATTAAGAGAAAGAAAAATAGCTATCAGGAAAGGAGAATAAAGAACACTCACTTTTCTATGAAAAAAACTCTTATCTAGATAAAAAATGTTTAAATAAAATTAAGTGAAGGGCAGGAGAGGAAGAGAACAGCTTAAGGACCATTTAGAAAATGTAGACACATTCAAGGGAACAGGGCCTAATTAAATTCAGTACTTTAACTGAAGCAGTCAATGAACTATTAGCAATTATCTTCAAGAACTTATGGAGAACAAGGGAGTTCCCACGTGACTGAGCAAGGTCACATGTATTAACTGTCTCAAAAACTGGAGAGAAGATCCAAGAAATTAAACAAATATCTGTGTATCTAATTTGTCCCCTCAAACTGGGAAAATTATATACTTCATCTTCCTTTACAATGGGATATCCTTAAACATTTTTACATAAAATTATCTTAAAGCCTGACAAGACATGGTAGTCGTCAAGGAAGAAAATCCATCAGCTATTAGTAGCAAATAATTTGTAACACGATTGTAAAGCCAACACTGATCCTAAGCAAAGTAATGGAACAGCCAACATCAGACACTATTTCTAAAGGGTTAAAAATATTATTATCAGTTAGTTAAAGTGGTTTTATGGAAAATTGGCCATGTCATATAAACAATCTGTTTTTCAGATTATAAACTGAGATGACACAATATATTTGGACTTCTTTCAACCACTTAAATTAGTGACACATGGCATCCTAATTAAGAATTGGCATCATAGAAAATTAATTTAGCACACATTAAATGGATTGCAATTAGACAATTATAGTATTTTGAAGCAAAAATGTGAATAAAGAATTATCATTAGACAATAGAACTGCTTCAATTAGCTTAATCTATACTTTTTTTGCCCAATTCTAATAGTTTATTACACAAATATTATAGAAAAAGAGGTAAACAATATTGCCATACTATTTTCAAAATGCTTTAACCTGACATATAGGTGTACATGTCTTCTCGAGCATATATACCCACACAAGCACTGCTTTTTCTCATACTCTTAAAATAAACCCTCACCAAAATCTGAAGCCTATGGCAGCTGAGAATTTTGTAAAATAAAATTGATGTTAGATGGGAGGACCTTATTTTCCCCAAGCATCCACTTCTGTACCTTACAGTGGGTGCGCCTCTGCTTTAAAGACCAGGAGTGATAAGTGGAGTTTCATAAAAGAAAATGAAAGATTAAAATCGTGTGTGGATTTGCTGGAGCTTCAACTCAGTATGTTTCTAATGCAAGTTGCAGAAGCAGTAAGTGCTCAAATGAAAAATGTTAGCTTTGGAAGCAACCAAACATACCAATATTAGTACAGTGTGGACATCCAAATAATTTTACTTTATTATATTTCGGTAAAGAAGCAAGAAGGATGAAGTATTGCTCCAAAAATATTCTGAAGGAAAAAAAAAGAGAGAAAACATCTTTAGGCATTACACTCCTATATTCTGCCCTTGCGGGACAAATCCTGCCATCGAATTTTCAACTCAGTCCAGCAATTATTAACCATTTTTGGCAATGCACAATTTCCTCAAAGTTTCTCTCTTTTATTAACTTTGAGTCTTTATTGCATGGGCATGCTTTCCATCTAGAGAAAAGTTCCTGTTGCTCTTATCTATATCTTGTAAGTTTCAATTTTTTTTGCTGTGCCTCCATCTTTGTTAGCTCCTGTCCCCTTGGTCACCCAAGAGTTCCAGGGTGGGATTAAGGAAGACAAAATTTACTTCTCTTTCCAAAGATGCCGACCTGGCCAAGGCTTAACAACAGGAGTTTTTTCTTGACAATTAAAACACACTTTCTGAGGAATATACTCTAACACAAAACTACTCTGCAGACAAGTAAAGGAAGAATTAGAATTAGAATTCAGTCTGGAAGCTATTCCATAAAAACATATAGAAACAGTACATATCCATATGTACATGTAAATATTTTATAGGCATAGTATACACTTGAGAAAACAAACAAAATTCATGTGTTTTTTTCAGTGAGAGCAATTAAAAAACTGAAATTTCACAGAGGCTCATAGAAGAGTCTTCATGAGCATTAACTATCTATTTGACTTTGCATAGATAGGCTGGACTTAGTCTTAAAATTCCATGCAAAATCTTGGTTTTCCGTTTTCACATCCAGAAGAAAAAAGGAAGGAGGACAGGTTGGGTTATGATGGGGATTTAGCAGTGTTGATGATTTTGGTGAAAAAACATCTCTCTCTGAATATTGTTTGTCTGTAGAGGTTAATTGCACAAACCTAAAAACCCCAGCAAACTGCTACATGGAAATCCTGTGTCTATTACTATATAAGAAAGTTTAACTATGGCTTTCATAGAGTCACCAGGATACAATTAAAATCTGTTCATTAAAAACAAATAAAAAATTGATTTTTAAAAAATGTTTGGGAAGTACTGTGTCATTTTGGTTTGTTGTTTGAGTGTTGTTGGTTGTTTGTGTTTGTTTTTTTTTTTTTCCAAATAGCACAAGGGGGAGAAAATGTAAATTTATATTTATGTTGTTCCTATCAGGCACATGTTCTGGTGAAAGCACATCCAAATGTCTATACTGTAGAGAAGCAAACAGATCAGGCATAGTCAGATTATTTCATATAGTTTCAGTCTTGGTGGATTAAAAGACAATCCCAATAAATAGGTTTCATCCACTTTTCTTGAGCATATTGTGAGTGGAAATTTAAAAATTGAATTAATTGAATGAATGGAAATAAAGAAATAAATAAAAATTGATTTTTTTTTTACATCCAATTCTTGCTAAAATCTGTTACAATTCCTCCTCTTTTCTCTGCATATTAATTTTACCAAAATAGCACAGTAGGAACCTCTGACTATAGTTCCAAGCAGCTGATTACATTTTGAACCAAGCTCAAGATGACAATATTTGGAAACACAGTCCAGCAAAGTTCAGTTGCAAGCTGAATAAGCTTGAGAAATGATACTCACCAAAACTCAGTAATCTTTTCTACAGCATGCTAATACAACACAATAGAAGAATTAACAGACGCAAGCTTTTTTATCATGTTTTCTATAAATGTGACTGTATAAAACATTTCACTGTTTCAGAGCTCATAAAGACATTAGAAAACTAAAAGTGGCAAAAAATGTTAAGACCCTAGAATTACCAAAGACAGATAGATTGAAATGTGGTGAGTACTGCAGATCATAGGAAATATCCAAAAGGTTGATATCTTTTGGTTTTATCTTTTTTTCCTTTTTTTTTTTTAAGTATTTCAAGTCAGTTCTGCAAGGAAGGCTATGCAAGTACACACATGCTAATACCACTCTCTAGCATTGAAACAAAGCCAAGTATATTCACTACCTAATATAAATGGTCCTAATTTTTTTTCTTTCAAACAATTGGAAAAAACACATCAACAGGCATACCTGGAGATATAGACTGGAAACAGTTTACATATGTATTTACAAGGACTCATGCTTCATTTATTTTTTATATTACAACTGTTAGAGTATCTGCAAAACATTCACTGCTTTCTTTTGTGTTCTACTTGTGATGATTTTGTTTTAAAGTAAATAGTATTCTACTTTCTAAAAGTTACTTAAGCATCACATTATTCTTTGAACACTGAAAGGAAAAATAGACCCTTTGAAAACACTACTAAAGCCAAGCCTACAAGTGGATTGTAAAGGAAATGCTCTTATAAAATCTTTCCATGAAGGGTGCATAATGTCCTACTGAAGAAAGGACTGGCCATGGCTATGCCAGCCTGGAAAGGTCAGAGGAGAGGTGAAGGTACAAGGCAGTAGCAAACTGTTTTTCACCGACTGTCAGCACATTGTGTTCAGCTTCATCTGCACATATACCGCATTTAATGTCGTTTGTTACTTTTTGCACTTAAAAATCTTCATTGTACAATCTTAGGTAAGCTATGTTCTGAGAACGCCAAGACTCCATTTTAGATGATCCACTTTCTAGTAAATGTTAGTTCCTCATGATTAGAATAAAATTGAGTTTTCAGAAGTGTTTAGATGCAAACAGAGCATGCAAACATACACAATGCTAAGTGAGATATCATTGTAGCTTTTTGTTAACTTAATTCCGCAATTTTCACATATAATAGAGTCTGAATGGATTTTATTTTTATATGCTGCCATATATACAATAAAGAAACCAAATGCACAAAGTCTGAAATTTATTCTTTATAATGTTTTAGATTAGGAGGCATTGTTTTTCTCAAATTTCACAGCAACATAAAAATAAGCCATTATTTCATCTGAATAACATCAACCCCCTTTAATAGAAATTGGTAGTAAAACAAGAGAGCAATATAAAAAAAGCTGCTCTGGAGAATATGCTGACTTCGCAACAAGTGGAAGTGTTAGTATGTCACATCAATTTCAGTCAAAGTGTGAAATTTATGTCTGTTTATGAGCTGAATAGATAAATCACGTAGTTGTTGAAAGGACTTGGGAAAGATAAAAAGTACTGAAGAACACTGAAGAACTCTTTACTGAAATAAATGTTCCTTATAGAGGAGCTTACTAATAGATATCTGTGTGTCAGAATTAAAATCTTCAACTGTTGCTTAATATTTCCCACAGATCTTTCTTTAGTACCAACTACCAGTATTGTGTTTCCAATAACACTTGAAATTCAAATATAATTTTCCATTTGAAATCATGTGACTTAGTAATCAACAGTGACATTTAAGAAATTCAATAAATACTATAATGAAGGCGTAAATGATGCAGAAACTGTTTAATGGCCCAAATCTGATCATCTTTTGTCTTTTCATGGTGTTAGCTACTAAAAGGAAAGCATAACAATAGGCACCAAAATCCTAAAAATGGCAATTTATTTTAATGCAATGATAATACGAATCTAGTCTAGCTTAAAAAGATGGAAAAATGCATATGAACAAGAAATTCCATATCTTTTAAAAATCTCAATAACAGCTAAAATGAATCTACTATCTAAAAATATCATGATGTGGGTTGTGCAGAATTCCAGTAAAGCATTTCTAAGACACCAAGTTTACTAAATAAATTTACACACTATACTAGACATCAACAGTGGTGGCAGTGGTCTACAGTGGCTTGGGCAATAATCAGGACTCCAAGGATTTAGATGAAATTCAGTGCAGGTAAAGATCTGTATGGAGCACACTGATGTCACACACCAGCACTCTGCTGATAAAGCACTGAGCAGACACCTTTGTATAACCTATGTCTGCCTATGAAGAGCACCTCTGGTCCCCCTCCCCTAAACCCTAGGGGCTGGAATCTTGGCCATGGAAAGACCATCACACCAGGTCTGGCCACTCAAAGGAGATGTGGAGAATCTCTCTCTTCCTTGCCCCTGCTGGGATTAACCACTACACACATGTACACACACACACACACACACACACACACACTTCTCCCTAACTAGGAAAAGAACACAACTAAGGACATCAAAGCTGCACTAAAGGGCGTGCAGAAGTACTCACTCAGGTGCACCATTGTCCTCAGATCACTGCGATTTAATCCTCCTCGGAGGATTTGTATTCTTCTTTCAGAGAAGATTAAGTTTGCAGTTATGAAGGGTCAAAATGTCAGTGAAGGAGAGTGCTTACATAGGGATTTAAGGTAGATTACTCAGCTAAATCTGTACTTAAAATTTATTGTGACTTGTCAATTTTAACGTTTATGAACACATACCTTGCAGATGTAACAGACATTTTCAAAAAATAAAGGTAGCTCCTCTTTCCAGGGCTTTATCGCTGGTTTTCATCAAAAGACTGCCAGCTTTTATAGCTGGGTGTATCTTAAAAACATGATCTTTATATATAATAACACTAAATATAACATAAGCTATATTATTGTAAAAGTTTTTGCAAACCTTACTGAATTAATGTTGTGGTATGCAATGTATTCTAATACACATGCAAGAAAATAACAATACAAAAAATTTTGGATAAATTTTGAGGTGAGCAATTATTCAGATTTTTTAAAATTATACTAACATGTGAAATACACTATATATCTATAAATGCATATGTATGGATTTTTAAAATGGCTACGATAAAGTCTTAACTGGAAGCAGGATTTTTTGTACTGTCTTAGGATTTACCTTTTTCTTCAGCAAGTAATAAGAATTTTCATTCAGCATTTTTTTATCAAGTTACTCTGTGTTGTATCACAAAAAGAACTATTAGTATGCTGACGTCATGCATGTACATGGACAGAAAATCCTGTGAGAGTCAAAGTCTGACTCAAAAATTATTTTTTTTTTTAGGTTCCAGATAAATATTTACTTTAAGAAAAATTACAATAATATTGCATTTTGCCTTAGAGAAGAAAATTAAATATTTATCAAGATAATTCAAAAATGTTTTCTTTAGAGTTTGTTGGCTTCAAGGATAACATCAATTCTCACAGTTCATTCACACATTTCTTTGATAGACATGCTTAAAAAAATCATCCATATTAGAAGTTTTGGACTTGGCAATATTAGGTTAACAATTGGACTCAATGATCTCAGGGGTCCTTTTCAACCTGAATGTTTCTATGACTCTACTAATACAGTCCAACATGTATCAGTCATCATATCATTTAATCAATTCTTTCATTACTGTTTGAAAAAGGTTGGTTAATTAAAGTAACATAGACATGAAAATAAAGCTTAAACTATGTGTCACCACTGGTGAGACAACATGAACAGCTGATTTATTACTCATTTAAAATCAAGTGCTTGATTTGTAAAAACAGTGAGTGTCATGCATGCAAAGACTTCAAAACTAAGACCTAATAGAATTCTCATGGGTATTGTAGCAAAAAAACCTTGTAGCAAAAAAATACAGAAAACTGACAGAAGAATAAAATACTCTATAAGAAGTATCCTTATTCAAAAGAAAACATCGTAGCATGCTATCTGTTGCTGTCTACCTATGATACATCTTTCTGTCTGACCATCATTTGCAGGACCTTTACAAATGAATGGAAGATGCTTAAGATTTCCATACGATTTCTGTTGTAGATATTAACAGGAAGTTCTGAGTATGCCTCCACTTTATGAATTAAATAAGGCAAGTTACTAAAAATAGAATAATTTTGACTTAAAGAGTGAAAGGACTATCTTCTTAAGTAATGTCAGTGGACAGCTAAGTTCATCGTGTATATACTGTGGTGCTTTCTATATTAAAAAAAAAATAGAGGAAGTTTTAACTGGTAAAAAACCTATTTCTGCTTACCTAAAATTATTAAATTGTTGATCAAACACAAACTCAGCTGTATCTGCTAAGAAACAACGACCAGGATTTATGTTTCAAACGCTTCGATTAAACTGTTCAGTTGTATTTTTTGTTTGCTTTCAGTAGAAGGAAAAAATTACAGAGAAAGACCTCTCAGAAGCAAAAAATAAACAAAAAAATCTTCAAAAGATCAGTTACTTATACTCAATTCTCACATTTATGTTACGAGAATCTTATTTTAAAATGCCAGGTTTAGTTTTACAATTTCGTCCTAGTCTTTGAGAAAAATCATCAAATGTTAATAATGTTTTTTAAAAGCCATGGTAAATCTTAACTAAAAGTTTAAAGTCTAGAAATAACATTTATGTTGAGGTCAAACATACTGAACAATGGATATGGATAAAAAAGTAGAAAAAAATTATATCAATAAAAATATCTGAGCTGTTTTCTACACAGAATGTGTTTAATTATGATGCAAAACTACTTTCCAAACACGCTTGACTAGCAGAATGATCTTCACTGGCTGAACATAACAATTCTCTTCTATTCAAAGAAAACATTATTGTTTTTATTAATATTTAATAATTTTATGAAGAGAGGCTAACAGAGGGTTTAAACTTAACCTTTTAAATCAATCTCTGAAAAGATATGAATGCACATATGTGTCATCAGTCAGACACAGCTGCAGCCTGGAGGGGAAGGGAGACGGCAGCTTCCCAGCTACAGTCATGTCATATAACTAAGAAAGAATACGTGTGCTGTATATGGCTGTACCCAATCAAATTGAAAATGTGGAAAGCTCTAAGAGTTTTGGGGTTTTTCACTTTGTAAATTCTGAAGTTTAGGTAATGGACACATTAATAAAGATATTCCTTAATGAAATCAGAAAACTAAAAAATGTACACTGATATCTGGTCTGCAAACCACACTGTTCTTAACATGCACGTTCTTATCCAGCATATTGACAATGTCCATGATTAGCACAATAGAATGCATTGCATTAAAGATTATAGCAAAAGAGGCTAATAAATTGTTAAGCAGCATAACTGAACAAATAGATGTTAGTCTTTAAGTTGATTGAGTTGACATTGTATTTCTGTGGAGCAGAGTTGAGCACAATGATATTAAGATCTGAAAAGTGCTCTAATAAAAATAGGACATTAGAAGCAGAGTTACACAATTAATATAAAAAATTAAAAAGGAAAAAATAATTTACTTAACAAATTTGTACTTCATCTGGCCATTTTGGTTTTCTTATTTTGTTAATTTAGGAGGGAGAAGAAGAGTTATGGGTGTTGCATGCTTACTCCTTTTTATTCTCTTCACTAAGCTTCTGTTTGTGATTGTCTAATAAAGGATTGTGGCACAGACAGAAATTTAGTCTTATCCACTACAGCGTGCTAATATATAAATATGCAAAACACTCAACAAGTTAAAGCATATCACTATTATATTATGTTCCTCAAGTTCATGTGTATTTTCTAGATGAAAAGTGGGTTCTGTCTGCCACCCCAAACACTATACAGAATTCAGGCAAAGACATTCTCCATTATTAAAAATTTCTTTGAAACTGCTGCAGTAATCATCAGTAACTTAGTGTGCCTGTTTTCACTCTATTAGTAACCTACTGGTGGTACTATGTATTTATTGAAAGAAAGTTCAAGGATGCCTTAACTGCGAAATGTTTGCTCTAGGCTTATCTGAACAATATACTCTAAAAAGGTCAGACAAAAATATAGGAAATCTTCTGAAAATGATTGATAATACATTGTGGCAGAAATCAAGTGACTGACATTTGCCCATCCAAAAAACTAACCTGCCCTGTGTAGCACTACAAACAGATTCATTCACACAATATTATGATGCAACTCTCTGACAGTTCTCCACAGAACCAATTAGCTTTAAAAAATAAAAATATCCATATGAAACATGAAATATATTTATTGCCTGTTCTCCAAAAGCACACACTTGAATAATGTTCTAAATTCTAATACATACGAACATAATACAAAAAGAAAACTTAATATGCATTAAATACATGAAAGAGAGAAAAGCTTAAAGCAAAAGAATCTCAAAGTTTTCACTGAACGACTTATATCTGTTTTCTTTCCAAGCATTACACTGTATATAATGACTTCCCTGTGTGCATGTCCAATTGTGAGAGTCCTAGAAAGTCTTAATTCCATTTATTTCTTTCAGCACAGGTTTTATTCAACCTCCAAGCAGTAACAAAGTTTCATATCAATATTAGTAGTGTAATAACATTTATAAGGTAGTTATCTTTTTGTAAAAAACTTCACTGATTTAAGGTTTATTAATACTGTAGCTGTATGCAAAAAGATAACTGACATTTATCCGAGCAACTGAAATATGTTTTTGAAAGTATTTTTCTACTAGTCTCAAGAGGAAAGAAGAATCTTCTTCCAAACAATCATAATGAAGAGCTTAAAGTATAACTGCTCAGTTGAGCATCAATACAAACAAAGGTTGCAAGCCTGACATTTTCAGCTGCTTGCAGGAGCTGATATATTTCCTGACATCTCCAAGAATTCTTAATAACTTCAAATTACATAAAATGCTAGAATTATATCACTGAGTCACCAGTATGAACTGAAGGATAGGCTAGTGAAATAACTTAATTACTTTATATAACCATGTAAAGGCAGGGATAAAAAATGAATTCTAAACAGGCTATAAAACAGGTGTTGTGATACTGGTTATCAAGAAGTCTGGAAGTCAAAAGATTAAATATTTTTATGAGACTGACAGGTTTACAGGGTTGAATGGGAGAAAAATCTCAAGCATAATAAAATTATAAAACACTCTCACCTAAAACTTCAAGCTGCCTGTCATCTGCTTTTATGTCAGTGTGGTACAGCCAGTAGGACCAAAAGCATGGAAGCAGTCTAATGATCAGCTGGCTGCATGATCCACCTTGGATCCTGAGAGCCATAAAGCATCGATTTTTAGATGTGGCACACCCATAAAAGGAGTGGAATAAGCCAACTCAGGCACATTTTTCACCTCATCAATCCTTTTCTTGGCTGCAGCTGCAACCTGACATCACCGTTTGATACTGCTACAAGGCCTAGTGTCACAGTAACATGCTGCATCATCCTGACCTGGATGTGCATGGCAATGACTGTGCCTAACTTATCCACTTAACAGGTAAATGCATGCTTGAATAATATAAAGCAGTGCATAAACCAAATCTTCCTGTTGATTCAAAGCTGCCTGAATACTATATTAGATCACACATGCTAGGCAAGTTTGGGCATGAGCGGTCTTCACTTGTGGTCAAAACAAAATAGAAATGCAGCTTAAGAAGAAAACTAACTTTAAAAAAAAGTGCATGAATAAAGAATCACCTTAATTACAAATTTTTTACCTATTGTATGTAAAAAATTCCTTGCTTTAGCCCATGACCAGCAACAAACTGAAAAAAACCATGCTCATAAAAGTACAGCCTTAGCATATCAACATACTTTGCTGGCGTTACCAGACCATCCTGTGACCTCAAGGTGGTGGCGTGATGATTCAAATATTGTTTTCATCACTTTGTGCATGTTATATTTATTTAAGTGTGTGTATGCCATGTTGTTCTTTATATATATGGTACTATTTAAAAAAAAAAAAAAAAAAGAGAGTCAGTGCATGGCAGGATTGGAAATAAGGCTAGAGCTCAAAAAAATTCAGTAATTAGTTTATTCATTCAAAATAAGTACTTTTGGTGAACCTAAAGCTATTTAACCAAGGTTGCCAGAAGATGCCAGGTCCTGTTCTAATGCATATTTAAAATTTATTCAGACTGAAGCAACTTCAACAAGGGAGATCAGCAACAGCCTTCATCAAGATTCCCATTTGGCATGCCTATGGTATTCTTCCAAGACATTACATACTAGGATTTCAGACATGTCCCTTGTATGGAGAAAATACACTGAGGTCTTTCATAATCTTACTAAATATCCAGGTAAAAGGAAAAATTATATTAGAAATATAACTAAAACTTACAGTCCATTTTTATAATTTCTTTACTTTTTAAACAGATCTCTCACTGAAATTCTGAAAACTGTCTTAACAACAGCCTGAATACTGTACTTTTTTTCTCTAAATGTTTTTTTCTCATTTTTTTGTTGAAAATTTTATTTTTGGAGCAGCACTTCATACTGCTGTATACACATTGAGAAATGTTAGTGGGTTTTATCGTGAAGTGTCAGCTGTGAAATACATAATGCAATTTTGTTTAATTTATGAAGACCTGTGGAGTGACACCTGGTCATCTTGGCTTCAGTAAGGAAAACTGGCATAGATAATAACTGGAGAGGATTTTAGTATAGATCCTTTGAAACACGTAGGTGTGGTATTACAATATATCTCATTCTTCAAGGACAGAACAATTTACATTTCTGGCCTTTTCACAGAAAATATGCTTTCAGAGAATTCTTTTTCAAATGTTTTAAACCATTCTGTTAAGATATCTGGGATCTATAACAGAGAATGAAGGACTTTCAAATACAGTCTATAAAATAGGTATTTTTGAAAAAAGTAATGGTACATTTAGATCATTCTTCAGCATTTTTTCTTTTTTTTTAGTATGGGTTAACAGCTTTCTATTTTGGCAATAATAATGTGGTTCTAACATGGTTTAGAAAGTTTATCATCAAAGTTAAGGTTGCCTGTAGTGTCTTGCATTTTACTTATTCATAATGTACTTACATAAAGCTAAGGCTTAAATTATTTTTGTCTTTATAATGCATGACACGGAGTATGACTGACAGACAAAAATATCAAGGCACCGCTTGCATTTTCTAACACAGCAGTTGTTTGTCAGTTTGCTGGAGTTAACAAACTGGGAACAACACTTGCTTTACCACCTGAGTTTCCTTAGGTCACCTTCCAGTGCACACAGCTATACCAGTACCTCTGTATTCAAAACTCTTTCCAGAAGCTATCTCTACAGGACCTACGTCTGAAATCTTTCTTGTGGCTCCAGCTTTTGGAGAACTGCATTCTACAGTCTGAGAAACATGATTAATAGGGCAGTCTACAAAAACTTGAATAGGTAGAATATAGAGAATGCTAAGTCTTTCTGACATTAAGATGTTTCTGAAGGTGAGCCAAAGAAGAGGCAAAAGAACTTGGGAAGGCTTGTCCCTCTCTTAATCCCTTAGGCAAATCATAAATAGGATTAAATTTACTATTCATACACAAAATCTGTTATGCATATTAGTTTATTTACAGGCATCATTTTATGCCATTTTTAGGTGGACATGCTAATGATGTAGGATAGGTGAACGGCATCATTAAAAACCTTTCCTAATAATTAAAGTGAGATGAAGTTCAGTTAAAGTAACAATTTCTATAGACTATGACACTATTTAAATAGTAATATAAAAAAATATTTTTACTCTAATAGTTACAAAGTCAAGATGCAGTTGGTGAGTTGTAAAATACTGCCCAAGAGGGTGAAGAATCATGTTCTAATACTGAGCAAAACTCATGACTTTTTGGGAAAAAAGCTTCACACAAGGATGTCCTTTACTTTGTCTCTACAGAACATGGATAAGCTATCAAAGACTGCAGTTTGCCTTCTTTGTAGCTAACTGCAATCACAGTGTCCTTGAGGTTACATGTCACAATCTATTAACTTTCTCACAATTAAAATGAGATTCTTTTTTTAGACAGGTGTGACTGCTAAACAAGGGGAAGGAGATTTATTGAGGCATCTTGTGACAGGATAGTGGTTTAAATTTTACACTCAGCCTAGAGCAGGAAATGTATTGAGAGTGCAGATGGATAAAAGATTCGTCAGCAATAAAAGATGAGAAAATTCTAATAAAATGAATGAGAACATTGAAATGAAAGAGAGAAAATCATAATTCACCTTTATCTTAAAATGTTTACTATACTTTTGAATTTGTAAACATTTCACACTTCAGAATTCTGAAATTAACTTGCAAAACTAAAAAAACACAGAATAACCCACAACTGGTTGGAAAACAAGACTGAAAGCCAAAATCCAACTGTCAAAAAATAACAAAATACTTCATAAAATGCTACTGCTACTGAAAAATGCACATTGTATACTTCAGGTGTTTTCAGAAAGTCCCCAGAAGTAAGAGGTTGAATTCCATAAATAAAATAATATCATTAGACAAATACAGAAATGACGACAGATGAATTTACGTTAGAAATATCAGAAAGATATTATAGCAGAAAAATCATTTTATATATATATAATTTAATTTTTTGAACTTTTTCATAGAGGTACAAGAAGGTAAAGTTCATAATTTTGGTTTGATGAAACAGTGTAAAGTTTCAGATAGATAACTTGTGCCAACACTCTCTCTCCCCTATATAACCACTATTTCCACTTAATGTATTTCACAAATGGATTTTTAAAAGACAATATTTTTTCTAAATAAACACAGACCCTAGAAATGACGCAAGTCGAAAAGATAAAACCATGACAGAAGGGACAAGAAGGGTTAAGATTAGTTTCAATAAAGAGTATGTGATTGTACTCATTCAACAAAACACACTTGAGCTGTGTAACTATACAGGCTTGATGCGTGGCACAATGTCTTAAGAGTCCTTAATGTCTAGCCATAGATGGGCTACAGGCTTGCATCTACTTTTTCATTCACAGCTCTGTACCATCACACCTAAGCAATTGGGACAGTGTTTCAAGAGCCTCTGTAATTTTCCTTGTTCTCATACGGTTATTCTCATGGCCATGGACCTGCAAATCTCAATAGTGTTGCTGTGGAGGATTCTCATGGGAAGCAACTGCCACCCTCATGAGAATCACCCTTTTTTTCTCCTCATTTTCCTTATTTTGTTAATTTCAGTTCACATTAAAGAAAACCAAGATATGGTGCATAAAAGAAGTAGATAATAATGATTAAAACACTCAAATATTATCCAGCAATATATGCACACAGAAACTTAAACTATGAATGTACAACCGTTGATCTGATTAGCATGCTCCAATTATTACCGTGAGTTTGAATAACCAATAGTGAGTCCCAAAGATAGTGCTAGGGAAAAATAATGATGGCAGTATAACCCTAAACACTGCTACTGTCACCACCTGCTTCAGTGGAGAGACCACTAGTAGAAAAATATTGCTGTGGACAAGTAGCACCTTGTTTCCTGGCTGACCACTGGGGAATATTTCCCCTTCCTGTTCCTTTCAACGTTCACAATACATCATCAGCCACAGACCCTACTTCTAAAAACCTGCTCAGGCAAGCCTTAATGTCTTTAGCGCAATAAATGTATAGCTTGCTAAACTTGAGGTTAACATAAAAAAAAAACCTTTTCACTCTTTATTTTGCCAGTTTTGGTATTGAAACAGTAAGGTAACTAGAAGTGAAATGAAACACTTAGGGTACTTCAGTTTATGGACAGTTTAAGGAGCACTCCTACTCTTCTAATTCAGTTACTGAACAGTGAATAATCTCTCAATGTTTTGCAGCATCTTTTGTACAAAACTAATTTTGACAAGATTATTATCAAATCATTTTCATCATATGTGCCCATAAGGAACTATTGAAAATAGTATCAAGTGTTTTCCCTTATCCTTGAGGTGAACTAATTAACATGGAAATTAACAGAAAATGATACCAGATGTTAATAAGAAAGGGCTCTTTCTAGCTGCAGGTCTATACAACCTATTAAAATGGAAACAATTCAATACATGCATGTAAGGGATATCAGGTATTTTTTAATACAATTAATCAACTTTAGAAGGTACTGAACTTCACACAGTCAAAAAAACCAAAGATGTTTATGTAGCAAAGGTTCACATTTCTTTGAGACAGAAGCAACACAAATGAGGCTAGGGCAACTTAGATTTTTTTTTTTTTTAAAGTTAAATTTCTACAGTTCTATACGTGTTCTTAATTTCCACAATCACATACAATATATCTGTTCTGTTGTTTTCGTTACACACTAAGTTTGACTTAGGTCTGTGAAGATTCTCAGTGAGGCATGAAAACAAGTTTTATAACTACCCCAATAACGTCTGAGAATATTAACAATATTTTTCAAATAGTATCCAATATGATACAGGTTAGCAGAATGTAAAATTTAAGATCTTTCAAATATGATAGAACTTTGTAGCTTCTATTGACCTCCCAGCAAAAAGTATTAGAACAATAACTTCTATTTTTACTTGCAAATATTTTTAATTATTTTGTAAGTATTTGCAAATCCATGTCTTCATTAACCATTAATTGACAATAGAGATGGTATCCAAACTCTAAGTTTGTAGAAAGGACTAAATGCCTATTTGAAATTAATTTGTTGGGGTATAATGAAGTAAGTTACAACATAAGTTTAAAACAGTTAATTTAGCTCATACCTTGATAAACAGCTTTGAATCCTGGTGAGCCAATGCTGTCATCAGATTGTAAATGAAGCCACATCTGGTTGCTCATGCTCACAATAAGATCAGGAACACTAGATCCAGTGAGTCTGTATGTAGGATAAATGGCAAAGTCATTCGTAGAGGCATAAATTTCTACTACTACTACTACCACTACTACCACCACGACTACAAAACACAGGCTTTTAAACTATTCACATCCTGTTCTAATAAGTTGGTTTTTGATAAAATTAACTATTCTATATGAAAGCGAACAATGAGAAGTTATAGAAAAAATATTTTTAATAACTGCACTCAACAATGATTAAACACTTCTAATAAAGCTGTTCTTTCCTAAAGTTTCTATTAAGTAATTAAGTTATAAGAGATGAGAGTGACTGTATGAATTAATGAGTTTTCACCTGTTTAGATGAGTATTGCTTTTCTGCCATGCTTTCTAAAAGTGAAGAAAATTGCTTTACATGCTTTACAGCCTATGTGTCCAGAACTTACTACAATCACATCTACTCCATTCAAATAACTCACCATGATCTCTCAAATTTCAGGGAAACTGTTATTTCTCACACAGTAATGTGTGATAGCTATGTATAGGTAAATACAGTTCAGTATACAACACATAGATGCAAAATGGTGAATCTCACCATAAAACTTCATTGCTTCTCAGTAGTATCAGTTATACATCTATAATGCTGGTGTCAAAAAGTTGTGTGTCAAAAAGAATCATTAAGAAAAAGATTGCTCCTTAATAGTGAAAAACTAGTGCATAATTGGTTCTAGTCCTGAACAACCATTCAGATCCTGGTGATAGGTATACTGTTTTACAAAAAGTTGTGGGAAAAGTCACACATAAAAAGTGGCTGTAGAATCTCTCTAAACTGTTATCAGATACAAACCAAAAAATTACGTCTTTCTTCCAACTCTTAGCCTTGATTATGCAAAACAAATAGGCATGAG
This sequence comes from Callaeas wilsoni, assembly GCA_013398955.1. Classification (NCBI taxonomy): domain Eukaryota; kingdom Metazoa; phylum Chordata; class Aves; order Passeriformes; family Callaeidae; genus Callaeas; species Callaeas wilsoni. Next base: position 403,001 of record VWPU01000576.1, read on the forward strand.
ATAAGGAAAACTGATAATGTGCCAAACCAAGATAAGATGTCCCAGAAGCAGGACTTCTCAAGAAAACAGTGTATGGATTATTCCAAAAACATATTATTTAAATATAATTAGCCAGATGTTAATATTGTTATGACTTAAATGCGAAGACATAACAAAAGGAGAGGCTGAGCAGAAACAAGGTGAGAACCGAGGAACCATGATACAAGTTACAGGAATCCTCTCTGCCTTCCATCAAGGTTACAAACAAGAAACTCTATATCCCATATCTACAATTATTTGGGTTCTTACTCTGATATATTGAAAATAAAAATAAAAACCACAATCCTCATATGAGCAGAATGATCTTAGTGATTATTACTGAACGTCCACCTGGAACTGCTGCTACAGTGGCTGAGTTTGCTGTAATATGGTCTATAAGATTTCTGGTTATGACTTGTTAGTAAGTAGTTGATTCTTATGATACTATAGGTGCAGAAAAGAGGAAAAAATTAATCCATTATAGCTCAGCATATACAAACACACAAAAGGTGCTTAGCTTAAATACGCAAGGAAATCAAGAAACAGCGATATGTAGCTAGGTTGTTCAGCTTGACCTGTGCAAGAATGAAAACAAAGCAGCTGTTCAGTCTGAAAACTGAGCTGCTTACCAAACTAAGTGGGAATTGTACAGTTTCAAAGAGATGGTAGGTATAGTCAGAATACTGAATATTCTCTTGCTGATAAAATAATTATTTTTGATAAAGTTGTGACATTAATTTAAACGAATAATATATGTAGTTTAGGAAAGGAAGATACCTCACCAGACAGTGAGTAACATAAACAAAAGTAGTTTAGGAGATGCCTGCAGAAATACATATATAAAGAAAAAAAAATGTAAAGATTACATATACATTGAAAGACAACTGAAAACTTGTGTTTTTTCTGCAAAAATTTCTCAATTTTCAGATGTATAATAGATATACATATATAAAAATATGTTTATATATATATAAACCTACTGCATTACCAACTAACTACTGTTTAAATGGCTTTCCTTATACTCAGTAATCTGATTAATGTATGAGACCTACACTGATAATTTCTGAACACAGATAAGATGAATCTAGAAATTTTAAGTCTTTATGAGTAGGATGGAATACTTTTAATCTATATAAATGTGTCTATAGCATTCCAGTGGAAAAAAAGAAAAAAAAATCCGCAACTGAATAAGATAAACTCATCAAATAAGCAGAGTCATCTCCCTGCGATATGCCAGTGCTCTATTCATAAATGGTAGATATGAAGCATCCAAAATACAACCACTTCCTCAGATTCACATTTAGGGGTATAGGAAGAGGTCCAAGATTTTTGGAAGGGGAAGGGAAGGAAATAGGAGAAAACAAACCTCCCCCAAAAAAAGAAAAAAGAAGCCAAAAGCAGAAATCAATAAAATACAGAGTGTGGTTGTTTTGTTGTGGTGGTGGTAGTTTTGTGTCTTGGTGTATTTTTTGCCTGCTTGTTTTGGTTTTGTTTGGTGTTTTTTTGCTTTGTTTGCTGGTTTGTTTGGGGGTTTGTTGTTGTTTTTACTTGGTTTAATTCCTCGAGAGTACCTCCATAGATAGAATTATGTCCTTCAACTAAGAAGACAGATAGGATAGATCAAATGTTTAGGGAATGCAGGTCTGTCTGCCACCACATGCTGTTGCTGACTCTGAGTTTGTCCCAGTCTGTAATCATCTGAAGACCAGACCATCTGCAAGATCGAGAACAGAGACCTGCAGATGAGCCATTCATGCAGATTGGCTGATGCTAACCTCATTTCATGTGAAGATGAACCTCAGTTTCCTCGGAAGAAAATTAAAAATGTTGAGGCAAACTTAAGCTAAGCTTCTCACTACTCTGAACAGATCAAGGTCAGAAAAAGCAACTCTAAGAAAAAGCAATTTTTTTGCAACAATTTGCTGTCTACTTAGTTAGCCACAAGATGCCAGATCCAAGGTATTAAGAATGGTCTCCAGACCAGAAATATTGGGTTTTACCAGTTATGAAAGGGTAGGTTGTTTTCCAAGCCCCCAGAAAGTTTCCAAACTTTTTATGTATAGAAGAAAAGCATAAAGGCTTACTAGAAAGCATTTTACTACCATGGATGTTTTTACTATGTACTGAAATAGCTGACATAAGCAACTGGGTTTGAATCACTGATGTACAGTTTCTTATTTGGATCAGAGGAAAAAACCTAACACTTTTCTGTACAGGAAAAGTTAAAAGATTCATGGTTTAAGGGAATAATTTTTTTAAAACTAAGCTTTAAGGTAATCACCGCAAGAAAAACATAAATCATAGCATTTGGTGGCAAAGCAGACTTTCTAAAGCAATGTGTTTAATACACAAGAATTAAAAACAGAAAACAGGACATTGTGGGAAACATTCTGACTGGTAAACTTCATCTCATATGTGATGATGACTAATGAATTATTTGGAAAGAGCAGTCACTTGTTCTAGACAAACTCTGTTAAATATAAGAAATAACTGCTTTCAAAACTTTACAACCTAGCATATTTAGATTACTCCTAAGTAAGTTGCATTACTGTTTTCCAGAGCTAAACATCTCACCATACATAATCCATGAAGACTACTAAATTTTCCAACAAGTAAGGATTACAGATGAAGCAATTGTTAAAAATCATAAAATTAATGGGAATATCCCCCTTGAAATTATTAAGTGATTGGTGATTAGGTTTTTTTAAAAGTTTACTATAAATATTAAAATGAATGCTTTAATAAATTTAAACCCAACAGATCCTTAATCAATATACTAACTAGACTCTCAAAGAAATGCATAAAATTGATTTGAAATAATTTGCTCTTCATCAAAGTATATGGGGTTTTGTATGATCTCAGTGCTATCTTTCATGAACATAATATACTTTTTCCAATTCTTTTTCCCAATTTTGTTCAAAAAAATAAAGTCATGATTCCTTCGTATTCCCCTTGAGCTCTAGTGCAACAGCTTTGAGGTTATGCAGACAATTGCTAATGGATGAGAGTAGTACATAATGGAAAGCTCGTGCTAGGACAAATCATTTATATATCATGATTCTCAACTCCCTCAATCTTCTTTCCATAAAGTATTTAAAGGTCCCCTATTTACGGACCTGCCTTTAGCCAGTTCCAATGTTCATAGGATGACTGGCTTATAAACATCCTGGCATGACTGAACTCATTGTAATGTTTGAGTTTGTTTACAATATAATATATTGTATATATAATGTTTGTTTACAATGTTTAAATTTACAATAAAGCACCCAAAAAAGAGGTAGCTACTACCTCGAAGGCTTTGGAACACGAGAACTGGAAAATTTTGCGTGAGGCTGAGGCTTATATGTTGAGACATGACAATTTTATGCCAAGCTGAATGATTCAAATGCTTAGATATGAATTTAGAAATACATTTATTTTAGCATATTATGTTCAAACTAAATCATAAAAGCTAAAAAGTTTTAGAATCAAATGCATGAGATTCTATAGTGATATTCTGCAGAATTTCTGCAGAAATGCTGTCATTTAGTCTGCCAACAGAAGCTTGAAGAGTGTAAGAAAAGCTGTAAATTTTTTTTTTTAAAGATATCCTGAGAAATTCAGAGATTAAAACTAGCCAGAAAAAACTTTCCTGTAAGCTCCTTCATTCTCCTGGGACAAATAAGAAACTGCAAGGTGCTGCTCAAAGCTCATTAAATGTAACGGATGTTATTACAACCAGCTAATAAAAAATTTTGATAAGAAAATCACTCTGACATTTAGTTATGAACTTTCTAATGATAATATACTCTACAAGTGGACCTAGTGTTTTATGAGGGATGTTACTTTGCATTTACAGAAGACCTTTCTGAAAAGCAAGTGAAACAGCACATATCTGTGATGCTGTTTAAATATAACATATTTCATAATGCATGATACAATCCAATGTTTAATAATGTCAAGAACACTGTCTCAATAGAAATTCAGATTCATTATTATCATAAGACTATAGTTTCATCTTTGGGCTTTCCTGAATTCCACCGAATTTCAGTTATTAATCATTTCATTTCTGAAATGGTTTTCAGAGTAATGTTAATTTTGCAACCCAAAAGGCAGATAGGTTTATTTGCATAGACCTCGCTTTCATCAAACATACAATTTACAGTAAAGATAGTAGGACCATAACCCTAAGTGATGGGCTGTGGAGTAATATGGATAAAACAGTTGCTATTTTAGTCAAAAACATATACAGAAAAAATGGTTAGAAGTATAGCATATTTCTACCAAGAACACTGTACTAGTTCCAGAAATGTCAGTGAAGGATTTAGAAGTGGATGTCTGCTATAAGATCTTTAAAATGCTATTAAAGTGAAAAAAAGTTATAGGAGATAATGTTATTTTATGGAGTGCTGCTTATTAAATAGCAATTAATATGAGCAAATAATATTTTAGATTTTTTAATTTTATTTTTTATGCAGTCATGGAAAATAGATGTGAACTAGGTAGTCACAGGCTAAATGGCTTCAAATGAAAAGATAAAAAAAAAGAAAATTGACACGTAATTTTAAACAGGCAAATTCTGATATATGAAGTATGCACAGTGTAGCAAACATAATTAACAGTTTGGGATAGCAAATTTACTACTTAAAGACTTGATTTTTAAGGAGTTTTGCAATCCCTATGAGCAAAACTCTATCCCAATTCAAAAAGGAAAAAAATGCAAACCCCTTTGTCACAGTTACAAGTTAAATCAACATCACCAGAAGGACTCTTGCATTATACAACTGGTCTACAAAATACAAGAAAAAATAAACTTAGGTGTGGAAATCCATTCCCAGTTCATGTTTTTCTTGTTACTATAAGGTGTAAGCTATAAAAACAGGAGGTTTTTTGTTTGCTTTCATTTTTGTTTTTTTCTTTTTCAGATACTCAGAATATAGAATTCAATTTACTCAGCAGCAGCTACTTAGTATTGCAAACCAAGAAACGCAAACATTGAGCAAATAATTCAATAATTTTCCATCATACCTTTTAAGCCAAATTAAACTAGGGGTTTTCTAATAACTTTGATATGACAGGTCAGAAATTAGCAATTAATAAATTTATATATGAAACCAATACGTATAATGAAATTGTTGTCCTCAGATTTGTCCCTCTAAAAATATTCTAATTGATTTAAAATAAAATGTGTGGATGTTAAGAGTACTCATTTGCTATAATTATGTAAAGGAAACGCGGCAACTATTTATATGGATTAAAACCCCCTTAGAATATAAAATCACGATGGATTTTTTTTGTCAAATATGTTCAAAACTGTCTTTATCCAACAGATTTTTATTCAATGTCAAGTAATGTTATTATGACATAAATGCTGCTAGTTTCTCCTATTTAGTCATTGATAATTTATCAAATCTGTAATTTTGTTTTGTGTTTGGTGATCAGGAGTCATGTGATAACTTAACCCTCTAAAACCTGTAGACTAAATATCTTGTAAACCACAAGCTCTCATTATGCAGTAAGAAAAAATAAGAATATGCAACAAAAATGAGATTATTAAGGTAGATGAGATGAGATTAATTAATCTGTTCAAGGTTCTATTCTTTCCATTAGTCCAGACAGTATTGAAGAGCTGTATATTAAGAGTAGCTATCTAGTCTGGAATTTTCCTTCAAATTTATCTAAGTTCCAAAGCTTTCAATATATGATATTATATTATATTATTCCATAAAGCATGTTTAAATTTACTGCAAAGTGAACTATTTCCATTCATCAAAATTTTATACACATTTCCGATTTTAAATATTCAAATTTTGAAATTAATCAACATCTAAATTTTTTTACACAAGTTGTATTTCCTGTTCACTGAAATCCAAGCCTTTTTTTTTTTAATTTCCTTAATTGGATGTGAATACAGTTACAGTTAAACAGGTAGTTCTTGTTTTTTTAAAGGAAGCTTTTCTTTTTAACTTTTAAAAAATTCAATTTGCACTTTTTAGTCCCTGATATTAAAGTCTATAAAGATGCTACTAAGGATTTGGAGTGAACTTTGTAATGAACAATTTTCTTTGACAGTACTTGAATTTTAAGCTTACATTAATTATCAAGTTCCATACATTAAAATTGCAAATTTAAGTAGATATATCCTGGCCTGGAAGAAACAATATGACAGCAAATTTCCAAGGAAAACTTTTGAAGTTCTGTACTTACACATACAACACTGTTCTGGTATCACCAACTTTCCCAGCATCTCCAACAGTAAGAGTATCATAGCCTCTTTCCAGTTCAAACTCTTCAAAAGCAAGCTTTATGACCTATTAAAATTAAATAACTCAGTTACTTCAAAACATACCCACAAGTTATCTAACCTGTTCCATTCTTGAAATATTTGCCTACTATAAATCAAATAATGAGGCAATAATTAGTTCAGTTAGTCTTCTTTTATTTTTGAAAGATACCTAGAAAGAGAACAAGTTCAGAAACTTCTGTGTTTTCTAATACTTAGGAGCAAGTCACTGCCATAATGTTCTAGATGTATCATGTACTAAAGACGCCAGTCACCACCGACTGGTGATAATTGTTCATTATGGAAGTAAGAAAATGTTTTTCTTTTTTTTAACTGTACTAGCTATATAAAAATAGTATAGCTAGTATCAGAAGTGTATTAAAACATGCTTATCTGTTGAATTATACAATAACAAGGTAGCATATATGAACTACCAATTCATAAATCAATGGAGGAGGCTGGTGCACAGAAATTCAAAAGCACAAATTTCCTTGCATAAATTACTAACATTAAACTGTGATTCCACACAAGGTCTAGTCATGAATTTCCACAAAAATTACAAATTTACCTCTCAGAATTCTTTGAAAAAGTATTTACAAAACTGTAATTTTATAAGATAAAATAAAGTATGAAAATGGACTAAAACAGCACTTCTAAGACAAGCAATTTTAGAGCTCAGTATTGGCGAGTAGTTGCAGCTGATACATATGTATACATATATCAGAACATTGTACCTTTTTGTAATTTGATACAAAGGTTTCTGCAAACAACTTTGTTTGAAAGTGCAGGGAGTCAGTGATTTTCCACAAAATTATTCATTTTATCTTTATACTAACTTTTGGAGAGATTCCTGGGTACACTTTCAGACAACATCAGCCATTGAATGTAATGCAGTTAATTTTTCTTCTGTTTTGTGGATAAAAACAACATTTGAGTTAGATTTGAGCTTTCAGCACAAGCCTTATTATGCTGCTTTTACAGCAGCAACACATGAAAAAACTACGTTTTCCATCCACTTACTTTTTTTGCTATCTGATCACCAAGATAGAATTCATCTCAATCAAATTTTAGGCCTGTAAAAAAGTGGCATCCAAGCTAATTTAGTTGTTTAAACTTTCTCAGTATTAAAAAAGAAAGCCAGTCCATCCAATTTCTGTGTTGGAATTGGAAAAATCTAGTACAATGAACTTTGGAGAGGAACTTACACTACTAGGGTAGGTGAGCTTTACATTGTACTATGTTGCTTTTGTTTGTAATCCAAAGAAAAGCCTACAGGCAGACAAAATCCACAGCCTTTCCCTCATCCACTAGGTGGGTCACCTAAAAGGACTTTCAAATTGGATCTGCCTTTCCTAAAGCCCTGCTGGCTGGCTTTCATGGCTTGGTCATGCATTGTTTCAATAATCATAAAAATTTCAGGCAATATGCTGCAGATAAAAGAATATACGTTTCCATCCACTCCTTATGTACCTTCTAGTATTCCTAGATTATATCAGTGGTTAACATGCAAAATTTCATTATTAAGTAAAGACTAATAAAGCCAAAATGAAGCAAATAAATACATAGAAGCACAAAAGGAGAGTAGCTCCTGGCAAGAAAAATAACTGTAAGACTTTTAATGCAATTATCATTTCATATGGAGGAGGAAACCTGATAGAATATTCCACAAAAATATATGGTAATGTATCATTTAAATAATACATTTGGTTAGACTCACAAATTCTTTTACAAATAATTTAAAAACAAATATTAATGTTCACCTCTTTAATGATAAAATAAGTTAGGAAGAAAAAAAAGTAATTGGATATAAACCATAAATGAAAGTTTTAAGCTTCTGGCTAAGCATCTAGGAAATGTGAAAAGAAACATTCCTTTATGGGACATACATTGTGAAGATATATTACACACTATTAAACAAAATCTTGTTATCTTCATTTCCATGATAAATGTTATTCTATGCTAACACATAAAATCTTTTGGAAAGACCTTCAAATGGTTCAGAGTTAAGAGGTCTAACTTAAATTCCTTCAATTTGACTCATAAAACCTAAATTTTAACACATAAACAGTAAGCACCCAGTCTAATCATTGCTCTTTTCACAGTCAGTGGACAGAAAATGGCACTTTCCTGTTATAAAATCTCCTGAGTTAGAAAGAACCCACAAGGATCATTGAGTCCAGTTCCTGGCCCTGCACAAGACAGGCCCAAGGGTCACACCATGTGCCTGAGGCTTGGTGCTGTGACCATTTCCCTGGGGAGCCTGTTCCAGTGCCCAACAACCCTCTGGATGAAGAACCTTTTTCCTGATATCCAACCTCCGCCTCCCCTGACAAATCTTCTGGCCATTCCCTTGGGTCCTGTCACTGTTCACCACAGAGAAGAGATCAGGGTCTGCCACTATTCTTCCTCTCATGAGGAAGTTGCAACTCCAGTGAGGTGTCCTCTCAGTCTCCTCCAAGGAGAGCAGACCAAGTGACCTCAGCCGCTCCTCATATGACTTCCCCTCAAGGCCCTTCACCATCTTTGTTGCCCTCCTTTGGACACTCTTTAATAGTTTAATATCTTTCTTGTATTTCAGTGCCCAAAACTGCCCCCAGGACTCGAGGTGAGGCTGTCCCAGTTCAGAGCAGAGCGGGACAATCCCCTCCCTTGCCTAGCTGGCGATGCTGGGCCTGATGTCCCCAGGTTTGGCCCTCCTGGCTGCCATGGCACTGCTCACTCATATTCAACTTGCCATTGACCAGGACCCCCAGGTTGCTTTCCATAGCTCTGATTCCAGTTTCTCATCTGTACATACAATCAGGATTGCTCCATCCCAGATGTAGCAGCCAGCACTTGCCCGTCCTATGGCAAGTTGAACTTCCTACGGTTGGTGATTGTCCAGTCTATTGAGGTCCTTTTGCTGGGCCTCCCTGCCTTCAAGGGAAACAACAGCTCCTCCCAGTTTTGTACTGTCTGCAAACCTGCTCAGTATCCCTTCCCGTTCTGTGTCCAAGACATTTATGAAGAAGTGGGAGAGAACTGGGCTGAGGATGGAGCCCTGTGGGACCCCACTAGTGACAGGTCCCCAGTCTGATGTCACCCCAGTCACTGTCACCCTTTGTGCCTGACCCGTGAGCCAGCTGCTCACCCATCCCATGATGTGTTTATCCAGCTGTGTGCTGGACATTTTGTCCAGAAGGATCCTGTGAGACACAGTATCAAAAGATTTACTGAAATCCATAAAGATGAAGGCTTCTCTTGATCAACTAGGTGGGCTACCCTATGGTAAAAGAAAATTAAGTATGTCAAGCAGGACTTTCCCCTCATGAAGAGCTTCTGGCTGTGACCAGTGACTGCGTTGTCCTTCTGGTGTTTTTCAAAAATTTTCAGAATAATCTTCTCTAAAATTTAACCAAGCACTTAAGTGAGACGGATACAAGTCATATTACCTGTCTTAAGGTGGAGCAAATTGCCATTTAGAATTACTGTTTCTAATAAATATATAGGAGTTTTGCTAACTATGGGAGACTAATATTTACACATATATATTTGGTTAAAATTTGTCTGTATATAAAGCTTTGAATCATCAGAGGAATTTTTAAGATTTTTTAGATGGCAGGGGTTTGGTTTTTGGCTTATTTTGGAGAAAGAATGTAAGACAGCTTTGTACTGATATAGACATGAATACAACATATGAAAAACTTATGAGGATTGAATAATATCACACTATACAACAAAATACCACATATGTGGTTAAACAATATTGATTTATACACCAAGGGAGGAAAAAAGCGGCTCTGAGGTGCTTATCCAGATTCAATTTTGTTTTGCAATTAAAAACAGTAATACTAATTTGATCATCACCATTTACATATGCTTAGTATGAACAGATTAAATGAAGAAAAGAATTAATTTTCATTTAGAAAAACTGGAAACATGAAAATTACTTCCAAATATTATATTTATTTCTGGATGATCAGTTACATTCTTCTTCCAGAAGAATGATCATACTTGCTTTCTGAAAGGTGTGAGACAAAATTCCCTTATAAGCAACTCAGAATGATTATTTCTTATTTGATAAATAGACTGAAAACATCAAAAAGCTTAAAAATACGAGACACCTAAGGAGATACCTATATGAAAGTTCTGCAAGTGAATTTGTCATAATTACTTTCTCATTTGAAACATTTTCCTTTATCCTAGATACTCCCATATTTTATATTTCTGCTGGAATAATTGTTGTTGTAAGCAATGTATAAAGGCAGCACCAGAGTTGTAGGACATACCTGTATTGACATTCTTCCGGGAAAAAGCAATAGGGCACATGGCAATGCTACATCTCCAAAACATCTAGGTGTGCATGTTATTTTCACTACTAATAAGACCTATTTTACGTTTAATTATATATGTTATAAATGTATGCATAAGTAGAGTAAATAGAAAGTAAAAAGTAAGAGCAGTGAATTTTGTTTTAAGATGAAAGAAGAAATGAAAACTCCCCATATCTGTTATATTTACAAGTGGATCAAGCAAACAATTTCAAAACAGCATAAATGTACTAGCAGAAATGTATCTTATCCCCCCACCAAAAAAATGAAACCAAAGCAAACCAAAAATCAAAAAAAAGAAAAAAAAAACAAACCAAAAACAAACAAACAGAAAAACCAAACAAAGGAAAAAAAACAAACAAACAACCCAAAAAAAACAAACAAAAACCCCAAAGAAAACAAACAAAAACCCCAAAAACCTACGAAAGCCAAACCCAAACCAACAAAACATTAAAAAATCCCAAATAAACAAACAAACAAACAAGCAAACCCACAAAAAACCCGAAAAAAACCACCCAGGGCCTGCTTGAAGGAACATCTGTTATAGATGAGAAAATATAGTAAGACAATTTGTTGCCTGAGTAAAACTACAAGTACCATAATTAAAATCAGAAAATAAAATAGTCCTGAGCATTCATGATTAGAAATTTTAAAATAATAAATAGAAAATGGGTTAGTTATAAAGTCTTTTTATGAAAGCTGTTTGCAGCTGTCATAGGTTATTCCATTTCATTGACAAATGTAACAGTACTTAATGTAACAGTATTTTCCTTCAAACATAACAGTATTTTCCTCCTTTGCATCTTCTCCCTGCTGCTATGTAAACACTGAAAGTAACATGAACATTCAAAAGTTTTTGGCTCTGTCATTTCTTTTATGGACACCTCATGCTTAAAGGGATTTGAAAGCGAAAGGAATCATTGCTATAGACACAAACATGGACGTACTGCTATAGCCTTTCAGATCCCTAAATAATTTTTAAAATTTTTAGAAGAATGGAGCCAGATTCTTAAAGTAGAGCTTCAAACCAAGGTTTGGAGCATTTATTTCACTTAAAGAACAGCATAATATAGAAGCAATGTCAAAAGATGCTATCAGTATTAGAGAACACATAGAAAAATCCAGTATCCCTTAAAACTTCTGAAACTCTGCTCTTTCCCTGGCCCACCCCTCCTACAGTGATATCTCTTGAAGTTTTAAGAGGCATTATAATTATGGCCAAAATCCAGAGGAAGAGGAAACATAAAAAATTTACTACAAATAGTAATAAAATTAGGTAACTCTAATGCACAGATTTTATGTGTGATTAATTGTGAAAGCTGGCATAACTTTTTTTTCATATTCCTTTGTAATTCAAGTTATTTATTTTTCCTCAAAGCCCTTAAAAAAGTTAAAACATTTATCCCAACAGTATCATTCATTATTTGGCATAGGTACAGCAGCAATTAATAAGATGCAAAATGTCACTTGTAACTACCAGGTAGTTAGATAGGCTCCAACCAGACAAACTTTATGCCAAATACAAGGGCTTGTCCTGTAAAATTTTAATTCCTCCAGTTTTTGTTGAATGACCACAAATTTATTGAAAATACTTGGATTATTCTGTTCATTTTTTTGAAAGAAATGTTGAAGGCTTTTGGTACTACCATTATCCAATAATTGTAGTGACTTAAAAAACAATTATAAAAACAAGTTTGCTTATTTTTCAATATTGACATTATCATTTATATTCCTCATTCTCAGGAATTTATTTTCCTTTTAGCCACCACTAATGACTTGAAAATTAACCTAATAGCTACAGCTGGCAGAAATTAAACAAAGAAGGAAACAACAATAATAATATATCATATAATAGTAATAATGTAAACCCAAAAATGCTGACGTCACTTTTAAAAAAGGAGGGAAAAAAGTAAAATAGCAAAAAAATAATAATAATAAAAAAATCCAACAGTTTGTTTTATAATGACTACCACCAGGTGACTGTCCCATGCCTGGAACATTTCTCAGGTGGGTAAACACAGATTGTCTTTTTCTCCACCACTTTTCTTTCTTTAGATTGCCAGTGATAACATGGATAACTTCGAATTTACTTGCCATATCCAACATAGCCCTTCCTCAGCAAGTTAATTAAGGCCAAATAATCTGAGATCTTTGGAAGAAAACAATAAGAACAATCTTCGGAAAAATCAGTTGATTTTGTTTATGTAGTAAAAGTTAAGAAGTGATTTAACACTAATCTTAGACTACTCCAATAAGGAAGAACTTTCTGATATATAGATAAAAAGAATGGACATACAGTGGCTGCAAGTGAAACCTATAAAAAATAGATAATTAATTGTAAAAATGGGAATAATAAAATTCTTGATATTATGAAGTGCCATTTTTAGTGGTAGCTGTTGATTATGTAAAATAGATCTATAACTAATCATGTACTTAAATTTAAATCCATTCACAGTAACGGAATGAGCATATTTTTAAGCACAAATTTGTTTCTTCTGTAGAGGGAGACATAAAAAATAAAATCTCTTATGATGATTTCGGAGTTAACAGAGCTGCCACAATCTGTTACTCAGTCAGACAAGCAGCTTGTTGCCAAGTTAGATTTTAATCTTCAGCTATAGTGCCTAAGCATCATGTCAAATTTCACTTTACTATCTTAACCATTGAAACATTTTCCTTCTTCTCTTTTCAGTTTGTTTGATATGTATACAAATACATTGCCATTTCTAAGTACACAGAATAGTATATAGCATTAAAATTTAAGTTTTAAGTCGAATACCAAAGCCCAATGAATGTTTCAAATTTATGTGGGCCATATTTTTAATAAATTATCAATCAATGTGATTTAGGTTTGAAAGATAAAATTAAAACAATAAAAAGCAGAATCGCAAGAGGAGATAATTATTCATTTGTCAAACTAAAAGTTTGGAATTTATCACTTTTGGACAATTTTAGACAACTCTCTGATATAGTAGGATGATCTATTTCTTATTTTCTGCCAAAGGAAAGTGCCAAATATATGGCTTTCATTTTTGCTCCTGCTGCTGCTCCAACTGTCAGTAGGAAACAAACAAGGAAATATAAGCTTTAAAGAAACACTATGCCATTTTTTTTTTAACTGAACAATGGAAAAGAAGTTAAAAAAAGCATGCATCTATTTATTTGTCATTCATGCAAAATAATTCTGATAGTGCTTATTGTATCTTTAGAAATCTTTTTCAAAACATTCTAAAGAACTACTTTTAGATTTGATGTTCAAAACCAGGTCTGAAAATACTGTTCTTTAAATTTGAAAATCAAAAGCTCCAGCTAGCATTTGTTAAAAACAAGTTACACATAAACTAAGAACACAGAATTACCAGATAAGAACTCTGACTTAAATAAAGGCTGAGAATATCACTTATTAAATGAGCACATCGATTTTTTTCCTCTGAAATTTAAGCAGGAGAAACATACTTGGTTTACCCCATTTGGCTGTTGTCTTTCTTCCTAAAGTCTTTAAGAGTAGGTTAATTAAATTAATTAATTCAAAGTGCATATGAAGCTTGATAGAGCAAATGAAATAAAGGTCTACATGAAGAAATGTTTAAGTATCAAAGGTGCACATCCATCTACACACAAACTATTCTCTAGACAGAGCCCTATGTGGGAATCCCAAGTGTTAAATCTCAGCTCTACTATTATCGTGTAGTCCTTAAAGCAATAAATTTCAAGTCCTTGAAAATTGCTTATTTAACAGCATCATTCCTCAAGTGTTTTCTGACATTTTAATTCTTCTTACTTAAACTTCTTGTGAAACATGAACCAAATATGGCAAATATTCACATTTCAGAAAGCTTAAAAAAAAAAAAAATCTAATGAATTCTATGTGTCCCAACTCAAACATCATTGTACAATATTCACTGAGGGAATTCAAACACCTTTGTAATGACACGTGGATCAGTGGAATGTCCAAGAGATAAAAGTAAGAAAAAAACAGAGCAGATTTGCATTTGTGACCTTAAACAAAAAATTATGGGACATAATTTCTATGGGACATCCATACAACCTAAGTAATTGTAATTCCAACATAATTTTTAGTTGAACATGTTGGGTAAATCCTTTATTTCATGCATTCTAACACTGTGAAACTTATTTTAAAGATAATTTCCTGCAGTACTAACTGTCTCTCAACAGCAGCAGAAAGGTCCATAAACACCAGTATTCTTTGAGAAGTAGAGTACTTGAGCTTGTTGGTTTCTTGTTATTATGGCATAACAGTTCCAAGAGCACAAACTATTTCATTTAGAAAGGTGACAGATCTTGCCATCACACTGTATGGTGCAAAAAGGCAATTGAAGTGAATGCTGGAAAGTTTCCAGAGGTACAAGGAAATGCCAAAATATGTATAGAAGAAAATGCCTCAGAAAAATACAATGTGACAGTTAAATTAATTCGCTAGAAATGTATACAATCTCAGAGTTCAACTACTGTTTAATGATATTTAAAATAGAGACTGGAAAGGTCTAAGGCATACTGAGCCAAGTTAGACACTCTGAAAAAGCAGGTATGTTACTGTGCTAATGGAAGATTGTATTTATGGAAACTAAATTTAAGAGGAAAACTAAGCAGTGTGTCAGTATATAGTCTTTCTTTTTTTGGGCTAAATTTGGATGTCCACATTAGATATTTTCTGTCATATAAGATGTCTTTGCATCTTGTCTAACAGCCTCTCTAGAAGGATATGGATTTTCCTGTGTCATATACATTAGCCTTGCTTGCAATATCTTGAATACCTGAGCATCTCATACAGTAACAGAGACTTGAGGATGGACAAACAAATTGTACCTTTGGTCTGCTGAAGTGTTTGATGTAATAAGAAAACACATGCTTCATATAAAAAACTCAATTAAAATGCTACAACATATAAACTGCTTATATATACATTTATACATACTAAATATTTATATACATGATGAGAATGAGGGAACTATGAATGAATGTATATCTCTGTAATAAAATCTCAGTAATATTACATGGACATTTTATTGTCAGGACACCAAGGTTTTACATAAATCTGGACAGTTTTTAAATAATGTTATATACTACAAAGTTTAAACACATTGAGGTTGCCTTCATTCTGGATAAAAAGATGCAAATAACTTTTCCCTGTGTTTAAATTATGAATAACAAGCAGTTATGAATATGAAATTTTGGCATTCATATTTACAGATTAACTTAAACTGACTTTGAAAGTTGCATTTTCTTCTAAGCTTTTCTTCCTACTGTATTTTTAAAATATACAACTACATGCCTTGTTGGCCCTAGTGTACTTTTGAAATAAAAACCAAGTCGTTTTCTGAATAATTCCCTGTATTATTATCATTATTATTATTATTATTATTATTATTATTATTATTATTATTATTTTCATAAACTAAAATTTAATTCGACCTGCAGTCTAGGAAGTAATAAGAATCTTACCATGTGACAAAAAGCTTCTTAATTTACAATTACATTTTTACATGAAAAAATAAAAAGGAAAGAAGCCATAAACTGCAGCTTGTGGGAAGGACCCACAGTCAAGCAGTTTTTGAATGACTGCTATCCCAAAAGAGGGACACTGCAATAGAGCAGGGGACAAATGTGAAGAAGGAGTGGCAGAGAGGAGCTGTAAGGAATTGACTGCAGCCCATATTCCCCACACTCCTTTGTGATTCAGTCAGGAAGGATGCAGAAGAATTAGATTTGGGAAAAAGGGAGGTTTTTTGTTGTTTCTCACCATCCTACTCTATTTTTAATTGTTTATAAATCAATCGTCCCCAAGGTGAATCTATTTTGCCTAACTGGTGAGCAATCTCCCTGTCCTTACCTTGACCCATGAGCTTTTTCATCTTATTTTCTCCCCTGTCCTGATGAGGAGGAGGAGCAAGAAAGCAGCTCGGTGAGCACCTGTCAGCCTGACAAGATCAACCCACCACAACTATATAGGAGAATTGAAATATTAAAATTACTTTTAATAAAATTATTTATGAAGATATTTGCATTCAGCTATAGTAAATATTAATCTACTCTTAGTGATCATGGTGAGAAAACAAGATTCTTTCTTCCAAAACCCATAAAAATTATGATAGTGATGACAGCATATACATTTTGAACCTTGTTCAGCAATGCTTCTCGTGGTTCAAATTTCCAAAAATAAAAAGCAGAACACAAAACCTAATTACATATTTAATATTTTTGGTAATAAAAACCTACCTGCCTCGGCTTTAAAATCTAATCTTCCACACCTGAACATACTTTCTCAAATCCCATACTTATGTTGAAAATGTCCCTTGCATCTCAGTGATAATGAATATATTTACTTTCATCCTGTGTCATGAGGTTTATATGTATTAAGAGGAAGTGGTAAATATGATTGACTTTAATGATTACAGGCCTGATTCTTTTATAGTCTACCTTGATTTTATGTCTTTGCATTTGTAAGCACTTGAGTAGAGCTGTTCTTGACCTGTATTGCTCTTGACCTGATAAAAAAATATACCAGAATCAGTGAAGACGATCTCTGGTCATTAGTATCAAAACCATACAGCAATCTGCTCGAACATGCAGGTCATACTGCCCCGTAAGAACACATTTGGGTGGAAGTCATTATTTGGCTCTAATTCAAATTATAAATGGGTAAACAGAACAGTTTCTGTCAGTTTGCTAGGACATCATCTGTAATGAATATTCAATGAGGAGATTATGTAAAAACTCCATTAAAATGTAAAGAGAATAGTAGTTAAGGTTACGTGCAATTTTCCCTCTGCAGTATTATATGACTTACTTTTAAATCAGTGTAAAAAGAATAATTTACTCCAGGAAAAAAAAAAAACAAAAAACAAACAACAACAACAACAACAACAACACCTCAATAGCAAAATGCGCTATCAATAAAATAGTAGGGGAAAAATGGAAGAATATCCTTAAAGATGAATTTCAAAGCCTTTTGGACCAGTTTTATATATTAGTTTGCTTCCAAAGATGTGTGCTCAGTTACTTTCTTGTTGAAATTCTTATTGACATAGACACCTGGAGATATATTGTCTAGAAAACTAAGTACAATGTAAACCATACTTCAGAAAAGCTGGGTCAGTGACCAAATGAAGTAGCTTTTAAGATACAAGAACAGTTCAAATTTGACTTGCGTGTCAATGACACTTGCAAACCAAAAAGACTTAGGTGGAGTTATATATTTCCTTTTTCTTTTTTTAGCTAATTAAAATCCCAGTGTTCTGATGTTCCTGCAATTTCTTCTTTTGTTTCTGTAACAATGTATAAGCACTGCATACATTTTTTATATTTAGCATAAATTCTGACACAGAATTTATGCACTATATAATTTTATCTCAAATAATGAATAATGAGACTTTGCAATACAGTTTTGGGGGCTGGGGGAAGCATTTTGATAAATCATATTCAGGTTTAGTCCTCAAAATCTCATCTATCTTGAGCAACAATAACAACATTGTATCAAAGAAATTGTAAAAAAATGATAAAACGGTGTCCCAGCACTTTAGAACAAAAGCAAATCACAAAATATCCCTGAAGGCTAAAGCCACTTTTTAATATTTGACCAAGAAATGGTATCGTCTTTAAAACCTGAAATGAAAATGAAAAACATAATTTTATCAAGATAAAAAAATAAAATAAAGTGGAATAAATGTTCTTTGATATCTTCTATGC
The DNA here is from genome assembly GCA_013398955.1 of Callaeas wilsoni. NCBI lineage: Eukaryota > Metazoa > Chordata > Aves > Passeriformes > Callaeidae > Callaeas > Callaeas wilsoni. Next base: position 421,298 of record VWPU01000576.1, read on the forward strand.
TTAATAACATATTGGTGACCTTTTTTGCCTTAAGACAAGAACTTATAGTAATACATGTAATATGGACTTTATTATCAGGCATAGGATAGGCTAGGCTAGGATAGGATAGGAAAGGAGTAGGACATAGTAGAATAAGATAGCGTAGAATAGATAAAGGTAGAATAATAAAGGCAGAATAGAATAGAATAGAATAGAATAGAATAGAAGGCCTGAACACTTCAGGGCTGGCCTAAAGTTAACTTAGTAAGGGCATTTTTCAAACCCTCTTAAACACTGACAGGCTTGGGGCATAGTCTAGAACCACTCTAGGAATCCTGTTCCACTGTCTGACCACCCTCTTGGTAAAGAAATGCTTCCTGATGTCCAGTCTAAACCTCCCCTGGCACAGCTTTCAACCATTCCCACAAGCCTTATCCCTGAATCTCAGGGAGAAGAGCTCATATCTCCCTCTCCACTTCCCCTCCTGAGGGAAGGATACTCTTAAATGACTAAAGGTATAATAAAAGATCTGTGATGTGAACTGTCTAATTCTGCCATGAATGGAAATTAATAAAAGAACTGTACTTAAGGCTCCAGGCACAATGGCCTACGCTCCTTTAAAGAAAAATATGAAAGGGGAGAGGGTCTGTAATAATGCCAGGAAGGAGTTATTTGTTTAATATTATATCAGGTTGCACAAGTTGTTTCATAGTGAAACAATCTTAGTGATTATGATTTTGAAAATTAGAATTGTAAAATTAATTTGGATTTTATATAACTGTGTTTTCTATCCTCATTAAATATGTATTTTAAGTGCAAATTAAACGAAATTGCTTCAATATGCAAAGCAAAGGTTGTCTCCACCATATAAACCTTCTTTCTACAAAAATAGTTGAAATGTTCTATGAAACATAGTGATAAAGAGCAAGTCAAATACGTTTTGATCTTCTGACGCTTCGTTTACGTGCTCTCAATTACAAATAATCTTTCACTTACTTATTTCTCTGTCACAAAATGTTTTTTATTCATAGTACAAAGAGTTTTATTATTACTTCAGTTACATGAAATCACAGAACTTTACAAAACCAAATAAGGAGCAAAACTATGAACTTGGATGTATCCCAGCATACTTAAAAATCCAAACAAATAAAGAAATCAGTCACAGCCATCTGAGAAACTCCAAGTCATGCAATCATATAGGACCCAAGTTTTGTGCCATGGTGACATTATGCAAAATTTCAATGATTAAGTTTTTCTCTTCTCCTCCTCAGTTGCTGAAAAAATTTAGACAACTTAAACAATCATGTTGGCCTGTAACAAAACTAGAAAGAAAATCCATCTGAGTGAGGATCTGCAAATTTTTCATTCAGAATTTAATGAATTGGGCTTCCCACCTTCTTCTAATTAGTTCAACATCTCACAGTTATGACTGATATTTGCATGGAATACAGCAAGAGGAATGACAGTTTCCTGCTCTGCTCAGGATGCATCACCTGTTGATGCAAAATACAGATCATCTACATCTTGGAAGAGACTGACACTCAGATGAGCTGAAATAGACTGACACTCAGATGAGCTGAAATAGAAACATGGTTAAATGCATGACAGTCACTTAAGGCACAGATGATTACAGGCCTGTTAAAACATGCAACTGTAGATGAAAAGATGTAAAGCAGGCATGAATCAAACCCATGGTGGATGGGTAACTGGATTTCATGTATGAATGTTAAAGCCTTGAAAAACAGACACCTGCTCATTCCCACTGAGATCTATGTTCCCTTGGGCAAACTGTCTCAGTGCTCACTTGAGACATGGACACTGAGAGTGTAATATTAAAAGCAACAGATTTTCAGATACACTTAGCAGATAGCAATTTTGGACTTCAGAATATAACTAATTAATATCACCAAACACAATAGTTTTTCCTACGTGTACAAATAAAAAAATCCCACTTAGTCAATATACAGTAACATGTGTCAAATCATGCATACAGGCAAATATGTTTAACAGCTGCACTAGGTCTGGGAGGTTGTTCCTTTTTTTTACCATGCAGGGATTATTCCAAAATATTTTACATTGACTTCTTTCAGAGAAATAAATATTTGCTGTCATCCTTTAGCTGTAACATACAAAACCTTACACCCATTTAATATATGCTGTGAGACAAGCAAATATCATTAAACCATTCATTTATTTATACTGTGAATGTTTTCTTATATGCATAGTAAGTTTAAATGCACCTCAATATTAATAAGTCTCAATACACCCAACCACCATTAGAATGCCCAGTCTCCAAGAGTAACTCTCCATCACAAAAGACTTCACTGCTCTGCCCTGGTTCCCCACTGTCTTGTAACCAGATAGTCCTGTAATGCAGTACTGCCATTCCTAGCAACAAGCCCCAACACTTGCACTGAACTTTCAAGACCTCAGGTTTGGTGTTTGTTAGGTGTTCACAGTCTGAACTTTTCTTGTGGGGAGCTGCAGCTTTGTTTTACTTCATTTCCATTACAGCGATTTCTCTTATTGACCAGGTCTCTATGGCTAGTTTAATTTTGTTTATTTTTGCAAAGTACAACCATAATTGTATACAGATAGCTATAGCAAGTTGTTATTCCATTAGAATGAGATATTTATCACTTTTACAAGAGCTATACCCCACAGCTGTAAACCGCTCACCATAGGTCAAGAAATGTAGTGGAATTGGACAAAATTGGCTTTAGGGGTAATAGAGAAAAAAAACCCCAGTATCTAATACAAATAAAATATACCATATGGAGTAAATATTGAGACTTTTGTATGCACTATTCTTTTTCTCTAATAATTATATGTATACTAATAATTTTTTCTTGAATTTAACTGTTAAGATTTCTATTATACTAACAGTTAATACTTGGCTTTACTCAAACATACTGTGTGCTTCCTCTTTGTGAAGAACATTTTGATTTCTTTTTGCTGAGTTACCATTTTGCAATCAGGAGTCCTACAAATAACAGTAGATACAGCCTTAGCAAATTAAATTTTACTTTATTTCTCTAATATATATTGCTTAATCTTTGCTTTCATTTCCATGGTACTGTGATTAATGATGATGACTGTAAGCTTGTTCTGCTGTAGAAATACAAGTAATCTATAAGTATCAATACTTGCAACATTGGGGTACCATCTTTATAGTAAACCCCCTGTTGTCTACATATTTGAAACACAGTTACAAAGTTCATTTTTTAATCTGATGTGAGAAGATGTAAACTGGCCTTTGTTCCAAAATATGTCATTTAGTCACGAAACTGTTTTTCCTCTTTCATGTGTCTTAACTAAGACAGCTAGGTGTACCTTTAAAAAGCTTAATCCAAATGAGATGTCAATATGTTCTTGTTCTTTATAATTATATCGCTTAAATGTACCTGAAGCAGTATAATTGCATAACTATCATAACATGATCTATTGCATTTTGAGAATACGAGGACTTCTAATCAGAATAGTTGTGGTTAGCTATGGCATACTTGAAACCATTTGGAAACACAAACTAACTTTCAGCATCTGATTTTTCCATTTATAAACTTTCTATCTGAAAATATTAATTTCCCCACTATCAGTATGCGCTACTTAGTTTTTTCTTTTATTTGCATACATACACACAGACATATAAACTCATTCCATAGTCATGGTCATTGATCTGTCGGTATAACTTATTATTTGGATATCAAAATGCATGAAAAGTTGAAAGAAATAAATGGAGGAAAAATATAAATTTGCATTTTTGTTTAAGTTGTGACTTAATGTTTTATAATAAAAACTGCCATACCTGCCTGTATTACAAATCTGTACCATTTGGCAAATTTGGCACTTGTGATAAGCAGATAATAAAATTCCTGATCAAATATTAGCTAACATCATCTATCAGAACAGCTGACTTATCCTAATGCACTTCTGCTCCTGTTTTTCCAGATGCTGTAAATATAAACCAACAAAAAATTTACTATATTAAAACCAAAGTCCAAAGTCAAGTTTTACTTAGTCTCTTTGTATTTAATTTGCATATGTTTCCTTGGCACCTATTGAAAGGTTTGTCACTGCTTTCCCTTTATTCCTTTTAATAATGAGTATTTTAAATAATTCATCTACTTATTTCTAATTTGTAAAGACTTTAGGCATTTAAAATATACTGTATCATGTGCCAAACAACTGTTATTAAAAAAATAACATTTGTAGACTTCTTTTGGCTCATATCTTTTATCAGATCTTCACTTTTCTTTATTTTTCTCTTCCCTGCACCTCCCACATCTACATTGCTCATGAAACAAAATTATTGGCATTACCATATATAAACTGGCAATGCCAGTACTGTAAGCTGTATTAGTGAACACAGCTAGATGTGAAATGCAGTTTGGTTAAGAAGATACTAGCTAAAAAGTTTAAATTATTAAAACATCATTACTTTCTCTCTGTGTTTTAAGTCTAGCTGGAGACAGTGTACCCTTATGGTTTCAGTCACAATAGGTATCACATCTGAAGTGGTCCAACTCCTTGATAAGTTAGATATCTAATAACTGATTACTTAACTACCGATTCTTCAGAAAAAAACCCAAAAACTTAATGACTGTTAGTGGGATTTTTAAATTCTACTTGGAGTTAGTGTTTTTAACTTCAGATTTTAAAGATACATAGAGACTTCAACATTTTTTAAACTGTACATTAATATTTTGAGTTTCTACACTGGGAAGGAACATGAGTACACTGTAGAGAGGTTTAGAAAGCAAAGTGATCTTGAAAAATTGGAGAGATTGCCTTACAAGAAAAAAAAAAAGAAAAAAGAAAAGAAAAAGAAAATGTGTCATGAAATAGGACATTACATTTTGAAAGGTGTAATGTACTGCTCAGTTACAGAATGAGTGACAGCTAGTCAGGTAACAGCTCTCTAGAAGAGGATCTGGATGTCATAATAGAGCCCTAGCTGAACACAAATCATCAGTCACCTCTCTGAAAAAGTCAGACATCTTAAAAGAGCATACATCTGTCTGTAACAGATGGGGAGATATTTTTTCTCTTTAATCAACATTTATGAAACCTCAGCTGCAAAGCTATGTCAATTTGACCTGAATCTTCAAGGAAGATATCAACCAACTAGAAACTATTTCCCTTAAAAAATGCTTATAGTTGATATTGTTAAGTTTTTAGAAATATAAGTGAAGGAAAAGTATGAATCACATAAGTACTCAGCTTGTGTTTCTGAATATGACAAAATAGCATGGCTATAATGTCAACAATACAATGCTTTTGGACTAAAATGATACATCTGTAAAATTTATTTTGGAAGGACTTTTGTTACATTCAGTCCTTGAATAGCTTGGCTAGTAGATATGTGTTCAAAAGTGTTAGATTTCAGGAAATGTAGAATCATCATGTAAACTGAAATCTGGCATATAAGGAGATTTTTTATTTTTTGTTCCACAGGTGACCAGGAAACTGAGCACAAAGCAGTTTTGAGGGGGGATTGTTTGTTTGTTTACATTTCAGTTGTTCTGCTCTGCAAAACTCCTACAAGCTGCCTTGATGGCAACATCCAATATGGTGAATAAGAAAGGTGAAAGCTAAGACACTAATATGAAATCTTTGGCAAAGATAGGAGTTTGTGCACAAATTAATCTCTAACCCTTTTTAAAATACAAAATAAAACGGGAGGCAGACAAAAGCAATTATTTTCAAAGCTAGTCAGTCTTATAACAAAAAATAAGTCAAGTTTATCTCTGATAGAACAAAACAGAACAGGTGCCTGATTTCTACCAAGCACTACTGAGTTCCGATAAATATGTAGGCCTTGTATCTCTCTAAAATCCAAACAAACAAAAAATAAATGATAAAAATGTGTATCTTAATGGTAGGAGCAAATAACTGTTTACACACTGATACTAAAAAGACATTAGTAAAAAAATAGAGTAGGAAACAGAGAAAATTTTTAATGTCAAGTTATTTTTCATTTGGTTCCACAACTCATGCTCTCTCTGTTTGATTTCCACTATCATTTGCTTTAACCAAGACTTAGTTTGTGGCTAAAGGAAGAACTTAATATTTGCCAATAACATGGCCAAGACCTTATTGTACAGCTCTCATTTCCCTGTTCTTAAGAGACATAAACTGCAAGTAGGACTGAGTGAAATGAAATAAAATATTTCTGATGCCAATTCAAAGTTCAACATTTCCTTTTCTATCACATGAAATTTTTACATGTCATAATTTACTCAAGAAATATTTAAAAATGCAGATGTGGCATAATAAATATTTATTCTGTATATATTCTTGCCCTTTAATCACTTTTTAAAAGAAAAAAACAAGGTTCTTTATGAAATACAAATCTAGATGACAATACTAAAAAAATATATATTTGAGACTGCCCTAATGTTATTAATTCTAAATATGGATCTATAATGTAATTTCCAACCAATTTTATTCTCTCTTTATCACTATTAGTGTCTTTTTGGTAGACATTTTTATCAGCTAAATAAAAAATACTTGAATTACATCTGGATATACTGTGCCTCCATAAAATGGTTATAGATAGGTTTAGAGAGTTAGATATATTCTCATTATTTCAATAAAAGCTTTACTGGCATATTAATTCTTTAGGTGTTTTGCATATTATTTTATATGAAAATATATTTGAATCTGGAGACAATCTGGCAGCTGCAATAAGACCAATTTTGTCTTTCTTATACTAATATTCAGGGGGCTTTATTTAACTTCAACATCTTTTTCCTAAGGAAAATACATCACAGAAACATATATCACAGACAAAAAAAAGCATAAAAGATTTCTTAATTTTCCAATATAGTCTGTATTATCTAGAAAATCGTTGTGCAAGCATATATCAATTTTTTTTCAGTTATTACAAACTGGGCATTATTATAAATGACTATTCTGAAGTGCTACAATCAAAACACTTGTTGTAGAAATTTTTTTTTGTCTCTCTGTGCAGAATAGCACTTCTCTCTTTTTATTAAAAACATTTTTCATTATGTGATTGCAAAGATAATCTAAAAAAGTGCACCAAGGGCAAATATGAATATGTAGAAAGTCTCAAAAAATGGCTCATGGAGATTAATTCTGCCCATTATGGCTCATCAGGGACCTTTGGATTGTGATATTAGCATTTTTACACTGCACCAAAAAATGTTATACTTTTGTCAGAGAGATCAGTATTCTCAGTGTCAATGATACCCATTATCTTTTTTCTGTCTCTCTGTTTCATTAACCTGATTCAAACCCACCAGTCAATAACTGCCAATAGGAGACTTCTGTGAATTACAAGGCATATGCAGATTGATCAGTTTTCTGCCTCGGGTGGAAACACTAGGATTCAGCTTACAACTCCAAGGAAGATTTCCTCAGGACTTTTGAATTTAGAACACTAATTTGTGAAACCCACTACAGGGTCTCTGAATTGTAATGCATACAGAGAAGTGGGGGGGAAAAAGTAAAAACTTGATCTGTATAATTTTGAAAGTTTTTAGCCCTAACATGTACAAAGCTCAATAAAGAAAATAATAGTCATTAATAGTAGTAGCAGTAGTAGTAGCAATAGTAGTAGTAGTAGTAGTAGTAGTAGTGGTGGTGGTAGATCACTGTCCTAATGGTTGACAGCTATGACTATATCTTTAATTTTATAAATTTTTTCTGTGTCTTATTCAAGTAGAATAAGAAGGCGGGGTGTTTCTTGAAGGTGAACTGAACAATTATTTTTCAAACTGACAGTTAGTTATTCACAATAAAATGGTATGTTGGAACACTAGAAGGGTCAAAAACACTACACAAATCTTTGATCCCCATATGAGGTAGCTGTCCAACAGTGAACTTAAAATAAAAGTTGAAGACAATATTTAAATATTCAAACCATGTCTCTAAATATCACTTATGTCTATTAAAGCTGTCATATAATTTTTAAAAGATATGGGCCTTAATATTCTTTGGGTTTGGGAAGATAAAATAATTTTAATTACTATAATGGCTTTCTAGAATAAAAATATTAATTTAGCATCTTAAAGATATTTTTGATTTTTAAGTACTCATTTTTTAACTATTTGAACGAGGAAAAGACCAGACACAATTAAGTCCAAACACTAGTGGTAAATCCAGCTTAGTGAGATATTTACAAGTAAGATTATGATTCCTGCATAATGCCATACTTTTATCGTAAAACTTTCTTAAAACTTGCAAAAAATACTTTTTTTGGCCTTTCTTTTTCAAAATTCTGTTCACATAATCACATACCTTCAGGAATTATAATTAGCATTGTACAGAGCTTAAATGAAAAGTTGAGATTTCTTTAAAATTGTCTATAAACACTCTGTTATACTTGAAATGCCACAAACATAAGCTTGATAATTCTTGTGTTGGTAAGAATGGAAAGGAATGTCTAGTACCTGAGAAATTTGTGAAATGCATATAAGAACACATAAAATATTTCCAAAGCTGAAATCACTTTGGTTAATCAGAGAATCATTTAGGTTGCAAGTGACCTCTGGAAGTAATCTGGTCCATTCCCTGGCTCAATGTAGGTACAATTAGAATTATAAAGCTTATTATATTTCAAGTGATTATACTAAATTACCATAAAACTAGCACTGTAATAAAAATGCCACCTCACTCATTATTTTACCACGTTATTGTAAATTCATTTCAGGAATTGTATTTTGATTTGCCTAATTAAAAAACATGGATTAAAAGTAATTATGCTGAAAACATAGTCTCTTACCAACATAGAGGCAATACAAAATGTTTCAAACTTAAGTGCTCATAAAACTTTATAAAAGAATTCTTCAGTGAGTATCTTTGAAACAGCAATCCAGAAATAGATACAGCTGGCAAATCCACAGAACTCATAAAGTGACAAAAGGAAAGAAGTAACCAAGTGAAAACGACCACACGAGTGTTTCTCAGGATCGTCTAGTCCAACTGTAATATTGTCTAACACCAACCCTTAAATAATCACCCCAAAACCACATCCTCAAGTGCCACATCCAGGCACTTCTTGAACACTTACAGACAGTGATTCTACCACATTCCTGGGCAACTTATTCCCATGCCTAAACACTCTTGAGGAGATATTTTTTTAAAAATATTTAAACTGAACCTTCCCTGGTGCAATTACAGGTCATTTCCTCTTGTCCTTTTCCTTCAGATATGGTAGAAGAGATTGACCCCATCTGGCTACAACTTCCTTTCAGGTAGTTGGAGAGCAATGATGTCCCCCTCTTAGTCTTCTCCAGGCTAAACATCTCCAGCTGCCTCAGCTGCTCCTCACGGGACTTGTGCTCCAGACCCTTCACCAGCTCCACTGCCCTTCTCTGGACATGCTCCAGCACGTCAATGTCCTTTTTGAAGTGAGGGGCCCAGAACCGGGCACAGGACTCAAGGTGTGGCCTCAGCAGTGTTGACTACAGGGGGAAAATCACTACCTTGGTCCTGCTGGCCACACTATTGCTGATACAGGCCAGGATGCCATTGCCCTTCTTTGCCACCTGGGCTCACACTGGCTCAGGTTCAGCCATCTGTCAACCAGAACCCCCAGCTCCTTTGCTGCCAGGCAGCTTTCCAGCCACTCTGCCCCCAGCCTGTAGCACTGCATGGGGTTTTGTGACCCAAGGGCAGAACTTGGCACTTCACCTTGTACCTCATGCAGTTGTTCTTAGCTCATCAATCCAGCCTGTCCAGATCCCTCTGTAGATCTTTCCTACCCCACAGCAGATCAATCTTCCTACCCAACATGGTGCCATCTGCAAACTGACTGAGGGCGCACTCAATCCCCTCATCCAGATTGTTGATTAGGATGTTAAACAGGACCATTCCCAGTGCTGAGTCCTGGGAAACACTAATGAGTGGCCACCAACTGGTTTTTGTTCCATTGACCACCACTCTCTGGGCCCAGCCCATCCAGCAAGCTTTTCTCCCACTGAAGAGGACACCCATCCACACCATGAGTAGTGAGTTTCTCCAGGAGAATGCTGTGGAAGATGGTGTCAAAGGCTTTCCTCAAGCCAGGATAAAAAACATCCACAGTCTTTCCCTCATCTACTAAGCAGGTCATCTTGTCATAAAAGGAGAGCAGGTTGGTTAAGCAGGACCTGCCTTTCATAAACCCCTGGATGTTCTGTATGTGCCATGTGATGGCACTCAAGATTATCTGCTCCATGAACTTTCCTGGTACCAAGGTCAGGTGGGCAGGTCCATAGTACCCTGAATTGTCCTTCTGATTCTTCTTGTAGTTGTAGATGTATGGGTATTGTTGAAATTCAAAGAATTGTGCAGAAATGAGACCGATGCCTTAGGATCTTAGCTTTTATATTTTCATATATTTGTAATCCTGCAATTCTTTAGTGTATAACTCTGAGCTCCATGTAGAGTGTTAGCTATTGCTTTTCTCATTTTGGTCAGACACAACAATTCCTCTCCAGGCCTGAGAATCAAGGACACCTTACTGTTACAGGCCCTGAGAAATGTAAACAAAAGTGAGTTGGGGGGGAGCAAACTAAGAGAATAGGACTGCACTGCCCAAAGCAGTAATTGGACAATTAACCTCTGACATGCAAACAGACAAAACTTATATCTGTCCTAAAAACGTGTGACTGTCGTCCATCCTGGGTGTAGTCTGTGCGAGACTCCTGCACTGCCCAAGGTGTACCCTGTGAAGGCCTTTCAATAAATACCTGCCCTTTATCCTTTCACTCTGTCTAGCCTCTGTTCCAGGCCAGCCTCTACAAGGCATCAAGACATGTCCAAAAGATCTGCAAAATGATTTTTTAAATCTCATTTTTAGATGGAAAAAAAAAGAGAAATGTTTAAAGTAAATAGAAATTTGTTGCAGAAATCAGTACTAGGGTTGGAATTCAGTATAAATTTAAATAGCTGGCTAGTCTAATTTGAAAGTGTAAGGTAAAATCCTCACATTGCCCGGAGATACAGAAACTGTAAGAGGTCCACAATTTACTGAAGCAGAAGCTGGAGGCCAGGAATGATTACTTAAAGTGTAAGAAGTCTATGGTGCAGTAATTGAAATGTGCTCTTAAACACCCAAATGTAGACCTTTACCCATTTGTGTCTAAAGGTGTTTCAGTTAACTGATCTCTCAGTGTTTTAGATATAGCTAAAAGAGTTATTCATCAGACTGGCAGTGAGGTATCTGCTTCAGGACAGATATTCAGGAATTACTGTGTAGCTTTCCCTGGTTATAGCTTTTTGATGAAAAAATGAACAGGTATTTTCCCTTTAGATAACATCAGAGCAGAAAGGCTACTGATCCGACAGAGTTAATAACTGGCTAATGTAGAAAAAAATAATTTGTAATCATTTAGTTTTCTATACGTAGATTTGCACATATGTATTAGCATGCATGCAATACTTTTTTCTGAAAGATATTGTAAGGCAAATATAATCTACCTGTAAGTCTCTTTAAAATCACCTAATTACACAGAAAAGCACTGTAGACATAAAATATTTCAAAAATTACAATTAAAAAGAATGATCATTCAGAAAGTTAACAGTCTGTTAACACAGAACAGTACTAAGAATTATGTTAATTCTGTGAAAGACTGAATTAAAACATGACTCGTATACTCTGGCAGTGTGCATACTCTACCTAAGTGCCTTCTTTGCCTTGGAAAAAAACAACTAAATGAACCAACAAACAACTAGAGGGTAGCGAGAATATATTCATTATAGGCAATGTCCTGAGTAAAGCAGGTTCTGAAACTACTTTATTGCGTGGGATTTGTGTTTGAATTTCATGAAGAAAATATAAAATATTTAAAGGACATTTCTGAGTCTTCATTTGTTTGTCCATTGACCCAATCAAATCCTGTATGTAAAAAGTGTCTAAAAATGTCAGGCTTTTCTGTGTGTTATGATGGTTGTACCAGAAGGTTAAAAATACATTCACATCAAGGCTTTGATCAAGGGTGCACATCAGAACCGATCTCCAGTCATCTGTTCTTTCTGTGCTTTGATTTGCATCACAGAGCAGTCTCAAAGCAGATATGTTCATCTCTTTCTGCATAAGAGTAAGCTGGAAGGTGTTCTCCAGCCAGTAACAGGCATTCAGCCTAAAGAAGCAGAAACAGTCCACAGTTAAAACTCTGAAATATACACAGTGCAAACCTCATGCCCTTAGCACTAATTGTTATGCAGTATAAAGATTCTTGTTGTGCACTGTACTACTAATGTCAGTGTAAACATAGCCTAATTTATTCTCTTAGGACAACTGGAGGCACTGCTTGGATCTTGTCCTATCTCCCTTTCATTTTCCCACCTGCTGAGATTCTGCTCATGCTCTGCAGATGCAAGTTTCTGCAAGATGTACATGTGAAGTTAAGAAAGCTGTTAAACAGACTATGTGTTTTTCATCTTTACTTAAAATCCCTACATTTTCCTTATAGAAACTTCTGGATTTTGATTGAATAAATAAATTAGATTTTTTATCTTCTTCACTTGTACTTTGTTGCCAGGTACTTATGCTAATAAATAACTATGAAGAATGCTGCTTAGAAGAATGACATCTGCAGAGAGGCTAAAATCTGCATGAACAAAATTCTCCAGCACAGTCTATGAACTCCATGAAAAGAGAGGTATTGTGCTTTGCAAAACAGAACAGCCATAAGAGAAGAATCAGTCTTGGAGTCCAGAGAAAAGGTAAATTTCCTATTTCCACGGCTTCAAACTTCACATTTTACATGATCTGCCATTGTCTTTCACCAATTTCAATATCAAATTTAAAATGAGAATTGCTTAGTGACAAATGAACTCCTCCTAAGATATTTTCCTCCTCAGGCAGAAGGGTGAGTTTCTCTAATGAGCTGGTCTCCATTTTAAACTTTCATATCAACTACAGCGACCTACATCTCATTCTTGTAGTGAAGCCTCTGTTATGCCTCACTTCAATCCTGAATACTTTACCATGGTGCACAGGTCTTTGCTTATACATATTTCAGAAATATCAGTAAGCAAATTATGTTCCAGTGATAACTTATTTAAATTACTAAGCTCTTCACTAGTTTAAAAATATTTCCTTTTGTAGTAATGAGGAAAGTTACCACTGTTGGTGATGAAGAGGAAAATCATGCTGTGAAATCTGTCTTCTTACCTGCCATCTTGGAAGAAAAGGGAGGATCATCATAACAGGTGCTTCCTTTTTCTGAAAGCCATGAAAATCTCAAAAGGCATGATGACCCCCATTGTGATTTTAATTTTTACACAGTAAACTGCCAGCGATGGTCTGGGCTCTATTTTCCCTTTTCTCAGCAAGACAATTGAAAGAAATTAAATGTCTTTCCATGTCCTGGAAAAGAAACTTCTTCACCATGTCCCCTTCCCAAGGCAGGAACTTGTCCAGTGGTTCCCTCCAATGTGCATCAGTGGAATTACTGCACAGATCTTAATATAAGTCTCCTTCCTTTAATATAATAGAGGTGTTACTATAGCTCTAAGGCATGATGAAAGGTGCAAAGAGAAGGCCTTTGAGAGCACAAATGTGGGAACAGCTTCTTGTAGCTGTGGGAACAGCTACATTAACCCCTTAAACAACTTCCAACTGATAATCAAGAAGGGGATGCCCCACATCTCTAAAGACCAAATCAGTATATTGTTTTGTGATTGAAACACTGAGTAAAGTCTGTGAACATGAGCACCCAGAAACTATTAAAATAAGCTGGGAAATACATTAATTTTAGGCTATGTGGTACAATTACAATTAACAAAAAAACACTCAAAAATGTTTTAAAAAAATAGATCTTGTTTATCTTTTAAATCAATAGAGTTCATTAAATAGAAAGACAAGAGGCTCCAATTACTAAAAAAGAGGTAGTTCAGTCTATGATCCTTAACAAATTGGGATTTATTATTGGAATTGTTTTATCTCAACAAAGTCAGATATTTTTGAGATGATAATTTGATCAGATGTGAACTTCATACAGCATTTTAGATTTCTCCATTACCTATAGCTTTTCAATAAAAGAAACCTGTATTAAATTTTAAGAAATTTTGTCATGCACAAAGGTTATTATTTGTCATTAAATAAGTCAATGTCTAATGAGGAATAGCTGAGAGAGCTGGAGTTGTTTAGTCTGGATAAAATGAGTCTCAGAGGAGATCTTATCACTCTCTACTACTGCTTGAAAGGAAGTTATGGCCAGGTGGGGGTTGATCTCCCATGTAAAAAGCAATAGGACAAGAAGAAAAGGCCTCAAGTTGTGCCAGGTGAGATTTAGATTGAATATTAGGAAAAATTTCTTCATTGAAAGGGTGGTCAAGCATTTGACCACGCTGACCAGAGATATGGTTGAATTAGCATTCTTGGAGGCATTTAAGGACTTGTAGATGTGGCACTTAGATACATGGTTTAGGGGTAGGCTTGGCAGTCTTGGGTTAACAGTTGAACTCAAGGATCTTAAAGGTCTTTTCCAACCTAAACAATTCCGCAATTCTTTGAGTAATTAGGACTTGCCAAATTGTATTTATGTATAAAAACAACAGTAAATACCAGTATACACTCAAGTGGAAACAGTACATGTCTCCTTGAAATACATGTAACAGAATATTTTTGAACATATATTTGGTTTTACTTCTGAATTTACTGAAATTCAGCCATATGGCAAATAGCACTACTTTCATTTAATCAAATGTCATAAATACAGAAATACAACAACCAGTTTTCTCTTCAAACAGGAAAAAGACAGAAGACAAGAAACATAATTAGTATAGAATCACACTAAGATTTCCAACTGATACTTGCTAATTTTTTTTCTTTTTTTTTTAATATTATTTCCAAAAGTCTGATCAATAATCTCTTCTTTTTTTCCACAGAGAACTGGACTAAGTTCCTCTTGATTTATTTGAAGGCACAACTTGTGCAATATCACCAGTTTATTCTGACTCAGACCACAGCTAATGTATAAAATCCACGCAGGGTCATCATATTTAAAAATTTGGAAAGGGAGATTCTGCTGCCCAATTTTTCTGCTCTGCTCTGCACTGATGAATCCTCACATTGAATACTGTGTGCAGTTTTGGGCACTGCAATAGAAAAAGGACATTAAACTATTAGAGAGTATCGAAAGGAGGTCAACAAAGATGGTGAAGGGCTTTGAGGGGAAGCCGAGAGGAGTGGCTGAGGTCACTTGGTCTGTTCAGCCTGAAGGAGACTGAGGGGAGACCTCACTGCAGTCACAACTTCTTGTGAGGGGAAGAAGAGGGGCAGACCCTGATCTCTTCTCTGTGGTTAACAGTGAAAGGACCCAAGGGAATGGCCTGAAGCTGTCAGGGGAGGGTTAAGTTGGATATCAGGAAAAAGGTTCTTCACCCAGAGGGTGGTCGGGCACTGGAAGAGGCTCCCAAGGAAAGTGGTCACAGCACCAAGCCTGACAGAGCTCAAGAAGCATTTGGACAGTGCTCTTGGGCACATGGTGTGATTCTTGGGGATGGTGCTGTGCAGGGCCGGGAGTTGGATCCTTAGGGATTACTTCAAACTCAGAATATTCAATGATTCTGTGATTCTGCGAAAATATCTACTTTCTCCTAGAAACAGGAAAGTGAAATAGCAAGGCCTATTAGCAAAAAATGATACAGAGGGACAAACTATTCAGTTTAAGGTATATCTCTTAAAACAAAAAACAAAACAAAACAAAACAAAAAACAACAACAACAAAAAAAAGCATATGCAACACATATTTATCTGGCAAAGAAAAAAAATCCAAAATCCTAGCAAGAATAGGGAGCAAACCTGCAGTGACATGATGTCTTTTGCTTTATTTGCATTTATTATATGAATGTACTCTCCTCTGGCTTTGTGAAATTGTTCTTCCTGTGACATTATGATTAAACACCGTTTCAGGAACTCTGGTTTATACTGCTCAAATCTATCATGAAGGCAGAGTGACAGCACAGAAAACTGCAAGGTTCCCTGCCCTCTAGCCAGCACTCTTCTCTGGTCTCTTTACAGAAAAACACCTGAATTATGCTGTAAGCTCTTCACTTGTTACCTTTCCAGTGAGCCTGAAACAGTGATAACAGCTATTAAATAAATGAAGAGTAAAATGCTGAGAGGATTGCTGCATGAAAAAGTTCTGGCCAACCTGACAAGCTCTGTCTAAGCTGTTCTTCCCCTGGATACAGAGATGAGACCAGTAATTGAACTCAGCCTTTTCACTGCACGTTCTATCTCATAACAATACTGGAAAATATAAGGAATGAGAAAAAAATCTTTAAACAAGTTACTTCCTGCTGAAAACAGGGCATTAATGCAAAAACAAATTCTGCATAGAGGCAGAGTAATGACTGAAGATGCAACAAACAAGCACTTGTTTATTTCTAGTACAGTAAGTTAGCATTAAGCACTTGCAGATCTGATGTGTAAAGCCTAGTCTCACTTTTAACTTTATGGGTGATATTTTTAGAAACACATAGGGTAATGTTTTAAAAGGGTAGTTAAACTTTGTTTCTGCATCCTGTTGCAAGGATTAACTATTAAACAAGTTAAAATTCTTAAATAATGACTCATGCATAGACATGTGACTGATACAGACCCTAAGGCTCATCAACCCAAGGGGTTTTAGATATTATCTGCTAAATTGAAAGCTGTGTTCAAAAGATTGTGTAAAGAGTCTGTTACCTGTACTGTAGATCAAATCAATGCTCAAATACTAAAGCAGGCCAACTGAAGCTGAGGATAGGAAGGACTAGGGTCTTGGGTTTAGCTATGGTAGTGCTTCCTAACTATTTTTATAAATTCACCAAGTGCTGAACCGTAGCTTTTTTCCCAACATACTTCAAGTCTATCCATATCTTTCTTGGATGAAGTAGCTGACAAATCAACATGCTAATCTATCTTAATCCTTTCACAATATACAGCAGGTATATTAATGCCTGCCTTGATTCTTGCTGAGATCACACTTTAGGACTGAAGTTTTTGTCTCTGTTTACTTTAAAGTAGCGTCACATTTCTGTGCCATTTTATGTTTTCTAAACAGCTCAATCAAAATTCTTAATTCACATTTCCAAAATTTTAAAACATTACTTTGTTAGACATTAGCACCCTTTCATAGTGAAAACAGATATATATATTTTACATATATGATTTCGTTGTCCACATGTCACGTTAACCATTGAACATTCCAGCTTTTCTTTACTTAATGAAAACCAGGAGGAAAATTTTGTCTTAAATGGGCTACAATACCCTTTGAGGTGTTTACTTCGAAGACAGAAAAATCCTAAGGAAGTAAAATTAATTTAGGCAGTGAACTTAAATGCTTTAAATTATGGAGGCACCCTTGGAGTTTGCTTTGCCCATGCTCTCTCAGCTGTCAAATCAGCCCCAGTGGGGCTAATTTGCCACATGACACTTTGAAAACATTTTCATTTTATCATGACTTACTACAAACCCTGTTATAATTCCAGACTAAGTAAAAATTCCAATAAATAGAATTACATCTATCCTCCCCCTTTAAAATCATCTTCCTGAAATTTGCAATTTGCACATCTTACTAATGATTTTTTCCTCCGTTTATTATGCTTTGCAATCGTTCTTTATTTAAAAACATGATGCTCCTGTTTAGTATTACACCAAAGTGAGGTCATTAAGTGAAGTCCTGAAAAATTTATTATGTAAATACTTGCAGTTTTCTATTTAAGGTGATACCAACACCAAATCTACAGTAGTGCTAAAGAAAAGCGAAAGGGATAGTAATAATTATCGGAAAATACTAATATTTTTAGAATAAGCTAATTTTTTTTCTTCTATATATACACACACAGCTCACTATACAGTCTGTGAATTTCTCAGATTTTGCTATTATTTGCCTAGAAGTTATCAGCTGACATTTTCCCAGTAGAAAAGGTACCCAAGAAATGATCTGCAAGAGAAGATAAATGGTGAGAAACATATAGAAAGAACACCGACCACTCATGTTCCAAATGAACATGCTTTGTGAGGTAACACAGAGCTATAGAAGCCTAAAATATTCTGTAGCACTTGTCTCCTTGTGCAGTAAATGTGGGTTTATGGCATCCTCATTATCAACCTTATCAGGCTGCACAGCATCTGTACAAAGATATTTTATGCAGAATATTTAAAAAATGAAAATATTGCACAGGAAAAGAAAAGGAATATAAATTTAAAATTCAAGGACATTTTTCAGGTATGGTATACTATCAAGAGTTGCAGACACTCCAAGAAAAATGGGAAAAATGTCTACACGCAAACCTTGATATTTTTGATTTACAAATATGACAATTTAATAGTGAATAAACCTAATAGTTCTTAGCAAGGGAATTACAAATACTTTTAGAATAAACAAGATAAGAAAATTAAGTGGAGATTTAATTGTAGGATTTCTTTTTAACATAGTGCCAGAATGTTCTCATTTGATGCACGCTCTGTAAGGAGTACTTCCTGTCAGAAAAAAAAAACAAACCTGAATGAAATGAGAAAATAGAAATTATTTTATGTTGCTCTATTTATATATTTATATTGTGCAAGTAAAACATTCCAATGTTTATTTGCACGTGTATATATGTGCAGGAGTAATAACAAATACATTGATTTGAATTCTATACTATGTGGAAAGTGTCTTGTATTTAGGTATATTTGATATATATTCAGCTATGGCTCAGGAAAACTAATTGATTCTCTGTTTAATAACGTGGTCTGAATCTCTTTTATTATGAAGAAATTGATTGTAGATTTTTTTTGTGTGTGGAATAATATGTCACAACACCAACCGGTAGGTTGTTATGATGAATAGTATAGTAATTACATTAAGAAACTATGAATAAAAACCTATTGCTCTCCTCTGGTTAAAATTAAAAGTTAACATTTCGGCTGACCATTCTTTTATCACTTTTTAAGCTTCATTTAAATGATGAAAATCATTAGGATTCTACATTTGAATTTTGTATACAAATCTTTTGCTTTCTAAAAGTATATAATGAAAGGGAAGAAAAGATTAAAGCTAAACCAGAAAAAATATATTGATGGAGATCAAAACAGCAAAAAAGAAGAAACTGAGGCAGACCAACATGAAAGGACAAATCACACAGGAGGAAGGAAATGGTGGAAGAATTCTAAGTGCATGAGCAGCTAATAAATTTCTCTAAGAAAAAAGCTAGAGGCAACAACCCAACACTCAGCAATAAGTGAAGTATGTATATGACAGTGGCTAGATAACAACAAATGCCAATGATGAAAGTGAAGTTGTACATGGGTTTTCATAGTTCTGTTTTCCTACTTTTTAATCTTGAAAGACTATCTCTGGTAACTGAAAACAAAAAGGCATTTATGTGTTAAACAGTTTTGAGGGGGAAGGAATTATTTTTTGAGAAGGGGATTGTTTTAGCTGTAAAATAAAAAATTCAAAGAGGAACAGCCTGGGTTTTTTTGTAAGATATAGGGCAAAATAATGAAGAGTTTTTCAGATATACAGTCTGGAAAAATGTATCTATGAGAAAGGCAAATACTTTTGCTGCAGTAAGTATTCAACTAGAGAGTCACAATAATGGATTTATATAATTCTGACCCAAGCAGATACAGATGAAACATATCACAGTGAAAATATTATATATTGCTTTCTTTTGAAAGGGTCCTCGATCTGGTATTAGAACATGAGGAAACAGAAGCATTAAAAATTTTTAAATGGCATATCTTTTTTATTTAAAAAAATCATTTTGATCTCTTCAAAGGTTTTGATTTTTGGTTTGTTTGCTGGTTTTTTGTTGACCTTTTTTTTGGACACTGAAACTTTTGTTTGCCTTGAGCATTGCATTACTATCGAATACATCCCAACTGTCTGGCTTTTATATGGACTTATTGTAAAATCAAAGACAATATCATAGCAAATATACTGCTAAGTCTCCTTCTTCAGCTTTTCCATTCTTTCATGTATATGCTTCTACAGTTTCTTCCCAGAAATCTTACTGGTTGTTTTTTCCCCTAAATTGCCATTTCCAACTCAATATGTCATACTTAGATCCATATGAGGCTCATAAAATTCACACCCTACAGCTAAATCTCAGTAGTGTGAATCTAGCTGATATCTTGAAAGCAAATATGAGATACTGAAGACAGATAAGGCTCAGTTGTTAGTCTCCTTTGCTCAAAAACAGCATGGAAGGAAGGTCAGAGCGAAGGTAAGTAATAAGAAATAATAACTGTCAGCCTGTATTTGTGACAATGACCTTATGAGGGAAAAAACTGAAGTGTTTGGTGTTTTTTGGCACTTAATGTTAGAAATCGCCTGAGAAAAATAAAGCAAATACAACAGAAAATAACACTAGAAGCATTAAGATTGCTCCTTCAGTTAGTTTCTCTTGCCAACCAGGAAATACAGTACTTTCCTGCGTGGCAGGGAATTTGTGTTTGGATACTTTCATCATGAGATGAATATTGATCCCATGCATCCATCTTCCACCACTACCTCCAGTTTGAAGACATCAATGATGCCTTAGGATTTTAGCTTTTATATTTTCATATATTTGTAATCCTGCAATTCTTTAGTGTATAACTCTGAGCTCCATGTAGAGTGTTAGCAACTGCTTTTCCCATTTTGGTCAGACACAACAATTCCTCTCTAGGCCTGAGAATCAAGGACACCTCACTGTTACAGGCCTCGAGAAACGTCAACAAAAGTGAGTTGGGGGGGAGCAAACTAAGAGAATGAGACTGCACTGCCTGAAGCTGTAATTGGACAATTAACCTCTGATATGCAAACAGACAAAACTTATATTTGTCCGAAAAAGTGTGACCATCGTCCATCCTAGGTGTAGTCTCTGCGAGACTCCTGCAGTGCCCAAGGTGTACCCTGTGAAGGCCTTTCAATAAATACCCACCCTTTATCCTTTCACTCTGTCTAGCCTCTGTTCCAGGTCAGCCTCTACAAGGCATCACTTTTATGTGTGGCACGATGATCTGACCAGCCATTTGGAGGGAAAGGAGCCTTGTCTATAATGGAACTTTGAAGAAACAAGCTATTTATCGGCATATTTTCAAAAATCTCACTCTAATATTAAGCCCCCTATTTGGATGAAACACAAGTTCTGAATTCATTGCAGAGTATTGCATATGCATAAAATATTTGTATGGAAGACCAGTGTCACTAAGAAATCATATCTGAGCTACCACAAACTTTCGAAACAATCCATGAATCAGAAAGATAATCTCACTCAAAACCCCTGCATATTATCATATGCTACCTAGTAAGACTGCTCTTTTAGAGCATATTGTGAGAATTAACTATCTTAAAATAAATTATCTCAGAATCAACCATAACAGTATGTGAATTCCCTAGATGTGAACTGGGGAAAGATTTCCTGAATAAAAATGTTGTCTTGAAGTTCCCCAGCTATGTGCTTTGAAAGGCAATAAATCAGAAATACTATTTTATACCAACATGTTTTTATACCACCATATTGAGGCATAATCCAACTTTATATAAATACCTGAGAGCTCAGACCCATAAAACTGTATGTGAAGCTTCCCACTCTCACTATAATTAATTTCAATGTCTTCAGTTGTGGCAATTGTAGTGAACAACTTTTACTTTGTATAGAAGAAGGAAGTTGCTAGGCTCAAACAAATACTTAATACATCTGTGCTTTGTACGGTGCAGAAAGTACATCCTTTAGTAAAAAACCCTGTAATTGGGACACAGTCTTTATTTACCAGGTCATTAAACTTAGTAATATTGCAGCCCACAGCCCATCTATTATACCGCAATCAGTCAGGAAAATATTGGGCAAAATTAGGTATCATTGCCGAAGCAACAATGCAATAATGCAACAAATCTTGCCCTCCAATAGGCACTGGGGCTGAAAAATGGAGCCCTTGCAATGTTACCATAAAACAGTGAAAGCAGCAGGAAATCCAAGGCAGAAAGTATCCACAGTCTGGAGAAGGAATTGAAACAGCAAGGGGTAGAGGCATGGTTAGTACATACCAACGAGACTACACTAACAGTAAGAAAGAGGTAAAGAGAACACATCAGTAAGTCCTCAAAAGAGTTCAAAGTAACTGACTTCAGAAAGCTGAGAAACTGCGTAACAGAAGAACTAAAGCAATGAAGAGTTGTAAAGAATTACAGCATGTACTTGACACAGTCAGAAGAGCACCATAAAGTTGTATTTGCAAATATTAAAAGTCTAATAAATGAGATCAGTAGAATGCTGATCAAAAGCTACAACAGTGGGATCCAAAGCAAACAAATAAATGGCTAAGGAAGAAAATCAGTTCTTCAAAATAAGCAGGAATACCTTTGAACAGGAGAAGAATCAAATTCAGATTTCTGTGTTGCTCAGAAAAAGGCAAATAAATATTAGAAAAACATTTAACATTAACATCAAATGATCTTGATATAGTTGGCTAAGACCTGGAACTATGTTACTGTTGCTATAGGAGGTTGAAATTTGTTTCCATTTTGAGTTGGCATTAAAAATCTGCCCCCACACCAGCACCAGAACGCAAAATTTGGAAAATGTGTCCATTTAAAAAAAAAAAATAAAAATCCAGCTTATTAAGTTTTTGGGGTGGTTTTTGGGGTGGTTTTGGTTGGTTGGTTGGTTGGTTGGTTGGTTGATTGGTTGGTTGGTTGGTTGGTTGGTTGGGGTTTTTTCGTTTTGTTTGAGTTTTTTTGGGGGGGCGGGTGGTGCTCTTTTTTTTGGAAGGAAGCCTCCTATGAAACCTCTTTAACTATATTATCCTCTTCAAACCGCACTGAACGTTATGTTAAGAGAAAACACTGTCTTATCTTGTAAAATCCTATTTGCAAACTAACCTCATAAAAGGCTACAAATTCACTTTTAGAGTGAGTCAAAAGTAACTTAAAATACAGAGTAACAACACAGCATGAGCTGTCTGCCTCCTTGGAAAAGAAAATCAACAGGATCTCAAGCACTCTGATAAATATTTTCAAATCTGAAAGTGAAAAGAGTGGATTCCTCAATGTAATTTTAAAATAAGACCTTCAATACACAGTTCAATTTTCAAGACTACTGCATTCATAACTCCAAGAAAAGTCAAGGGTGAAAATCTGCAAAACTTTCAGCATATCTTAAAATAATTTCATTGTTTTGGAAACTTGAAAATTATTTTGGTAATTGATTTTTTTAAAGTTCATAGATTTCAAAATGCTAGCAAGATATTTTTTTTAAAAAAAGAAATAGGGTTCCATTTCAGTCAGATAATCTGTAAAATAAAAGGATTTTCTTTCATGTCTTTTATTAACTGAAAGAGTGTGTGTTAACTCCAGATGCAGTTGTCTGGGGATAGAAATCCCAATACTGATAAAGATGATGTAGACTTTATGTGAAAGCAACCTAACGATACTGTAAGCCTTAAATAAGTCTGATTTTAAGACTTCACATTTACAGTCGTCATGGTCCTAGAGCAATTACAGTCTATCCCAAGAGACATCAAATTAATAAAATTCTTCCTTGGTTGCACTGCTAGACAAATCCAAGTTCAATAAAAAGACAACTCATTCAATATGCCCATCCTGTCCAAAATGAAAGTCTTAAAAGTTATGCCTCTTTTTCTCGTGCTCTGATTAGCAGCGTCTGTTAGTGTGTCTCTTTATCTTCCACACAGCTGGATGTAACAAGTGTGGATTTTTTCCTGGGTGAAAGCTCCAAGCGTTTACTCAGGCCTCTTAGTTTTGAACATAACATAATTTATCTGTCTGTGTGTGCAATTCCTTCTGTGTATTATTGTGTTTGATGAACTAGCAACCTGCCCATGGAACACTACTTAAGAGTAGTGTTTTTTCAAGTCCAGTGAACAGAATAATAAATTAATCCACACCAACCTCATTAAGTTCTACATTACTAAAATTCTAAATTCAGTGAGAAAGATACATTGTATAGAACAAAGAGAACTTGTGATTTATTGTAGTAGATGTGGCTTTACTATTTTTCATAGGTAAGTCTGAGTGTCCACAGAAAACATACACTGGACGGTTTAATAACACAGTCAGTACCAATTTTTCTATTATTATGGTTAAATTTTCTTGCAATCAGCAAGGAGATTGCCACCTTTATTTTATTATAAATATGAAAAACACTCCTTAATTAAATTCTTGAAACCTCAAGGAAAAAAATTAAATTAGCTCAATAAAGAAAGCATTAAGATGCCAATACTCTCCTCTATTAGCAGGAACTTTTTTTTTTCCATGCACATTTAATTTTTCTCTTACAAAAATATACTGTGATTTGCAAAATTGACAAGACAACACAATATCGGATATAAATTTGAGTAAATTAACTTTTCAGACATTTTTCATAATTTAAATGCTTTTCTATATTTAAAAATGCAAAATAATTTAATAATTTCTATAAAATGCAATGATTTTAAAGTCAAAGGCCTTCCAGGAGAAATATTCACATCTAATGGCTATTCTAAATAAAATATAACAGTTCAGTTTGGAACTGAAAAACAGCATTTTCTGTTCAGAGAGAAGATCCACTACAGTAAAATCTTTCTCAATATGGTAGTTTTGTACTTTTTCTGGTTTTTCCTGAATACATATCTTTACTGAGCCACACTGAATACTCTTTAAGAAAAAAGTGAACTTAATTAATTTCTCAAAGCAACAGTATTTACATCTCAACAATATGCTATGAAAGCATGCAGCAAATTTATCTTTTCTGCAGCTAAACATTTTCACATATTTATGGTGAGATAAACATTTTTTCCTTAACTACTTTAAAGAAGTTAAGAATACAGTCTTCTGAAAAGCTGTACAGGAAATATATGTTTTGTAATTATGAAAGTACATATAGATTGTACATTCCTTGACATAATGTAATTCATTTATTCAGCATTTCACTACAGAGAAGTACAATATAAGTAAAGTACTTATTTAACTTCTTTTTTTTTTTTCCTACAGGTAGGAGGTCTCTGTCCTTTACTGATTTTGCAGAAAAGTAATAAAAATATTTTGTTATGACCACTATCTTATGCATAATTAGATGACTAATTCATAGTTATGTATTAAGAATCATTACTGGAAAACAGTGGATTGAAAAGAGAAATTATGTAGGTAGTAGAACAACTAAAAACAGCTGTCAAAATACTTACACGTAATGTCCAGTTTTTACGCCAAGAAATCTTATGTTAAGATTCAACAGTGAATAAACATCAAGACACAACCTGAAAAACTTTTAACTCATTTGGTAATGTGGAATTTTGGTTACGATTTTTTGTATTTCATTAGAAAATGTATTTAAAACTCAAAAATTTTAAGTTAGACCTATTACTCTGAGTGGACATTTTCACATATGCTACTTCTTTTTTCCCCTAGTGCCCACTGTATTTTTGTAACAATTCTCCTCTGTTCCTTTTTGTGTTTAAATGAACATATAGACTTGCATATGTTCATACATTTGTGCACATATATATGAAAAATTTTTAAGGCAAATCCAGAACTCTACCATTTCACTTGAGACAAGAGAAAAAGCATACCTTTTCTGGATCAGTTGTTGTAATGACCCACACACAGTGTGCATTGTCTTCATATTGAACTGGATAATTTGGCGACGTGATAATGCCACTCGGTCCACGTAAATTAGAACCACATGTTCTAGCTAAAATGATAACCAATACATCAGATTGCTTTAGACTGGATGCTCTGTGTAAAATAAATATTATTAAATTACCACAGCATTAGCAAGAACTTGCCATGAAAGTACTACTATGCAGGTATATTCTATAACAATCTGCCCTTAAAGATATTTCAGCCAGACAAAAAAAAATCCTGAAAATTTACCTACAGAGGAAGAAACAAGCACTTTTCAATTAATCAGCCGAACATTTACAATACTTTATTATTGCTTTATAGAAATTAAATTCTCAAAATTATCATATCAATATTCTGCTTGTAGAGAGATTTACCCTTTCCAACTGGATGGAGGAAGCCTTCTACCTATGAATGTAAGAAGGGCCAGTATGTGCTCTCCTTCATGATTTCCCCATGACTTGGAGAAAGAAACACATCTCACAATATTTATGTAACTGTATGTCCTTAACCTAAACATGACCTTCTGTGGTGTCTTATCTCTTTACCATAGGAAATATAATTTAAAAAAAAAAAGTATCTCTAACAATTTGTATGATCTCTTTTTTCTTTTCCAATTAATGGTGGTGGTTTGCCCTGTTCTTCCTGGCTAGGTTGTCTGGTTCCAGGAGACTATAAGGCAAGCACATTTCAAGGGTCAAGGCTCTCATTGACATGTACAATCTAAATGTGCAACCCAAAACAATTTTTCTACTGAGATGAAAAGAAACGTTCTGTACATAAAGATTCATTTTTTAATTTTCCTATACACATCAGTTCTGATGCACTTTGGCAGCATTTATGTATTTTTCTGTGGTTTTATTACAGACAGTAGATTGCAATGGAAAAACATACGAAGTAACAAAAAGTCACTTCCCTTGCTCCTCCATAAAAGCGGGGGGAGGGATGTGTGTGTATGTGTGCAAGAATTTAAAGCAGGGGGTCTAGATGTGAAAATATTTAGAAATAAGTTAAAAGGTCAGGTTATTTGTAAAGATGAGCAAAATAGATGAACGGAAAGGAATTTACTGAAAAATCAGGACTAGGTAAATATCTGGGACTGATAGGAACATAGTATGATTGTGAGAATCTCCTATTTGGGAATTAATTTAGAAAAAAATAACATAAACCTAACTAATTAGTTCTGCTTAAAGTAAGTTTATCATGACAAAAGTAAGATTAAGTGAAATTAAAACTATTTAAAGGAAATTAGCTCCCTAAATTGATACTCTTTCTACACATTTGATTGCATGCTTCAAGCTACATAAAAATCTTTGTATATTTATAATCATATATACACATATACATGAGATATAGTTCCCTGTTTTGGATTGCTTAGTTTTTAGTTTCACTGCAGCAGAAACTATAAGTTACCCTTCCAAACTTCATGGAAAACTCCAAAGAATAGCAGTTACCTCTGCAAATTGGCCTGTGGTCACTCCAGGCAGCCAGTGTATCTGTCACTCTCTGACAAGTGATGCTCTTAGAACCTTGCAGCACATAATTGTCTTCACAGGAAAACTGCACACTTGCACCCACCCTAGGAGAAAAAGGGGAGAAAGAAGGAAGGAATTAAATATATTTTAATATCAACATCCTCAAAGAAATGTAAATATTGCCAAGTGACAATATTTCAAGATCCAAACAAAGAAATTAAGGTGCAAAATTCTACTCTATCAATATTATATTCATAAAAACTAACTTATACTCTAGGGAAGAGGTCTATTATTCAGTTTGCCCACCTTTTAAGGAATAAAGTCCAGGAATACAAAACAATTGTGACAGTAAGTTTGTTCTTTTACAGTATGAGTTCAATGAATGCATAGATTTATATTTCTTCTAAAAAAATATATAAACACAGTTCTTTCAGGTAATAGAACTTATCTAATGCATAATTTCAACATTGCTATATTCTCTCAAAAGAAAGAATACACAGTTAGATATGGCAAATTTTCAACACATACAAACAGAAAATATTAATTTCAATCAATGGCAATAATTCATTAAATATTCCTGACCTTCTTAAAATGTCCTGTTAAACATTACATTAAATGATAAAATTTTTTAGGACTAAAAGTTAAATGTTACACTTGTAACACTGAAACGAATCCCTTTGAAATTA
This sequence comes from Callaeas wilsoni, assembly GCA_013398955.1. NCBI lineage: Eukaryota > Metazoa > Chordata > Aves > Passeriformes > Callaeidae > Callaeas > Callaeas wilsoni. The sequence goes on from VWPU01000576.1 coordinate 448,976, forward strand.
TTTATGCTGTCCAATTGTTATGAAGATTTTCAAAATCTGTGCACACTTATATCACAGAGAGTCTTCCCAAACAGCATTTACATATCTGAGTCCATTTATTTTTTGTGACATTCTTTGTTCCCCCTCATAATTAACTGGTTCTGTTTTTTCTTTTCTTGCACTTTTAGGTCTGTATTTGATAGTCCCATGTTGTGAACTAAGTGAACTCAATAGAGCAGATTTCTCAGATTAGTCTCTGTAAGTTATTGAGTCCTAAACACCGGGGGATTGCTATATGGCAGTCAGGAGGCTCAATGCTTAAAATTGTGCTGCGAAGAACTGCTGCATATAATGCCATTCACTATCACCCAGCTCATTCCCACCCTTCACAGACAATTATTTTCTTAGTTTCTCAGAGAATCTCACAAACACTAACTCTACTATTTATTGATATTATGATGTGTTTCTATAGTTCTTTTCATTCTTTCAGGAAAGTTTAATAGGATTTTTTTCTTTTTCTTTGTTTTTGGTTAATTTTAAAATTTGAGTATGGTACTTCAAATCTAGAAAAGCTGTATAAACTGCTTTTCCTATCACTTTGTTCTTGAGCCATTAAATATGAGAACTCAGAAAGGCAGGGAAAATACTGGCCCTTTTCTTCCATAATTCATGCAAAATGCATTAAATTCTTGAAGAGTAATGTAAGTTTCTAAAATTGCATTTATTTTATACTTGTCATAATTTTCAGAACATTCTTAAAACCCTCAGAAAAAGAGACCATGCAGTTTTCTAAATAAATACCTCAAATTAATAAAAAATTAGTTTCTCTTATTGGTAAAGAAAATATTACTCATTAATCTGACATTTTAATGCTGCAAACATATTTTTAATGGCATATTCTCCTATTTTCTAGAATTAGGATCTCTGCATTTCTTTTTCTAAGGGAACAGGGGAAAAAACCCAAGCAGTTACCTAGCAGTGATAAATGCAAATTGAGAATTAAAGTATTTAAAAATCATATTGGATAAAGACCATCCCACAAGTGTAATGTTGCATGAAGCAATGTGAAAACCAACATTTTCATTTAGTTTGCTACTATCGAGGCACGTAAGGAGAATTACAAAACTGTGCACATACAAAAACATAGAGTGAAATTAAATGTATAATTATTGGATGTCTGCAACAGCAATTTATATTTAAAATACCTGAATATTCCTCTCAAAAAAGAAAGAAGGAGGGTAGGGGGAAATGAACAGGAGGAATACAAATATTTTTATGTCTAATGAAGTAATTTAAAGATTTTGTGTTTAGCTTGGGTTTTGATGATTACAGAAATACTTTTAAAGTTTTTATTAATGTATACATAAAACATTACACACTGATTTAAGCTATACACTTATGATGATTCAATTTGTTTCAATATTATTCTACAAAGTACGTATTTCAGGGGGGTGGGTTGTTTTTTTTCCTAAAGCTCTGGAAATAGCTTGGATCTAAGGATCTAAGGGCAATTAATGTGAACTTCATATGTTTTACACAGTAGGTATAATCTTTTGAAATGTCTGAACACAAACTAAGGGACACAAAATAAATGTGCTGAATACAACATAATAAAAACAAACAAGAAACATAGCAAAAAATGTCACATTAAAGGGCAAGGTAGGGACACGTACTCCAAAGCTCCTTATGATTCTAAATAAGCATCTTAGGAGAGGGGATGCATCTGGATCGCAGTCTAAAATAAAACTATTCACCACATCCAAATTTTTTATTCACTCCATTGATTAAGCTTGACAGTTTCCCATTTAAAAAGAGGACATCCTTTTGAACATGTCTTCTAGCTTGTTTGATATGTGATTTCAAAGAAAATTATTGGTTCATTTAATATCCACTAATTAACAATGAATATTTGTAACTGGGTTGGGGGGTTTTTGTTGGTTTGTGGTTTTGGGGTTTTTTTTCCATCTCTACCTCCCTTGTCACTGAGCAAATCTGTGGGAAGTATTGTGTTTTGCTTTGTTACTTCTCTCTGTAAACTTTAAACATGGGGAAGAAATCTGTTTCCTCCTTTTTCTTTTTCTATTTTAAATTTGAACTCCATCAAAGCATAATTTGTGAGTTTATAAAGAAAGCTAAAATTTGACTGGAAGAAGACTTTTTTAAAAAAAAGAAAATACTAACATAAAAAAATTAATTTAATTTTCAAAATCTGTTTTGGAAATTTAAAAGCCATTTGTTTTACAAGTGTTGGTGAAATTGTGGAAAATTACTGCATTTTTACATTACCACACATACCATACAATATTTAAGGAGAGTTGAAATAGTAGTATTTAGATCCATTTCAGATTTCATTTAAACAATCTACTGGTTTGCAATCTCACATAAAAATAAAATGTGATGTTGACCTCAAAATTGTATTTATTATGTTCTCATTACCCTAGCCAAGTCTGACTTGCCATTTCTCCCTCAAAATTAATCCAAATATCCATCAGATTGTTTTAGAATCACTGAAAATCATCTCCCTACTTCCTGAAATGAACACAGTAGAAGTGTGGCAGGAGGACAGAATGAAAAGGTTAAGATTTCAATACCTTTTTGTTTGCTTTATGATATTAGAATGAATGACATTATTATGCTGAAAATGATGAAACCCTTTTCAAAGAACTTGTCATCACAGAATCAGTTTGGTCTCTGGCTGTGTTGAAAATAAACCCCCTGCCTTTCCATCAGTCCCACTCATCACGTCTTTCAGTAGACTGGAAAATATTTTGAATAATGTGCATTTTCACATGTTTTAGTTCAGATTAATATTCACAGTTGTCATTCTCCTGACAAGAACAATATCTCCTTCTGGTGTTTATACTTGCCTCTTAGAAAAGAAAAAAAAACCATTGCCTTTCATTACTCTCCAGAGTACTTTTATTACATTGGAGAAATGCAAGCAGTAGCAAATATTATTTCCTCTTCTCCTGTGGAAGATCTTGATTTGTCATTTCAGAGAAACAAAAACCAAATTCCAGACAAATTCTCTATTTAAATGTCCATCTAGATTTAGACAGTTAACTTTAAGATAGATATGTTTTAAACAGATATTAACAAACTTTAAAGTACATGAAAAACTGTTGCTGTTGCATAATGAGTTTTCAGATAATAAGTAATGTTTAGGAGGAAAACAAACTGTTATAATTTCTCTTAAATAATATTCAGAACTGGAGGCCCAAAACATGCATACAATAAATGTGATCAAAGTATAAAACATGTTTTATTTATCTTATGTTATACGACGTTGCTTGAACACCTTATGCATTCATTTATTCCCATGAACAGTAAAATACACTTGGTGAAATGAAAATATTGTAAGAGGCTGGATGGGATAAAGGAAGGAGGGAAATAGCCTTCCTCTGTCAGCTTAGTAAGCATAAGCATTGCTCATAAGTAAGCTCCAGGCATTTAAGATACCTTTAACCCACATTCATTCCTAAGAGACTGTGTTCAAAACAGTTATCTACGGTTTGCAAGGTTCTTTGACATAAGTTTGCCTCGGATATCTTAAAATGTACTTTGAGCTTTAAGGTTCTTTTGGGTTTTCCTCTTGGTATTTTTATACATTGCTGGGAAATTTGTTGTTGAGCTCTTCCATGTTTGGGTTCGCACATTTTGGATCTTTGAACCTGTTTCACCAAAACTATTTTAGTTTCCTTTCTCTTTCAATTTACAGACTACCACCTAGAGGTGAAAAGAAGTAATTCTCTTTCTTACCAGTGCTCTTAGACCTGCTGCTGTTTCTTAACAATTGTTCATATGCCACTGATTTAGACCACAACTGAGATGAGAGTCTGTTTTGCCAACAGTGTATCATGAACACATAAAAGCTGTATGACATTTACAGATTCACAGAATAAATTAGATTGGAAGAGGTCATCATCTAGACCATTTGAAGCAAGCCCAGTTGGAAGAGAGGGCTCAGAGACCTGCTTGGGTGAGTTCTTAATGCCTCCCTGGACGGAGATTCTACAAATTCTCTCACAAACATCAATGATTTACTAGCCTCATAGTAAAAACATGGTTGATTTTTTTTTTTTTTAAATCCTGAATCTAGTAGTAATTTACCATGTCCCACCTTATTTCCATTGTCTCTAGTCCTGACACTGTTAACTCTTTCCAGAGGTGCTTTTCTCTCCCCACCAATAACAAAGTGATACTAGATACTGCCCCTAATTCTTTCAATAAGTATTTTATTTGGAGGAATTCAGAAGTGGCATGTTCTACATCATTTATGGCTTTATGAGGAGAGACTGAAGCAGAGGAGGGATACTAAGGCATGACTGCACAAGAAGAAAAGTAAAATACTCTCCAAAATAACAGTGGAAGAATAAAGGTATTCCTTGGATGAATACACATAGGCACTTTAATACCTCTTGAGAAAGAGTTATATTTTAGCATCCCATTTTTACCTAGCCTTCTACTGCCTGATGTTTTTCTCTGCAATACATCAAACATTAATAAAGGCCTAGATAGAAATTACATTTATTTTTCTTAAAACAGCAGCCCTATGGACAGTAAATACATACTGTATTTTTATATCATACAATTTCATTTGCAGTAGATGTGCTTGACAAGTTGAATCAGAACACATAGAAAAAGACATCAGCAAACATCTAGAAAACTTATGTCTCTAGCCTATTAATTGAAAGCTTATTTCCCTTCACTATTTTTTTAAAACACATTGAACTGCTGCCCTGTCACTAAAGAAGCCATGACTTTGCATATAACTGAGTCTTTTAAAGTTGGATTTCTTTATGATTTCTTAAACTCTTTTGAGGATAAATGGAGAGAAACCCAGAAAGTATGTCAGTCAGAAAGAGAATACATTTTTAATTCATTTTTCCTGTCAGTTTTGACCTAGGTTGGAAGAGCCTTGATTCAGGAGTCAAGCTGTATTAAATTGTTTTCTAGAGTTGTAGAGAACTTTGCACAACTCCTTCCAATTCTTACGAATTGTTTCTTTCTCTTGGGTCTGACTGTCCATTCTCTGCTGAGAAACTTATAAATCTCTTCATGAGCTAGAGGCTCCCATCTCCTTCCTGACCCTCTTCTCTGCTGCACCTTCAAGTCTCTGCCTTTTTTCCTCAACGGGGAAAGAGCAAACTTCCTCCTTTCTCAATAGGAGTCCATTTGACCTTGTCTTCTTTTCTTAATATAACAAAAGGTGAAAACAAGAAAAAACAGAAGATGGCATTCATCACAGCCTCAGACACTGAATCTGCCATGTTCCCCAAGTTTTTAATGGCTTTTACAAAGTGGGAAAACAGATAATAATCTCTGGTTCTTCTTCTATGCTGTCCATGGATTTCTGCTTTTTCTCCATAGATGAGATTATTATGCTCTAAAATTCCTATTTTAAATGCATTGATTTAAAAAATAACTCAAGCAAAAACAATTCAAGATATGCAATTCAATAAATCTATTTTGACGAAGAATCAATAAATTTAAAACTAGGGAAATTATACACATCTATAGTTACAGGCTGTCGTAGGTTACAATGTAAAATGTAAAAGTATGTGTTCTACCACCATCCTCATAAACTGTTAAAAACAGGTGGGGCAGTGTTCTTTATCTCTTCCATGACCCATCCCTCAGAACTCCCTCTGGAAGGATATCTTCTGTTAATGGGGCATCAAGTCTCACTGCATGACTCATAAAATTACATCATCCCATTGTGAGATGCTCCACCCAGGGAGAGGAACCAAGCATTCCTACCTGGATATAATCTGAGGTTTGGAACACCACAAGCAGCCTTACCTACTGGATTCCCAAAGGACAAGGGCTACATAACCACCACTGGACCTTGAGAGGAAGACCAGACCCCTCTATAGGATCACAGAACCACATCTGTCACCTCAACAGTACTGCAGCCCCCATTCAATCAGACTGCTACTGACACCCTGAACAACAGAGTGTCCGGTTGTATCCTGACTCTGTCAGTTCAAGCCAGTGTTTTCTGCCTTTATTTTAATTTTCCTATTCAATTTTAGTTCTGACTTGGAATGTCTCACTGGTTTGCTTTCAAACTAGTACACAGGCTATGTATAAATGTAACAGGAAATACCTTCCTCTTGATCATATAGAAAAGTAAATGTGCCTACCTGAAGTCAGAGCCTACCCGCTTCCCATTTTCAGGAATTCCAGGATCAGGACATGTATCAGATGCAATTGCATCCCCACCCTGGGTCACTGCAAAGTAAAGGAAAAAAACATATTTAGACATGCAGCTCTAAAGATGATTCTTTACTTTTCCCATACATAAACTTCCATGGCCTGAATGCAACCGTATTTTACCATTTTTTCTTGAATCAGTTTAAATTATTACCAAAAAGAATCCCCACATAATTGACTTATTTGCTGTATTACTTATTTTCATTCGTTAGGGTAAAAAAAGTTTTTCTTCTCTGGGAAAATAAGTGATTGATTTCCCATAGTCAGTCATTTTTTTAGTGGATACACTAGGATCCACAGTTTTCTTCACACAGGAAAAAAAACATTTCGTGAAGTCACCTTCTGAAATCTTCACAACACACCATTGTAAGATTAAGACGAAATAAGAAAATAAAATCTCCATAGTAAAACCTGTCCGTAATAAGATTTAAAATAACCAAAAGGCAAGAACCCAACTGTGATACTGTAGAACTGTAGAGCAGGAATATTTTTATGAATCCCAGAATCATTTAGATTGGAAAAGACCTCCGAGATCATTGAGTCCAACTTTTGACCAATCACCACCTTGACTGACAATAAAGTTAATCTCAAAAATATACAAAATACCTCACGGAACAATGCATTAGTAGCCAGCTGAATACGTGCTCATGCAAATGAGGCTCAAACCTCTATTTTTTGTTTTCAGCTAAGAATAGAAAGACAAGGTATCCTGTACTGTTCCACTCTTTTTGCCCTCCATTCTTTCTCCATCCAGGCTGTCAGATAATTAAATGATACTATGTATATAAATATCCAAAGGTATGGTCCTTTCAAAACTCAAAACAATTTGAACATTGTTTTCCCTTTTTGCTTTCTACATTCCTAAAATGGTAATTAAGGAAAATGTGAAATTAAAAGCAATTCATCATAAACAAAAGACATAAAGCAGAACACTGAATATACAGAAAACCCAAACACACATGTGCTTTTTATCCTGCACATACAGGCATATGGTGTGTCCAGCTGAAAAAAGGAAGAACTGTCATAAAGAATGTGTTGGGTTTGCATTGCCAGATTTTGGTAATGGAGTGGAGTGGAGTGGGGTGGGGGTTGCTACAGGGGTGGCTTCTGTGAGAAGCTGCCAGAAGATTCCTCCATGTCCAGCAAAGCCAATCCCTGGCAGCTCCAAAATGTACCCACTCCTTGTCAAGGCTGGGCCAATTAGAAGTGGTGGTAACACCTATAGGATAACAAACTTAAGAAAAGAAAAAAAGTTATTGTGCACTTGTAATTGCAGCCAGAGAAAAGCCGGGTGAGAATGTGTGAGAGGAACAGCTCTGCAGACACCAAGGTCAGGGCAGAAGGAGGGGCAGGAGGTGTTCCAGGCACTGGAGCTGAGATTTCCCTGCAGCCCATGGTGAGCACCATGGTGAGGCAGCTGTGCCCCTGCAGCCCATGGAGAACCATGGGGATGCAGATGCAGGGTCCTGCAGACCCGTGAAGAGAGGAGCCCACACTGGAGCAGCTTTGCTGGTAGGACTTGTGACCCTGTAGAGGACCCATGCTGAAGCAGCCTGTCCTTGAACGACTGCATCCCACTGCATCCCATGGAAGAGTGACCCACGCTGCAGCAGTTTGGGGAGGACTGCTGCCCATGGGATGGACTCACATTGGAGAAGTTAATGGAGAATTATCTCCCATAGGAAGGGCAACACACTGGAGCAGGGACAGACTACTCTCTCTGAGCAGTAGTAGAAACAACCTGTGATGAACTGACTATAACCATCATTCCCATCTCCCTGCACAGCTGGGGGAGGAGGTAGATCTGGGAAGGAGAGAAGGGTGGGGGAAGGTCTTTATAAGGTCTTACTTTACTTCACATTACCCTGCTCTGATTTTGCTAGCAATAAATGCAGTATGTCTAATTCAAGTCTGTTTTGCCCATGACAGTATCTGGTGAGTTATCTTTCCCAGTCCTTATCTCAACTCATGAACTCTGGGTTGTATTTTCTCTCCCCTGGCCAGTTGGGGAGGGGGGTGATGGAGAGGCTTTGGTGGGTGCCTGGCATCCAGCCAGGGCAAATCCACTACAGTTATATGCCTCCAGTCTTTCTGTTTCCTCTACAAAAAACAGAACTAGTAGAAATTTGTGGATCATATTTTCCATTTTAAAAGATTTCTGGGAAATCTTTAGGAAAAAAACAGAGCATTCTTCCTGAGTTTAAAACAAAAAAACCCTGTTAATTGGAATATTTTAGCTGCACAAAATAAATTACACAAGTCTGAGTGGATTACAGATGACAGCATTAAAGCTGAAAGGTGATGAGAGATTAGATGTAAAAAGCAGCTGGTTTTTCCACACAGGGATATGCTTTCAAATTTAATACAGCAGCAAAAGGAGTGGTGACAAGTAGGATACATACAATCAGACTTTAAGAGCTATAAATCTTCATGTCTGTTTTGGCAGCTTTGGGGACAATTCATTTATATAGAAACTCAAAGATTTACAAGAGAAGATTTAAAGAACTAAAAAACTGCATTACAGCACTACAAAAATACAACTGAGACAGTGCATTATGGACCAAAGTTCTTGACCTGAGCTTAGGTTCTTCTGTAGAGAAGCAGAGAAGCTGCAATGATTACAGTATCTTTCAACATTTGTCTTTTTTTTTTTTTAATCTAGAATGTTTTAAGAATACAGGAATCATCTCTTTCTCCACATCTTTTTAACACTACTTATTGTACTGCATACTTTTTCTTTAAACTACATCAAAAAAGATTATGATAATATCAAAAATTTCTTTGAAGATGCATCTGAAAACATTAAAAAAATATTTCCTTCTAAATAAAAAAGCCAGACACAAGTAAAAATTCAGTTCATCTGGATTTTTGTCCATGTATAGCACATGGAATTCATCACCTTGAAAACTCTACACCAGAGCTCAATCCCGCTAATTTCACTAATATTACTTAGATTGATAGTTTTTTGTGTGTGAATAAAGGCTTTCAGAACAAGTATATACAAGCTAGTATTCATATATTTCATTCTGAAAGTTTAATCTCGTACTTTCTTGAAAAGTGTCAGCATTGAAATGCAGTTACAGTGAAAACCTGGTCTTGCTACAAAAACAGCCTGCTTGTACACTGATGTTTCTTAAATTAAATTCTCCCCCTACTAACATTTCTTCCATTTTTTCAGGGAAAAAAAAAGTCAAATATTTACTACTTTTTGCAGAGAACTGTAGCTATGTTAGTGGACAAGAGATCCAGTTTGGACTACTGAATCAGCAAAACACAAGCATAAGCAAAATGACTGATATGGTTATATGACTTACTAAGTTTACTAAACATGAGCCTTGCAGTAACAACTGTTATACAAGGTGGAGAATGCCACCTTTGCTACCGTGTTTTAAGGATATCACATTGGAGTGAAGCCATCTCCTTTTACAGCTATACATACATACAAAATGCCTAAGTACTTTGGGACACCAGTAAATGCTGAATGAAACCTTAGTCATAGCACAGAATGAAGTGATCTCCCCAGATGGATGACAATCTTTGCAAAATATTCTTCTCAGCCACGACTTTGCCAACACACTCTCACACCAATATCAGGGCAGGGTGGTTCAGCTTCTTGCTTATCCAGAGAAATACTATCTCTTTAAATAAGACAGGTATCCTATGTCTGGAACTCAACACATCTTCCTGGATGTCTACAGGCCTTGTTAAACATGGCCCAGGTTTTAGCTTCTATTTTCCCCAGTGAACTGCCAAGTGTACTTTTAACAGATGGTGTTTGCATGACATGTTGTCATGAAAAAATAAATCCAATTCCCTGTAAAACAAACCTGCCTGATTTTATCTTTCCAGATGGGAAAAAAAGAGAACAAATCTCTCAAATTAGTATAACAATTTATTGCCTCTACTGGTTCAGAGCCACCAGGGACTTTAGCTCACATATGTATATACTTTTACATATTAGTATGCTTAAAACCTTTACCTGCCAGTATTCTGGAATTTACCTAGAAATTAGGTATTAAGATTTATTTTAGCTCCAACCTTTATCATTCAAACTCAAAATAGATGAAAAGGTGCCCAAATAAATTCCTGTCGGAGACCTTTCTCTTCCTCTGTTACAATTCTGCCAGATCTCCACTTTATCCACTGCTATGAAGCATTATCCATTGCTACTGAGATCCACAACATGAGATGAGAAAGTATCATCTTTGATTTGAGTATCTCACTTTCAGAATATATTTAAACCTTGCCGTCTCTACAAGTACTTCCTGGACACATCATTTCTATTGACCCAGTCACATGTCCAATCTTTCACTGATTTAGCTTCAAAGAAAAAGACTTTTGTATGCTCTTGAAAGTCCCATGTCTAGTTTGTACTCTTTCTGCACTTTATAAAGTTTCATTTACTTAGGGAGTTAAAAGGGGTTTCATGCTTTTTGCATCTTTCTTCTGTTTTTTTTCCATCTTTATCATATCAAACTTGAATTACTTCTCTTTACATTCAAAGCTCATTCACAGAATGTGTGTATTTTAACTATCTTTTCAATTTTCATTTTAGAATTTAAAAATTTCAAAACAATGGTGTCAATGACAATGGAAAGTAATATTCCTATTTAAAGCTTGCAAAACTTATTAATAAATATCAGTTATGTAAAACCTTTGGCAAAGCTATGCACCCATTATCAGGATTTATCTTAAAGCACTAACAATGTTCTTCTGAAATGCAAAGATAAACTGAACATCTATAAACTGGTATTTATGACAAATAAATTTAGGAAATTAGTCTAAATAACACCAGCCTCTCTCACTATATTTTTAGTACATTCTCAGTATACCCTCTCTGTTTTAAAAAGAAGTTTAAGAGTATATCATCCTGGTTAATGTCAAAGTAAGACATTACTTTACATAGACAGTTCCTCATACTGCCTCCCAGTTTTTCAAGGAACCACCAGCTAGAGGAAATGGTGAGTATTCCATGAGACTAACATCAGAAAAAGTATTTGAAGTCACAGGGCAGGGAGAAAAGTGAGGAAATATTCTAGTCAGGTTTGGGGTTTTTTACTAACAGCAGGTTTGAGAACATCAAAGATGCTTCTACCACCAGACATGTCTGTAGTATAGAGACAGAGCACTCTCAGTGGATACAACTTAACTCGAACTTCTCAACATGTCTGGCTATTATATACTGCAAAACACATTCTCAGGCCTTTCTACAGAAATAATTGAAGAGTAGCTGTGAGTTCATTAATGTGATTGACAGATTTACACTCTATATACAACCTCTAGGGTTAAGACTAGTGATTTAAATTTCTACTTGATAAAAATAAAATATATTCTTTCTTTACTGTTTGAGAATGAATCAACAAGATTTCTTCTATTTTCTCAGTTGAGATCATAAAGACTACAATTTCCACAGCTTTGGAGGTCATCTTTACTGTTTTACTCGATATATGTCATGGGGAAATCAGAATTCCTTTAAGATGTTTCACATGCTCTAATTCTAACACAACAGTAAAGAAGAAGGACTGGCAGTAGCTATAAAAATAAATCAGACTTTAAAATATTATAATCATAATAATAAACAATTACCAGATACATTAACATCCTAATTTATCTCAGCATATGGGAAGTGTTTAATCAAGGAGCAGTATTAGGCAGGAGGAAGGGCTGGTGCAACAGATGTTTCATGCAGCAATACAAGCAACATGAGATGTCCCTTGTTATAATATCGGTTCTACTCCAGACATGCTGACCTGCTTTAGATGCATTTGGAATCTGAAAATACATTCATGAACTACTCAGGCTTATGTAAACTATGTGATGAAATACTTCAAAACAAAGTATCCTTATGTATAGATGTGTTATACTGCATATCTTTCTTCAGTGGCCGTTACGTTATTAAAACATATTGGGTGTTCATGCTTCAGGTTCCAACACCTACAATTTTAAATTTAATAAGTTATGGCAGTCTCTTTAGACATTTACTCATTCTCCTAGTGGTAACACCAGCCTTGCAATAAAAAATGCATAACCTGGGAACCCTCAATCCTTCAATAATTTGTTCTGAACAATTTTTAACCCAAAATTGCAAGAATGACTTTCAAGAAGGCCCTGACAAATACTCCCTGGAGGCTACATAAAAGACCCTAAAATTCCCTGTGGAAAGATATTGTAAAAATGGAAGCTTTTCTAGAGCTGAGTGACACATTGTGGCCCAGAAGAGGGTCACAAAGATGGTCAGCAGACTGGAGCACCCCTCCCCCAATGGCAGTCTAAGAGAGCAAAGGTTGTTCGGCCTGGGGAAGGCAGGTTCCTTGGAGACCTCACTGTGGCATTCCAGTACCTAAAGAAGGCTTATAAAAAAGAGGGAGAGCAACACTTTACCCAAGCAGATAGAGATAAGGGGAAAGAGTTTTATACTAAAAGACAAGAGATTTAGATTAGATGGCAGGAAGAAACTCAGAGGGTGTTGATGCACTGGAAAAGGTTGCCCAGAGAAGCTATGGATGCCAAATCTCTTGAAGTGTTCATGGCCAGGTTGGACAGCATTTTGAGAAATCTGATCTTGTGGAAGGTACCCCTGCCCATGGTAGGGGGGCTGGAAATGGATGATCTTTAAAATCCCATCCAACCCAATCATTCTATGATTCCATGAAGTTTGTAAACTGAACAAGATTGCAGTGAATGAGTACTTTGCATTTCTATTACGATGGAAATAAAAGCTTAAATATGTAAATATTAACCTCTTTCCAGTCAAGATGTCAAACAGAAGTGCAATGACACCTTTCCAATTAAACAAGGTATCAGATGCACTAATTAATGTAATAGAATCAATTTTATTACTCATTAAGCTCCTTAGATTTACATTTATTTACATTTTATTTTTTTAAAGGTTTCATATTGTAAAGTATCTAACAGTTCTAGATATCTAACATAAATATCTAACAAAATTTTGGTCTTTAAATAATTATGGTTCAAAAATGAAACTAAAACATTTCAACTATTCTTTATCAAGTGTACTAGAAATTACTTGTTTTATGTAGTGCAGAATACTGTAATCACTGAAAAAAAGTTTGAATATATTTGATGTCTTGACAATATTTAGAGAAAAAAGATATATTTTATCATTGTATAAAAGAACTGAATATACTGCAGTTGTTTTGAACTCAGAAAGTTGGAAGTAATGGAAGAAAAGAAAGATTATAGAGCAGCTTCAACCCACAAATATACTCACAGGCAGAATTAGTTGAATGAAATTTTCCACTATAAGTTTTGCTGCATTTTCTCCAAAATGTCAGTTACTCCCACCATAAAGTCTCACTTGGTTATTGTAATAATTTTAGTCTACATAAATTTGACTACACTACTAAAAATTATAATTTATTTATTAATTAGAGGATGCAGAATGGGTTTAATTCCCTTTTTTTTCCCCGATATGTCTTTTATAGAATGATGTAAATGAAAAGTATTAAGTTGAAACCCTAATAATGAGATACAAGGGCATTGTTTATATGGGTACATATAAGTATACAGATATTGCCTTAGAAATAAATAAGATCACAGATGTGGTAGAAAATACAGATTTGAATAGAAAATACAGGTGAAATTAATATACTAAGACAAAAAAAAATGTATTTCAACATATCTTAGGTTACAATGTAAAATGTAACCAAAAGTATGTATTCTACCACCATCCTCATAAGGTGTTAAAAACAGGTGGGGCAGTGTCCTTTATCTCTTCCATGACCCATCCCTCATAACTCCCTCTGGAAGGATATCTTCTGTTAATGGGGCATCAAGTCTCACTGCATGACTCATAAAATTACATCATCCCATTGTGAGATGCTCCACCCAGGGAGAGGAACCAAGCATTCCTACCTGGATATAATCTGAGGTTTGGAACACCACAAGCAGCCTTATCCACTGGATTCCCAGAAGAAGACCACACTCTTCTACAGGATCACTGCTTCAACGAAACTACATCTATCACTCCAAGAGGACTGCAGCCACCATTTAATCAGACTGCTACCAACTCTCTGACCGACAGGGTGTCAGGTTGTATTCTGACTCTGGCAGTGTTTTTGTACTATTGCATTTATTTTACTTTTCCTATTAAATTGTACTTCTGACTTGGAATGTCTCAATGATTTGCTTTCAGACTAGTACACAACTGTACAAAGAGTACTATAGAATATTTTTGCATACGATTTCATCCTGGCTTTTAGAAGACTAGAAAAATACCTTTAGTAGAATGAGTCCATCAGACTCTTCAAGCAACTCCTTCAGTAGAAATAGCAAAACACTGATCTGTTACAAACAACAGAAATAAACCCACATGACACTTGCAATGTAGAAGTGATAGATTACTGAAACACAGAGAAATGGAAAAGAAAAAAGAAAAAAGAAAGAGACAAATAAGGACAGGCAACAAAACTTTTGAAGTTCAACCACATAACTGCTTACAAGAAGCTAGTTCAAACTCTTTTCCCCCTAATTTGCCTATGAATTTACTAAAATATTGGTATACTGTTGAATAGGAAAATATGGTCATGTTGGCACCAGAGGGCTTGGCCTCATAAGGCCATTCTGGGCAGTCACAAAAGGAGAAACCATTATCCAAAACCTGTCTAGAGAACACTCTTACAGATGGCATTGTTTCTTCAAAATGATTAACAAATCTTACAAAGTATTTGTCTAGTTGTTCAGAAAGCGACAGCCAGCTGCTAGATTTCATTTAAAACTGAAATTCTCTAGTGCTTCTCACTAAAAGAGTATTTTAACCACCCGCCTTGCTTCAAATATCAGATTAAAAACTACTAATTTCTGCAACAGAAACAATTAAAAAATCCTATAACTGTCACATATTAAGTTAATTCTTGTAGCTTTTTTTAAATACGCTCTAGCACCTTCAAACACTGAGAAATAAATCATCATCCTACTAGACTGCAGCTGTCAACTTAGTTGAAATACATGTTCCTTGTAATTTGCCAATATATTTACAGTACTCCTTTTTCCAGTAGATGGGGATTTCTATCAATAGCCTTTTACTTGCTGTAACTAAAATAGCTGGTGCGTCCAACTTCTCCCTGTTATTCCTTAGTGTTCTGGTTTTTGGCTAGGACAGAGTTAATTTTTTCACAGTAGCTATGAGGGGACAGGGACAGGAGCTGTGTGGGTGTGTCTAGGTTGTTACTCTATAGCACCTCAGGTCACATCCCAGGGCATTCTCACTTCCCAGAAGAAAGTGGGCATGGTTTATGGTGAGAAAGAAAAAAAGTGTGGGGGCAGAGGATCTGTGTGCCCTTGTTCATTATCTCAGAATATGGTCAGGTTGGTCAGTGAGTAATTTTAGCATGCAAATTACTATCATTTGTATACTTTTGTTATTAGTATCATTGCTGTTACCAGTCCCTTTCTTATCTCATTGCTGTTTCCAGAAAATTGTTTTTATCTCAACTGTAATCTCCGCCTTTTGAGTCTCTCACTGGAGAAGTGGGGGAGCCACATCTGTTTAGGAGCTTTGGTGGCAGGGGGATCACTAAATTAGGGACTGCCACTCCTAAATCACCATGACATTTGGTGATCACAAGGCCTGAAAATAAATTTCCCTTATATAAATCCAATAGTGGTTTTGTCCATTCTTAGTGAGTAAATCAGCACTAATAAAAAAAAAAAAAAAGTCTTTTTCTCACTTTGTTTTGTTCTGATTTGGTATTTTTTTGACCAATTTCTTTCCAACAGTTGAATTTAAGATTCATTCAAGCTTAATGAAGCAACTTAAGGCTCAGCAGATGTACAGCTTTTAGTCAGTCTGGGAGCTCACTAGTCCACCTTTTCTTGAAGCCTTGAAGACCCTGCTCACTCATAACATTTAATTTCACATTTACCCCTGTTGACCTCATGGGCTGCTTCACCATGGTTTTCATGGCAGGCTTCGGGGAAGCTCAGCTCCAGTGCTTGGAGCACCTCCTGCCTCTCCTTATTCACTGACCTTGGTGTCTGCATCATTGTTCCTCTCACATATTCTCACTCTTTACTGAGCACAATTATATCTGCCCAATAACTTTCTTTTTTCCTTCTTAAATATTTTTATCCCAGAAGCATTATGACCCTCTGATTGGCTCAGCTTTAGCCAGCAGTGGGTCTGTCCTGGAGCCAGCTGGCATTGGCTCTATTGGACATGAGGGAAGCTTCTCACAGAAGCCACCCTTGTAGCCAATGCTCCCTTTTCTTCCCCTCCCCCTGCTACCAAAATCTGGCCATGCAAACATACAGCAACTAAAAGAAATATATTTTCATATAGCTAAGAAACTACATGTTTAGGAATTGTGAAGGAAAATTGTCAAATATTTACCTTTTCGGTGCAATAATACTCACGGATTTTAGCTTGATCAAAATATTACATAAAAGTTTAAGGTGAACGGATCAACTTTGGTTTTAGCAGTAAGTTCTAATTTAAACAGATTTTCTATATGAAATAGACTATATTGGGAACTGGAATATATTCTATATCCCCTATTTCTATGGTGAAATTCCTACAAGTCACACAAAAGCTGCAGTTCAGAATCAGATGCATTCATCACACACAGTTTGTGTGTGTGTGTGAGTGTGTGTGTGCTGGTTGCACTCTCTCACAATGCACAGGCAGTTATGCAAACCTCCTGAGAACTGTTCAGCTCATTAAATACAAAGCAGCATCATGAAAAGTAGAGACTCTTTTGATAATTGCACATGCCAAATTTTCATAGTTGTTGAATTCATCAGACTCCAGGAACAGAAACTGAACTTGTAAAAACGGGACTGACCAGGCTGAACACCTGGGTCCGATTTCCTTCAACTGATGGGCCACACGCAACACTACTATTGCCAAATGAAGTGCAAGAAAACTCCTGATGACTTTAAAAAGCTGAAATTTTCCAGCAAGTGACATTCATTCACCAATGATTCAATACAGTTCCACCAAATGAAATACATGTTTGCATTATGTTCACACTTAGTTAAGAAATTGTCACCATAATAAGTATACCTTAAGACCACAAAATCACTCATTAACACTTGCCTGAGCTGCACTTATCCATGTCTGAAAATTTAAGAGCCCATTTCTATCCTTTCATTTTAATTTGATTTATGGCAGACACCAATTTAAAAATATTGTTCCTTCATCAGTCTTGATACTTAAATAATGATCTACATCATATCTTTATATTGTTCAAGGTCACGAGAGGAAGACAGAGAAGAAAATGTCCCAGATCACTACATAACAACTGTTGTACCATCTTTCTGGCCTACTTACAGTAAAACTATTTAGCACTCATCAAACCTATTAAGTCCTTATAACAGTAAAGTCACTAACGTAAGAGTATTATGAGCTCCTTAATCATTAGTTTTTAAACTGTACTTTGAACTCGGTGTAATTTCATGACTTGCTGCAGGTAGTGATACTTTTCCAACCATTGTACAGACTAAATTTTGATTGCAAATATTTCTGTCTAGTCATGAAAAATATTTTATTCTATTTATATTATATAATAATCAAACACAAGGAAAATGAAAACCATTATATCAGTGAAGTCAACAGATAAAATTACACTAATGATTGGGGGGAGTGAGATTCTATCTGACAGGCAAATGATTTTAAAAAAACTGTTTAAAAAATATGTACACTATCATTTATTTTCCACGCCGCATGACAGGAAGTGAAAGCAAAACCTTGACATGAAAACAAAATTACTGTTATATATTTTTCCTTAGAAATCACAAAATAAGCTATGTGTAAGGCTTAAACACATAGCTCAGCAGGAAGAGTTGTTGATTTTTGCAATACCACTTCATTCAGAATTGTAGGAAAGTCAGCAATTTACTTTCAAATGACAGAGGTGATGAAGAGTCAGTAGTAAAGAGCAATTTTATGGGATATCCAGAAGCATTCTTTCCAAAAGAAATAAACCAAAGATGTTGTATTGCCACAGTGGATTATAAGTTTGGAAAATTCCATTTTTCACCAGTAACAAGTTATAAACTCAATCTACAATGTTTTTTACTTTTAAATATACTACCACTTTATGAGATATTATATTGATTCACAAGGCTGTCTTTTCCTTTTCCTTTAAAAAAAACAATCAAGCATTTTTACCAAGCACTGTCATTCCTTCAATAAATCTGAAGGTGACTTTCCTTTCAGGAAATAGAATGAAATCTAGAAATCGGAGAACAAAGTCGACCAAACACCCTGGCAAGGGGATTCGATCAAATGCTATGCAATTGAAAAAAAGCAGAAACTTTGGAAAAGGAGTGACTACAACCAAATGGGCTGCAATGAAATGTAGTGGGGGAAATGGAGCAAAACTTGCCAAAATCCTTTCCACAGAAATCCCCAGTTTAGAGCAGAAAGGAAAAAAAGAAGGAGATGAAGAAATCAAAGAAACGAATTGTAACAGCAAAAAAGACAAAATTGCGAAAAAAAGTGAAAAGAGGCAAAGTGCATGGGATGACAAGAAGTGCAGGGACATGGACCAAAGCATGCCCAATTAATTCTCACTGAAATCTTGAAATCGGAGAACAAAGTCGACCAAACACCCTGCAAGGGGATACGATCAAATGCAATACAATTGAAAAAAAAGCAGAAAATTTGGAACAGGAGTGACAACAACTAAATGGGCTGCAATGAAATGAGGTGCAGGGAAGTGGAGCAAAACCTGCCAAAATTCTTTCCACCGAAATCCCCAGTTTAGAGCCGAAAGGAAAGAAAAAAGGAGGTGAAGAAATTGAAGAAAGGAAAAGTAAAAAAATTAAAAGAGGAAATACAGACAAGAAGTGAAAAGAGGCAAAGTGCATGGGATGACAAGAATGCCGGGACATGGACCGAAGCTTGCCCAATTAATCCTCATTGAAATCGCAAGATTTCATTCCGTTTCCTGAAAGGAATCTTCCTTTCAGGAAACGGAATGAAATCTTGAAATCGGAGAACAAAGTCTACCAAACACGCTGGCAAGGAGATACGATCAAATGAAATGCAATAGAAAAAAAGCAGAGAATTTGGAAAAGTAGTGGCTACAACCAAATGGGCTGCAATGAAAGAAGTGCTGGGAAGTGGAGCAAAATCTGCAAAAATTCTTTGCACTGAAATCCCCAGTTTAGAGACGAAAGGAAAGAAATAAGGATATGAAGAAATGGAAGAAATGAAATGTAAAAATAAAAAAGACAAAATTCCGAAAAGAAGTGAAAATAGGCAAAGTGCATGAAATGATAAGAAGTGCAGGGACATGGACCGAAGCTTGCCCAATTAATCCTCATTGAAATCTTGAAATCAGAGAACAAAGTCTACCAAACAACCTGGCAAGGGGATACGATCAAATGAAATACAATTGAAAAAAAGCAGAAAATCTGGAAAATGAGTGACTACAACCAAATGGGTTGCAATGAAATGAGTTGCGGGAAAGCGGAAGAAAAATTGCTAAAATTCTTTCCACTGAAATCCCAAAATAAGGTAAGAAAGGTAAACAAAGATCGAGGAGAAGAAATTGAAACATGAAAATTATAAAGATAAAAAGAGGAAATACAGACAAGAAGTGAAAAGATGCAAAGTGCATGGGATGACAAGAAGTGCAGGGACATGGACCGAAGCTTGCCCAATTAATCCTCATTGAAATCGCAAGATTTCATTCCCTTTCCTGAAAGGAATTGATACTATATTTTTCCCTGGCTTTTGGAATAAAATGTTTAGCACTGTGTAACAAATAAGAAGAGGTAACAAAACATTTAGCCATGGGCATAATGCACTGATAATCTCATTTGTCAATATAACTTCAAGGACTTTCCATTGAATTGACAGAGAGAGAAAAAGGGAGACCAGTCCACTGTCCAGGGTTTGCAGATTTAACCAAATAGGCTTTGACATTGAGAAAGAGATTAAAATTAGAAAACAGCTGCTAACTATGGGGTAGTCTACTGGGGTGCTGCTTATAGAGAAAAAAAGATAAAATCACACATAAAAAGACTGTTGTCTGGCCTTCCTCTTACTTTTAATGTGACTTTGAGCAAAACATTTAGGACATCTCTTAAGTGAAACCTAGGTAGAACATGAAGTCATGTGACCAGAACCATTCCCGAGGTTTCTTCTTGAGCTGCTCTCTAAAGCTCAAACTATTTAAATTTTTAAAACTGTTAAATCATTTAAATTAAACCTTTCTGTGTACTTTCCCCTATTTAAAAGCTGCAGTTCTGTACATACCAAGAAGTGATATCTCTTAACAATCCTCTTAACAGGACTGAGAATTGCACTGTCTGTCCTTCTCTCACTGTTAGAACAGATCAGCTCAGAATAATTCTAGCACATCACCAAGAAGACAAATTATCACAAAATAAGAAACACACCAGCTGATGACAATTTTCTTTAGAGGTGTTACTTTAACTTCTTTGGTTTTCTGTATAGTGTCCATGTCATAAAACCACTGGCACATCAGTATGGTTAGTTCTCTCCCTCCTCTTCTTGTTGAAATTAAAACATTTCAATGCTTACAAATATGTTACATTTCTAACAGTTCTGATGAATAAGACTAGAAGGGAAAACTGACAATGAATCAGATTATGGGAAGAATAAAGGAGTAGGAGTTGCTTTTCTTTTTGGGTACTTGCTGAGGGTAATGTTCTGACACCAATAGAAAAAAATTAGAGAAGTTCTCTAAATTGGCAGGTAGTAAGTTTAGTAGGTATGACCATGGTGACATGCAGCTAATGTGAAGGCAAACATGTTTAGTGTGATAGAACTGAATTCTACTCTGTGTCTTAAACAGCATCATCATTAACATTTCACTCTTTCTACTGATTGTATTTATAGATGAATCCGAGCAAAATCAATACAAGATATGTGAATTGCTCTACCTGCCTCAATCAAAGCAATAATCCCACTATAATCAATAAAAGGAACCAGTAAGAGACTGAATCTATGAATTAGTATTTATCTAATGGTTCAAGAGGAAAAGAGATGAGGCATTCTGAAGACACAAAATATAATAGAATAAAGCTGTTAATTTTAAAGATCTAATTTCTGTGCTTAATACTTCAGCTAAATAGTTCCAGTAGTTGTCTTTTTCAATAAAAAACTCATTTTATTTGGTTATAAATTAAATAATGTTTTACTGACTAGAATAAATACCAAATGTCTGCTTACAATGTTTGTGAGGGATTCACCATCCTTCCAAGGAATAAAGCAAGTATATTCCAACTAAACTTTGCTTTATTGCATTAAAGTTCTCTTAAGTTAAATTTATAAGAAATCTTTCTGCCAATACTCCAGAATCTGTGTAAAAATTATAGTTCTCAGGAACTCTAAATTTAGTATTTAATAATTTCCCATAGTAGGTGACTTCTTCAGTAATCATTTTATCTTCTAAATACACAAAAGACTTCCTGCTTAAAAGCTAAATCCAAAAAGGACATGGATCATGGCCATTTACTTCTCTGATCATTTAATTCAGTTAGCACTTTTTTTCATTGCAGTGTGCAAAGCACATCTGTTCAGAAGAGAGACTGTTCCTTCTGCTGATCTGCCTGCATCTACAAAGGGAAAGTACTGACACTCCCTTTTGAGTGTCCAATTCCAGAAGGGACTCCAGAATTGTGAATCCTTAGTACAATGAAGCATTTTCTGACAACTTAGTATAAATAAATTTAGTATAAAATGTTTTATTCAAGAGATAGGAGATAGTTGTTTTTTTTTTTTAAGTTATAGTTATATTACTGTATGCACTTTTCAGGCTTTTACTCAGTGAAAATAATTGTGATGTCGTGTGTAAGCACCAGGAAAAATATACAAGATTGCATTTGATGGATCATACCAAAAAATTCAGCACTATTTTTTCTCTTAATATGGTTTTGACATTTTTCCCAGACTTAACATTTTAACATTTTCACACTTAACATTTTAACAAGGCTTGGTTGAAAAAAATAAGTGCAAGTGTTTGTATTACTCATTTGAAAGCTCCCAGTAGCTATCAAGATGACCTAAATAGACATTTAAATACCATGAATCTGCAGAATGGATATTATATGACACTATTTCAAAAGACAGAATTATGCTTCTCAAACCAAAGTTCAAGAAGTAGAACAGCAGCTGTACATAATTTGATCTGGTTCTTTTTTACACACAATAACTCAGATCATACTTGAAATAAAACTAGAATGTCTTGTGCCCTGAATTGTCTATCTATAAATGCTGTAATTACAGACAGTATTCCAGTTGAGAAAACCACAATAACACAGATAAGAGAACCACATCACAGGATAACATTGCACCCAATAAAAATACACACTCCAACACTTTTGTTAATTCTGTAAAGGGACTGTCTAAAGTTATAGAGATCTAGGTAAAAAACCCATGAAAAGAAATGCTTTTCTTTTGTACACAATGATATGCAGCTCTATAAATATCTCAGACTGTGGATATTTTTAAAATATACAGCAAAAACATTTAAAACATTATTTAAGCTTGGCTCTTTTCTCCTCTTCATTGACATTTGCAGGGTGGATGTGGGCTGCAACATGTTCCCTCCTACTCTTCTCACTATGACAATAATAATTAATAAAAACCCTAGGCAATTCATCACAATTTTCTATGGCATCTATGTGTCAGATATGCACTTCTCTCTTGAGTATGTAACCTCAGTCATTCTGGTGGGTCTGTTTATTTAGGTGAAATGCCAAACTGATCATTTCTTTCCCTCTTTCTTACACAAAGTCACTGACTTATTCATGTCAACCTGTTAATTCTTGAAGGAAAGGGGCAAAAAGGCTATACTAATTCCTTCAGTATATTCTGGTCCTCATAGTGTAAGTAAACCGAGACAAGCTCTAAATAAACAATCATTTTGGCCACGATCCAAAAGAAGAAGAAAAACAAAGACTTCATTTTTGAGATTTTGACACTGATCATCCTTTAAAAATCAGCATGCCTTCTTTATAACTGTTGAAAAACTCACTGCAAAAAACTCCTGGGACTTTATTGATTAAAGCTTGTTTCTCAAATGAATTCAAAGCTATAGCTGATTGCATGCATGAGTGAAAGTATACTGTGCCCATAATCTGCTCTGTTGGGTGGTTGTTTTTTCTTTAAATCACAGGTAAAAAACCATTGCTTTATGGATCAATTAATATAATCAGGTTTTGCATATAACATGATCGTATCAATAAAGAAACCAGAAATTCAGTTAACTTTTGAAAAAAATTAAATAGTCCTTCTTCAGAATCTGTGTTTTTTGATTTTCCAAAGTCTTCCAACCTGATGGAACAATCTTGCTTGTCTTTAAACCAGTTCAAGATACGTTTTATCAGTATCCCATGTCTAGCTCCTAACAGGGCACTTCAGCTTTACATCTGTGTAGAATGGAGCTCATAGTAACTAACTGACAGAAATGATCAAATACTGTGCATGAACCTTTTGAAGCCACCTCAGCACACAAGTGTACTCAGAAGTTACGTTTTTCCTTAGATAACTTGAAGCAGATATTCTGTAACCTTGTTGCTACTCCTAGAGTGTCTTAAAAATTATAATTTCATTTTGAGATCAGTTTAAAGACAAATACTTGCTCCTCCTTCTGAGGCTGAAAAGTCTCATTTCACCCATGACAGCCTGCAGCTGTTAAATAGAAATATGAATCAAATGTGGACTACTGATGTAAAAAGCCAATTCCATTGCTTTGAGAAAAGTAACAAGTAAAATCTAGTTAGGTTGTGATTGTAGCAATCTTATTTTATTACTGTGTTAGTATTTGTAGGGCAGTGACCCCCACACTAATAAACAAAAAGCCTTGACAGTGGGCTATGTTATTTGACATCTGCATATAGAAAAATGTCAGGCAAATGAAATAACCACTGCTCAGATTGAACTGACACACAGAAAGCAACACACTGCAACATTCCAGATCTCTATGACAATGCATTTCAGACCCTTTAAACTCAATTGCAGTTAATTTCAGATTAGATGTAAAGATT
Source organism: Callaeas wilsoni (assembly GCA_013398955.1). Taxonomy (NCBI): domain Eukaryota; kingdom Metazoa; phylum Chordata; class Aves; order Passeriformes; family Callaeidae; genus Callaeas; species Callaeas wilsoni. The sequence continues at coordinate 473,156 of VWPU01000576.1, forward strand.
CTTTTATAAGGGTGGCAAAACACTAGGTTGCCTATAGAGGTGGCAGATGTTACATCCTTGGAAACATTCAGCGTCAGGCTGGACGGTGCTCTGATCAACCTGTTGTAGCTGAAGATGTCCCTGCCTACTGTAGGGAGGTTGGATTAGATGACCATAAATGTCCCTTCCAACCCCAACCATTCTATCATTCTACGATTCTCTACTTACCAGAGAGATTCAAGAAGCACTGTCAATAATTAGGGGCAGATTTTATGTCCTGCTTGTCTTTACTCACATGGTACAAGGATTGAATTGTATTCTTCTGGAAGTATTCACAACTGAATATTTACTGAATACTGTCTTTGAAAAATAAAGGCCCACTGTAAGTGGGATTTATGTCTTTTTCTATAGCGAGAAGAGGGAAGGCAGGGCAGGTGGAGACCAGCACTGCCATCAGTATTTGCGGCTGGTATTGCTACACCAGTAGCAGCAGTAATGGCAGCAACCACTGGTAACCACCAGTAGCAGATTGGTTAATGCTTCTGAAATTATTCAGACATGTTAATGGAAAGAAAATTAACTTAGCAGAGCATCCCATGATGGTTCTGTATGGTCTTTATGGGCCCTGCTGACAGGTGAAAGCAAAAAGTAATTCACAAGCTTAACCTATTTAGAACATGAAGTAACCATAAATGACTGCTGAAGTTGTCATCCTCTTTTCTGACAGAAGAGTTTGCTGGTTGGTTGGGTTTTGGATTTGGGTGTGGTTTATTTTTGTTTGGGGTTTTTGGGGGTGGTTTTTATTTAGTGTGTTTTTGTTGGTTTTGTTATTGGGGAGGTTGTTGGTTTTCTGGTTCTTGCAGAAAAATTAAGATTTGTCCTTTGTTGTATATCCCATATTTGGTCTTGTCAGGAAAATTAATCTACCAGCACCAGAGGTTTATGTCCAAAAAGGAGACAGAGGAGTCCCGTTACTTTATTCAAATAAAGGGAGAGGCCTTTCACTCTGATACCTAGAAACTCTGGCATGACAGGTGAACAGCAGCAGAGCAGCTACAGAAGCGAAACAGCAACACTTCACTATCATCTCCAGCCTGTGTTTGGATTATATCCAGAGGTCTGCAAGGGTCACTGGGAGACCTCATTCTAGCATAAAAATGGCTAGGTCCTGAATTTCACCTCAAAATGCACAGGACTGCCCAGAGCTCTCCATGCAATATGAAACACAAAGTTTTATGCTGGTTGCGTTTGTCTTCTTAAATATACACCAGTCAAAGGGAAAACTTTCTTGCTTAGCATACAGTAAACAAATGTAAGTGTCTTATGTAAAATCAGTACATATGGCAGTCCAGGTAAAATGAG